>CAVMBJ020000003.1:1282416-1436698 GCA_963675895.2 Styela plicata
CGCCGGTGGCCTAAAGCCTACCGTACAGTACTGTACTATGCTTTATAAGCGGAGGTGGGCGGCCGCAAGTAGTAAAAAGAAAATAAAGTCCGCGGAGGTCTAAGCCTACCATATGGTACAGTACTATACTGTACTGTACTTTGCTATAGCTAAATGGTGGCGGCCGCAAGAAGTAAAAGGAAATAAAGTCCGCGGGCGGACCTAAGCCTAACGTCGGATACGGTACTGTACTATGCTATTAGCGGAGGTGGCTAGGGCCGCAAGAAGTAAAAAAGAAAATAAAGGTCCGCCGGCGGCCTTAAGCCTACCGTACGGTACTGTACTGTACTATGCTATTGCAAAGACGGCGGCCGCAAGAAGTAAAAAAAGGAAATAAAGTCCACCGGCAGGCTAAGCCTACCGTACGGTACTGTACTATAGCTATAGCCGGTGGGCTAAGATACCGTCACTGTACTGCATGTACTTTGTACTATGATATAGCGGACGGTGGCGGCCGCAAGATGTAAAAAGAAAATAAAGTATGCCGGCGGCCTAAGCCTACCGTACGGTACTGTACTATGCTATAGCGGAGGCGGCGCGGCCGCAAGAAGTAAAAAAGAAAATAAAGTCCGCGGCGTCCTAAGCCTACCGTACGGTACTGTACTGTACTATATGCTATGGCGGACGGCGGCGGACCGCAAGAGGTAAAAAAAAAATAAAGCCCGCCGGCGGCCCTAAGACTACCGTACAATTACTGTACTGTACTATGCTATAGCGGAGGTGGGCGGCCGCAAGAAGTAAAAAGAAAATAAAGTCCGCCGGCGGCCTAAGCCTACCGTTACGGTTATTGTACTGTACTATGCTATAGCGCGGAGGCGGCGGCGGGCCGCAAGAAGTAAAAAGAAAAATAAAGTCCGCCGGCGGCCTAAGCCTACCGTACGGTACTGTACTGCTGTACTATGCTATAGCGGAGGACGGCGGCCGCAAGAAGTAAAAAAAAAAAATAAAAACCGCCGGCGCGGGCTTAAGCCTACCGTACTGTACTGTACTGTTACTATGCTATAGCGGAGGCGACGGCCGCAAGAAGTAAAAAGAAAATAAAGTCCGCCGGCGGCCTAAGCCTACCGTACGGTACTGTACTGTACTATGCTATAGCGGAGGCGACGGCCGCAAATAGTAAAAAGAAAATAAAGTCCGCCGGCAGCCCTAAGCCTACCGTACGGTACTGTACTGTACTATGCTATAGCGGAGGCGGCGGACCGCAAGAAGTAAAAAAAAAAAATAAAGCCCACCGGGCTGGGCCTAAGCCTACCGTACGGTACTGTACTGTACTATGCTATAGCGGAGGCGGTGGCCGCAAAAAGTAAAAAGAAATAAAGTCCGCCGGCGGCCTAAGCCTACGTACTGTACTGTTACTGTACTATGCTATTAGCGGAGGCGGCGGGGTGCAAGAATTAAAAAAAAAAATAAAGTTCCGCCGGCGGCCTAAGCCTACCGTACGGTACTGTACTGTACTATGCTATAGCGGAGGTGGCGGCCGCAAAAAGTAAAAAAGAAAATAAAGTCCGCCGGCGGCCTAAGCCTACCCGTGTACTGTACTGTACTATGCTATAGCGGAGGCGGCAAAGCAAGAAGTAAAAAGAAAATAAAGTCCGCCGGCGGCCTAAGCCTACCGTACGGGTACTGTACTATTACTATGCTTATAGCGGAGGCGGCGGCCGCAAGAAGTAAAAAACAAAAATAAAGTCCGCCGCGGCCTAAGCCTACCGTACGGTACTGTACTGTACTATGCTATAGCGGAGGTGGCGGCCGCAAGAAGTAAAAAGAAAATAAAGTCCGCCGGCGGCCTAAGCCTACCGTACGGTACTGTACTGTACTATGCTATAGCGGAGGCGGCGGCCGCAAGAAGTAAAAAGAAAATAAAGTCGCCGGCGACCTAAGCCTACCGTACGGTACTGTACTGTACTATGCTATAGCGGAGGTGGCGGCCGCAAGAAGTAAAAAGAAATAAAGTCCGCCGGCGGCCTAAGCCTACCGTACGGTACTGTACTGTATATGCTATTGTACTTAGGGAGGCGGCGCGGGCCGCAAGAAGTAAAAAGAAAATAAAGTCTATGCCGCCGGCGTCCTAAGCCTACCGTACGGTACTGTACTGTACTATGCTATAGCGGAGGCGGCGGACCGCAAGAAGTAAAAAGACAAAATAAAGTCCCGCCGGCGGCCTAAGCCTACCGTACGGTACTGTACTGCACTATGCTATAGCGGAGGTTGCGGCCGCAAGAAGTAAAAAGAAAACAAAGTCCGCCGGCGGCCTAAGCCTACCGTACGGTATTGTACTATGCTATAGCGGAGGCGGCGGCCGCAAGAAGTAAAAAGAAAATAAAGTCCGCCGCGGCCTTAAGCCTAACGTACGGTACTGTACTGTACTATGCTATAGTGGAGGCGTATGCCGCAAGAAGTAAAAAGAAAATAAAGCCGCGCCGGCGGCCTAAGAGCTACCGTTACTGTACTGTTACTGTACTATGCTATAGCGGAGGTGGCGGCCGCAAGAAGTAAAAAGAAAATAAAGTTCGCCGGCGGCCTAAGACTACCGTACGGTATTGTACTATGCTAAAGCGGAGGCGGCGGCCGCAAGAAGTAAAAAGAAAATAAAGTCCGCCGGCGGCCTAAGCTTACCGTACGGTATTGTACTATGCTATAGCGGAGGCGGCGGCCGCAAGAAAAAAAAAAAAAAGTAATGCCGGCGGGCCCCTAAGCCTACCGTACGGTCGTACTGTACTGTACTATGCTATAGCGGAGGCGGGCGGCCGCAAGAAGTAAAAAAAAAATAAAGTCCGCCGGCGGCCTAAGCCTACCGTACGGTACTGTTACTTGTACTATGCTATAGCGGAGGCGGCGGCCGCAAGAAGTAAAAAGAAAATAAAGTCCGCCGGCGGCCTAAGCCTACCGTACGGTACTGTACTGTACTATGCTATAGCGGAGGGGACGGCGGCCGCAAGAAGTAAAAAGGAAAATAAAGTCCGCCGGCCGGGCCTAAGCCTACCGTACGGTACTGTACTGTACTATGCTATAGCGGAGGCGGCGGGCCGCAAGAAGTAAAAAGAAAATAAAGTCCGCCGGCGGCCTAAGCCTACCGTACGATACTGTACTGTACTATGCTATAGCGGAGGCGGCGGCCGCAAGAAGTAAAAAGAAAATAAAGTCCGCGGTGGTGGCCTAAGCCTACGTACGTAATGTACTGTACTGTACTATGCTATAGCGGGAGGCGGCTTGGGGCCGCAAGAAGTAAAAAGAAAATAAAGTCCGCCGGCGGTCTAAGCCTACCGTACCGTACTGTACTGTACTATGCTATAGCGGAGGTGGCGGCCGCAAGAAGTAAAAAGAAAAAATAAAGTCCGCGGCGGCCTAAGCTACCGTACGGTACTGTACTGTTACTATGCTATAGCGGAGGGCGTTAAGCGCAGAAGTAAAAAGAAAATAAAGCCGCGCCGGCGTCCTAAGCCTACCGTACTACTGTACTGTACTGTACTATGCTATAGCGGAGGCGGCGGCCGCAAGAAGTAAAAAAAAATAAAGTCCGCCGGCGGCCTAAGCCTACCGTACGGTACTGTACTGTACTATGCTATAGCGGAGAGCGGCGGCCGCAAGAAGTAAAAAGAAAATAAAGCGCCGGCGGCCTAAGCCTACCGTACGGTACTGTACTATGCTATAGCGGAGGCGGCGGCCGCAAGAAGTAAAAAGAAAATAAAGTCCGCCGGCGGTCTAAGCCTACCGTACGGTACTGTACTGTAATGTACTATGCTATAGCGGAGGGTGGCGGCCGCAAGAAGTAAAAAAGAAAATAAAGTTCGCCGGCGGCCTAAGCCTACCGTACGGTACTGTACTGTACTATGCTATAGCGGAGGCGGGCGGCCGCAAGAAGTAAAAAGAAAATAAAGTCCGCCGGCGGCCTAAGCCCTACCGTACGTACTGTACTGTACTGTACTATGCTATAGCGGAGGCGGCGCGGCCGCAAGAAAGTAAAAATAAAATAAAGTCCGCCGGCGGCCTAAGCCTACCGTACGGTACTGTACTGTACTATGCTATAGCGGAGGTGGCGGCCGCAAGAAGTAAAAAGAAAATAAAGTCCGCCGGCGGCCTAAGCCTACCGTACGGTACTGTACTGTATTATGCTATAGCGGAGGCGGCGGCAGCAAGAAGTAAAAAGAAAAAATAAAGTCCGCCGGCGGCTAAGCCTAAGCCTACCGTACGGTACTGTACTGTACTATGCTATAGCGGAGGCGGCGGCCGCAAGAAGTAAAAAAGAAAATAAAGCCCGCCGGCGGGCTAAGCCTACCGTACGGTACTGTACTGTACTATGCTATAGCGGAGGCGGCTTGGCGGCCGCAAAGAAGTAAAAAGAAAATAAAGTCCGGCGCGGCCTAAGCCTACCGTACGAAAATGTACTGTACTATGCTATAGGCGGACGGCGGCCCGCAAGAAGTAAAAAAAAAAAATAAAGTCCGCCGGCGGCCTAAGCCTACCGTACGGTACTGTACTGTACTATGCTATAGCGGAGGCGGCGGCCGCAAGAAGTAAAAAAAAGAAAATAAAGTTCCGCCGGCGGCCTAAGCCTACCGTACGGTACTGTACTGTACTTCTATGCTATAGCGGAGGCGGCGGCCGCAAGAAGTAAAAAGAAAATAAAGTCCGCCGGCGGGCCTAAGCCTACCGTACGGTACTGTACTGTACTATGCTATAGCGGAGGCGGCGGCCGCAAGAAGTAAAAAAGAAAAATAAAGTCCGCCGGCGGGCCTAAGCCTACCGTACGGTACTGTACTGTACTATGCTATAGCGGAGGCGGCGGCCGCAAGAAGAAGTAAAAAGAAAAATAAAGTCCGCCGGCGGGCTAAGCCTACCGTACGGTACTGTACTGTACTATGCTATAGCGGAGGCGGGCGGCCGCAAGAAGTAAAAAGAAAAATAAAGTCCGCCGGCGGCCTAAGCCTACCGTACGGTACTGTACTGTACTATGCTATAGCGGAGGCGGCGGCCGCAAGAAGTAAAAAGAAAATAAAGTCCGCCGGCGGCTAAGCCTACCGTACGGTACTGTACTGTACTGTACTATGCTATAGCGGAGGCGGCGGCCGCAAGAAGTAAAAAGAAAATAAAGTCCGCCGGCGGCCTAAGCCTACCGTACGGTACTGTACTGTACTTTACTATGCTATAGCGGAGGCGGCGGCCGCAAGAAGTAAAAAGAAAATAAAGTCCGCCGGCGGCCTAAGCCTACCGTTACGGTACTGTACTGTACTATGCTATAGCGGAGGCGGCGGCCGCAAGAAGTAAAAAGAAAATAAAGTCGTCCGCCGGCGGCCTAAGCCTACCGTACGGTACTGTACTGTACTATGCTATAGCTATAGCGGGCGGCGACCGCAAGAAGTAAAAAGAAAATAACGCCGCCGGCGGCCTAAGCCTACCGTACGGTACTGTACTGTACTTACTGCTATAGCGGAGGTGGCGGGGCCGCAAAGAAGTAAAAGAAAAATAAAGTCCGCGGCGGCCTAAAGCCTACCGTACGGTACTGTACTGTACTATGCTATAGCGGAGGGTGGTACGGCCGCAAGAAGTAAAAAGAAAATAAAGTATGCCGGCGGCCTAAGCCTACCGTACGGTACTGTACTGTACTATGCTATAGCGGAGGCGGCGGCCGCAAGAAGTAAAAAGAAAAATAAAGTCCGCCGGCGGCCTAAGCCCTACCGTACGGTACTGTACTGTACTATGCTATAGCGGAGGCGGCGGCGCCGCAAGAAGTAAAAAAAAAATAAAGCCCGCCGGCGGGCTAAGCCTACCGTACGGTACTGTACTGTACTATGCTATAGCGGAGGCGGCGGCCGCAAGAAGTAAAAAGAAAATAAAGTCCGCCGGCGGCCTAAGCCTACCGTACGGTACTGTACTGTACTATGCTATAGCGTAGGCGGCGGCCGCAAGAAGTAAAAAGAAAATAAAGTCCGCCGGCGGCCTAAGCCTACCGTACGGTTACTGTACTGTACTATGCTATAGCGGAGGCGGCGGCCGCAAGAAGTAAAAAAAAAATAAAGTCCGCCGGCGGCCTAAGCCTACCGTACTGTACTACTGTACTATGCTATAGCGGAGGCGGCGGGCCGCAAGAAGTAAAAAGAAAATAAAGTTCGCCCGGCGGCCTAAGCCTACCGTACGGTACTGTACTGTACTATGCTATAGCGGAGGCGGCGGCCGCAAGAAGTAAAAAGAAAAATAAAGTCCGCCGGCGGCCTAAGCCTACCGTACGGTACTGTGTACTGTACTATGCTATAGCGGAGGCGGCGGGCCGCAAGAAGTAAAAAAAAAATAAAGTCCGCCGGCGGCCTAAGCCTACCGTACTGTACTGTACTGTACTATGCTATAGCGGGAGGCGGCGGCCGCAAAAGTAAAAAGAAAAATAAAGTCCGCCGGCGGCCTAAAGCCTACCGTACGGTACTGTACTGTACTATGCTATAGCGGAGGCGGCGGCCGCAAGAAGTAAAAAGAAAATAAAGTCCGCCGGCGGCCTAAGCCTACCGGTACGGTACTGTACTGTACTATGCTATAGCGGAGGCGGCGGCCGCAAGAAGTAAAAAGAAAATAAAGTCGCCGGCGGCCTAAAGCCTACCGTACGGTACTGTACTGTACTGTACTATGCTATAGCGGAGGCGGCGGCCGCAAGAAGTAAAAAGAAAATAAAGTCCGCCGGCGGCCTAAGCCTACCGTACGGTACTGTACTGTACTATGCTATAGCGGAGGTGGGCGGCCGCAAGAAGTAAAAAGAAAATAAAGTCGCCGGCAGGGCCTAAGCCTACCGTACGGTACTGTACTGTACTGTACTATGCTATAGCGGAGGCGGCGGCCGCAAGAAGTAAAAAGAAAATAAAGTCCGCCGGCGGCCTAAGCCTACCGTACGGTACTGTACTGTACTATGCTATAGCGGGAGGCGGCGGCCGCAAAGAAGTAAAAAGAAAAATAAAGTCCGCCGGCGGCCTAAGCCTACCGTACGGTACTGTACTGTACTGTTACTATGCTATAGCGGAGGCGGCGGGCCGCAAGAAGTAAAAAAAAAAATAAAGTCCGCCGGCGGCCTAAGCCTACCGTACGGTACTGTACTGTACTATGCTATAGCGGAGGCGGCGGCCGCAAGAAAGTAAAAAGAAAATAAAGTCCGCCGGCGGCCTAAGCCTACCGTACGGTACTGTACTGTACTATGCTATAGCGGAGGCGGCGGCCGCAAGAAGTAAAAAAAAAATAAAGTCCGCCGGCGGGGCCTAAGCCTACCGTACGGTACTGTACTGTACTATGCTATAGCGGAGGTGGCGGCCGCAAGCAAGAAGTAAAAAGAAAATAAAGTCTGCCCGCGGCCTAAGCCTACCGTACGGTACTGTACTGTACTATGCTATAGCGGAGGAGGGGGGCCGCAAGAAGTAAAAAAGGAAAAAAATAAAGTCCGCCGGCGGCCTAGCCCCTACCGTACGGTACTGTACTACTATGCTATAGCGGAGGGCGGCGGCCGCAAGAAGTAAAAAAAAAAATAAAGTCCGCCGGCGGCCTAAGCCTACCGTACGGTACTGTACTGTACTATGCTATAGCGGAGGCGGCGGCCGCAAGAAGTAAAAAGAAAATAAAGTCCGCCGGCGGCCTAAGCCTACCGTACGGTACTGTACTGTACTGTACTATGCTATAGCGGAGGCTGCGGCCGCAAGAAGTAAAAAGAAAATAAAGTCCGGCGGCTAAGAAAATAAGCCTACCGTACGGTACTGTACTACTGCTATATATAGCGGAGGCGGCGGCCGCAAGAAGTAAAAAGAAAATAAAGTCTCGCCGGCGGCCTAAGCCTACCGTACGTACGTACTGTACTGTTTACTATGCTATAGCGGAGGCGGCGGCCGCAAGAAAGTAAAAAGAAAATAAAGTCCGCCGGCGGCCTAAGCCTACCGTACGGTACTGTACTGTACTATGCTATAGCGGAGCGCGGCAGCCGCAAGAAGTAAAAAGAAAATAAAGTCCGCCGGCGGGCCTAATTTACCTACCGTACGGTACTGTACTGTACTATGCTATAGCGGAGGCGGCGGACGCAAGAAGTAAAAAGAAAATAAAGTCCGCCGGCGGGCTAAGCCTACCGTACGGTACTGTACTGTACTATGCTATAGCGGAGGAGGCGGCGGCCGCAAGAAGTAAAAAGAAATAAAAGTCCGCCGGCGGCCTAAGCCTACCGTACGGTACTGTACTGTACTGTACTATGCTATAGCGGAGGGAGGCGGCGGCCGCAAGAAGTAAAAAGAAATAAAGTCTCCGCCGGCGGACCTAAGCCTACCGTACGGTACTGTACTGTACTATGCTATGGCGGAGGCGGCGGCCGCAAGAGTAAAAACAAAATAAAGCCGCCGGCGGTCTAAGCCTACCGTACGATACTGTACTGTACTTTACTATGCTATAGCGGAGGCGGCGGCAGCAAGAAGTGAAAAGAAAATAAAGTCCGCCGGAGGCCCAAGCCTACCATATGGTACTGTACTATGCTATAGCGGAGGCGGCAGCCGCAAGAAGTAAAAAGAAAATAAAGTCCGCCGGCGTCCTAAGCCTACCGTACGGTACTGTACTGTACTATGCTATAGCGGAGGCGGCGGGCCGCAAGAAGTAAAAAGAAAATAAAGTCCGCCTGCGGCCTAAGCCTACCGTACGGTACTGTACTGTACTGTACTATGCTATAGCGGAGGCGGCGGCCGCAAGAAGTAGTAAAAAGAAAATAAAGTCCGCCGGCGGCCTAAGCCCTACCGTACGGTACTGTACTGTACTATGCTATAGCGGAGGCGGCGGCCGCAAGAAGTAAAAAGAAAATAAAGTCCGCCGGCGTCCTAAGCCTACCGTACCGTACTGTACTGTACTGTACTATGCTATAGCGGAGGCGGCGGACCGCAAGAAGTTAAAAAGAAAATAAAAGTCCGCCGGCGGCCTAAGCCTACCGTACGGTACTGTACTGTACTATGCTATAGCGGAGGCGGCGGCCGCAAGAAGTAAAAAGAAAATAAAGTTGCCGGCGGCCTAAGCCTACCGTACGGGTACTGTACTGTACTATGCTATAGCGGAGGCGGCGGCCGCAAAAAGTAAAAAGAAAATAAAGTCCGCCGGCGGCCTAAGCCTACCGTACGGTACTGTACTGTACTATGCTATAGCGGAGGCGGCGGCCGCAAGAAGTAAAAAGAAAATAAAGTCCGCCGGCGGCCTAAGCCTACCGTACGGTACTGTACTGTACTATGCTATAGCGGAGGCGGCGGCCGCAAGAAGTAAAAAGAAAATAAAGTCCGCCGGCGGCCTAAGCCTACCGTACGGTACTGTACTGTACTATGCTATAGCGGAGGCGGCGGCCGCAAGAAGTAAAAAAAAAATAAAGTCCGCCGGCGGCTAAGCCTAAGTACGGTACTGTACTGTACTATGCTATAGCGGAGGCGGCGGCCGCAAGAAGTAAAAAGAAAATAAAGTCCGCCGGCGGCCTAAGCCTACCGTACGGTACTGTACTGTACTATGCTATAGCGGAGGCGGCGGCCGCAAAAAGTAAAAAGAAAATAAAGTCCGCCGGCGGCCTAAGCCTACCGTACGGTACTGTACTGTACTATGCTATAGCGGAGGCGGCGGCCGCAAGAAGTAAAAAAAAATAAAGTCCGCCGGCGGCCTAAGCCTACCGTAACTCTACTGTACTGTACTATGCTATAGCGGAGGCGGCAGCCGCAAGAAAGTAAAAAGAAAATAAAGTCCGCCGGCGGCCTAAGCCTACCGTACGGTACTGTACTGTACTATGCTATAGCGGAGGCGGCGGCCGCAAGAAGTAAAAAGAAAAAATAAAGTCCGCCGCGGCCTAAGCCTACCGTACGGTACTGTACTGTACTATGCTATAGCGGAGGCGGGACCGACGCAAGAAGTAAAAAAAAAAATAAAGCCCGCCGGCGGGCTAAAGCCTACCGTACGGTACTGTACTGTACTATGCTATAGCGGAGGCGCGGCGGCCGCAAGAAGTAAAAAGAAAATAAAGTTCGCCGGCGGCCTAAGCCTACCGTACGGTACTGTACTGTACTGTACTATGCTATAGCGGAGGCGGCGACCGCAAGAAGTAAAAAGAAAATAAAGCCGCCGGCGGCCTAAGCCTACCGTACGGTACTGTACTGTACTATGCTATAGCGGAGGCGGCGGCCGCAAGAAGTAAAAAAAAAAAATAAAGTCCCGCCGGCGGCCTAAGCCTACCGTACGGTACTGTACTGTACTGTACTATGCTAGCGGAGGCGGCGGCCGCAAGAAGTAAAAAGGAAATAAAGTTCGCCGGCGTCCTCAGCCTACCGTACGGTACTGTACTGTACTATGCTATAGCGGAGGCGCGGCCGCAAGAAGTAAAAAGAAAATAAAGTCCGCCGGCGGCCTAAAGCCTACCGTACGGTACTGTACTGTACTATGCTATAGCGGAGGACGGCGGCCGCAAGAAGTAAAAAAAAAATAAAAGTCCGCCGGCCGCTAAGACCGTACGGTACTGTAAAAAAAAATAAAAAGGCCGCAAGAAGTAAAAAGAAAAATAAAGTATGCGCCGGCCTAAGCCTACCGTACGGTACTGTACTGTACTATGCTATAGCTATAGCGGAGGCGGCGGCCGCAAGAAGTAAAAAGAAAAATAAAGTCCGCCGGCGGCCTAAGCCTACCGTACGGTACTGTACTGTACTATGCTATAGCGGAGGCGGCGGCCGCAAGAAGTTAAAAAAGAAAAATAAAGTCCGCCGGCGGCTAAGCCTACCGTACGGTACTGTACTGTACTGTACTATGCTATAGCGGAGGCGGCGGCCGCAAGAAGTAAAAAGAAAATAAAGTCCGCCGGCGGCCTAAGCCTACCGTACGGTACTGTACTGTTTACTGTACTATGCTATAGCGGAGGGGGCGGCCGCAAGAAGTAAAAAAGAAAATAAAGTTCGCCGGCGGCCTAAGCCTACCGTACGGTACTGTACTGTACTATGCTATAGCGGAGGCGGCGGGCCGCAAGAAGTAAAAAAGAAAATAAAGTCCGCCGGCGGCCTAAGCCTACCGTACGGTACTGTACTGTACTATGCTATAGCGGAGGTGGCGGCCGCAAGAAGTAAAAAGAAAATAAAGTCCGCCGGCGGGGCTAAGCCTACCGTACGGTACTGTACTGTACTATGCTATAGCGGAGGCGGCGGCACCGCAAGAAAAAAAAAAAAATAAAGTCCGCCGGCGGCCTAAAGCCTACCGTACGGTACTGTACTGTACTATGCTATAGCGGAGGCGGCGGCCGCAAGAAGTAAAAAGAAAATAAAGTCCGCCGGCGGCCTAAGCCTACGTACGGTACTGTACTGTACTATGCTATAGCGGGAGGCGGCGGCCGCAAGAAGTAAAAAGGAAATAAAGTCCGCCGGCGGCCTAAGCCTACGTACGTACGGTACTGTACTGTACTATGCTATAGCGGGAGGCGGCGGCCGCAAGAAGTAAAAAGAAAAATAAAAGTCCGCCGGCGGCCTAAGCCTACCGTACGGTACTGTACTGTACTATGCTATAGCGGAGGCGGCGCGGCCGCAAGAAGTAAAAAAAAAATATAAAGTCCGCCGGCGGCCTAAGCCTACCGTACGGTACTGTACTGTACTATGCTATAGCGGAGGCGGCCGCAAGAAGTAAAAAAAAAAAAAAAAAATAAACGCCGGCGGGGCCTAAGCCTACCGTACGGTACTGTACTGTACTATGCTATAGCGGAGGCGGCGGCCGCAAGAAGTAAAAAGAAAATAAAGTCCGCCGGCGGCCTAAGCCTACCGTACGGTACTGTACTGTACTATGCTATAGCGGAGGCGGCGGCCGCAAGAAGTAAAAAGAAAATAAAGTCGCCGGCGTCCTAAGCCTACCGTACGGTACTGTACTGTACTACTATGCTATAGCGGAGGCGGCGCCGCAAGAAGTAAAAAGAAAATAAAGTCCGCCGGCGGCCTAAGCCTACCGTACGGTACTGTACTGTACTATGCTATAGCGGAGGCGGCGGCCGCAAGAAGTAAAAAAAAGAAAATAAAGTCCGCGCCGGCGGCCTAAGCCTACCGTACGGTACTGTACTGTACTATGCTATAGCGGAGGCGGCGGCCGCAAGAAGTAAAAAGAAAATAAAGCCGCCGGCGGCCTAAGCCTACCGTACGGTACTGTACTGTACTATGCTATAGCGGAGGCGGCGGCCGCAAGAAGTAAAAAGAAAATAAAGTCCGCCGGCGGCCTAAGCCTACCGTACGGTACTGTACTGTACTGTACTATGCTATAGCGGAGGCGGCGGCAGCAAGAAGTAAAAAAAAAATAAAAACCGCCGGCGGCCTAAGCCTACCGTACTGTACTGTACTATGCTATAGCGGAGGCGGCGGCCGCAAGAAGTAAAAAGAAAATAAAGTCCGCCGGCGGCCTAAGCCTACCGTACGGTACTGTACTGTACTATGCTATAGCGGAGGCGGCGGCCGCAAGAAGTAAAAAGAAAATAAAGTCCGCCGGCGGCCTAAGCCTACCGTACGGTACTGTACTGTACTTTACTATGCTATAGCGGAGGCGGCGGCGCGCAAGAAGTAAAAAGAAAATAAAAAGCCGCCGGCGGCCTAAGCCTACCGTACGGTACTGGTACTGTACTGTACTATGCTATAGCAGAGGAGGCGGGCGGCCGCAAGAAGTAAAAAAAAATATAAAGTCCGCCGGCGGCCTAAGCCTACCGTACTGTACTGTACTATGCTATAGCGGAGGTGGCCACGCAAGAAGTAAAAAGAAAATAAAGTCCGCCGGCAGCCTAAGCCTACCGTACTGTACTATGCTATAGCGGAGGCAGCAGCTGCAAGAAGTAAAACGAAAATCAAGTCCGCCGGCGGCCTAACCCTACCATACTATACTGTAATGTACTATGCTATAGCGGAGACGGCGGCCGCAAGAAGTAAAAAGCCCGGAAAGAACTCGTACGGTACTGTACTGTACTATGCTATAGCTAGGCGGCGGCCCGCAAGAAGTAAAAAAGAAAATAAAGTCCGCCGGCGGTAGCTACCGTACGGTACTGTACTGTACTATGCTATAGCGGAGGCGGCGGCCGCAAGAAGTAAAAAGAAAATAAAGTTCGCCGGCGGCCTAAGCCTACCGTACGGTACTGTACTGTACTATGCTATAGCGGAGGTGGCGGCCGCAAGAAGTAAAAAGAAAATAAAGTCCGCCGGCGGCCTAAGCCTACCGTACGGTACTGTACTGTACTATGCTATAGCGGAGGCGGCGGCCGCAAAAAGTAAAAAGAAAATAAAAGTCCGCCGGCGGCCTAAGCCTACCGTACGGTACTGTACTGTACTATGCTATAGCGGAGGTGGCGGCCGCAAGAAGTAAAAAGAAAATAAAGTATGCCCGCGGCCTAAGCCTACCGTACGGTACTGTACTGTACTATGCTATAGCGGAGGCGGCGGCCGCAAGAAGTAAAAAAGAAAATAAAGTCCGCCGGCGGCCTAAGCCTACCGTACGGTACTGTACTGTACTATGCTATAGCGGAGGCGGCGGTCGCAAGAAGGAAAAACAAAATAAAGCCCGCCGGCGGGCTAAGACTACCGTACGGTACTGTACTGTACTATGCTATAGCGGAGGTGGCGGCCGCAAGAAGTAAAAAGAAAATAAAGTCCGCCGGCGGCCTAAGCCTACCGTACGGTACTGTACTGTACTATGCTATAGCGGAGGCGGCGGCCGCAAGAAGTAAAAAGAAAATAAAGTCCGCCGGCGGCCTAAGCCTACCGTACGGTACTGTACTGTACTATGCTATAGCGGAGGCGGCGGCCGCAAGAAGGTAAAAAAAAATAAAGTCCGCCGGCGGCCTAAGCCCGTACGGTACTGTACTGTACTATGCTATAGCGGAGGCGGCGGCCGCAAGAAGTGAAAAAAAAAAAATAAAGTCCGCCGGCGGCCTAAGCCTACCGTACGGTACTGTACTATGCTATAGCGGAGGCGGCGGCCGCAAGAAGTAAAAAGAAAATAAAGTCCGCCGGCGGCCTAAACCTACCGTACGGTACTGTACTGTACTATGCTATAGCAGAGACGGCGGCCGCAAGAAGTAAAAAAGAAAATAAAGTCCGCCGGCGGCCTAAGCCTACCGTACTGTACTGTACTGTACTATGCTATAGCAGAGGCGGCGGCCGCAAGAAGTAAAAAGAAAATAAAGTATGCCCGCGGCCTAAGCCTACCGTACGGTACTGTACTGTACTATGCTATAGCTATAGGCGGTGGCGGCGGCCGCAAGAAGTAAAAAGAAAATAAAGTCCGCCGGCGGCCTAAGCCTACCGTACGGTACTGTACTGTACTATGCTATAGCTATGCTAGTAAAAAAAAAGGCGGCGGCGGGCTAAGCAACCGTAAAGTAAAACTATAAAAATAGGCGGCGGCCGCAAGAAGTAAAAAGCTCGTAAAAAAAAATAAAGGCCTAAGCCTACCGTACGGTGCTGTACTGTACTGTACTATGCTATAGCGGAGGCGGCGGCCCGCAAGAAGTAAAAAGAAAATAAAGCCGCCGGCGGCCTAAGCCTACCGTACGGTACTGTACTGTACTATGCTATAGCGGAGGCGGCGGCCGCAAGAAGTAAAAAGAAAAATAAAGCCGCGCCGGCGGCCTAAGCCTACCGTACGGTACTGTACTGTACTATGCTATAGCGGAGGAGGCGGCGGCCGCAAGAAGTAAAAAGAAAAATAAAGTCCGCCGGCGGCCTAAGCCTACCGTACGGTACTGTACTGTACTATGCTATAGCGGAGGCGGCGGCCGCAAGAAGTAAAAAGAAAATAAAGTCCGCCGGCGGCCTAAGCCTACCGTACGGTATACTGTACTGTACTATGCTATAGCGGAGGCGGCGGCCCGCAAGAAGTAAAAAGAAAATAAAGTCCGCCGGCGGCCTAAGCCTACCGTACGGTACTGTACTGTGTACTATGCTATAGCGGAGGCGGCGGCCGCAAGAAGTAAAAAGAAAATAAAGTCCGCCGGCGGCCTAAGCCTACCGTACGGTACTGTACTGTACTTTTTACTATAGCTATAGGCGGAGGCGGCGGTAAAAAGAAAATAAAGAAGTAAAAAAAAAGCCTAAAATAAGTACTGTAGCCTATGCTATAGCGGCGGCGCAAGAAGTAAGCCTACCCGTACGGGTACTGTACTGTACTACTGTACTATGCTATAGCGGAGGTGGCGGCAAGAAGCAAAAGAAGTAAAAAGAAAATAAAGTATGCCGGCGGCCTAAAGCCTACCGTACGGTACTGTACTGTACTATGCTATAGCGGAGGCGGCGGCCGCAAGAAGTAAAAAAAAAATAAAGTACGCCGGCGGCCTAAGCCTACCGTACGGTACTGTACTGTACTATGCTATAGCGGAGGCGGGTGGCGGCCGCAAGAAGTAAAAAGAAAATAAAGTCCGCCGGCGGCCTAAGCCTACCGTACGGTACTGTACTGTACTATGCTATAGCGGAGGCGGCGGCCGCAAGAAGTAAAAAGAAAATAAAGTCCGCCGGCGGCCTAAGCCTACCGTACGGTACTGTACTGTACTATGCTATAGCGGAGGCGGCGGCCGCAAGAAGTAAAAAGAAAATAAAGTCCGCCGGCGGCCTAAGCCTACCGTACGGTACTGTACTATGCTATAGCGGAGGTAGCGCAAGAAGTAAAAAGAAAATAAAGTCCGCCGGCGGCCTAAGCCGTACGGTAAGTGTAAAAAGATAAATAAAGCCGCAAGAAGTAAAAAGCCTAAGCCTACCGGCCTAAGCCTACCGTACTGTACTGTACTATGCTATAGCGGAGGCGGCGGCCGCAAGAAGTAAAAAAAAAATAAAAAGTCGGCCGCCGGCGGCCTAAGCCTAAGCCTACCGTACTGTACTGTACTGTGCTATAGCGGAGGCCGCAAGAAGTAAAAAGAAAATAAAGTCCGTCGGCGTCCTAAGCCTACCGTACGGTACTGTACTGTACTATGCTATAGCGGAGGCGGCGACCGCAAGAAGTAAAAAGAAAATAAAGTCCGCCGGCGGCCTAAGCCTACCGTACTGTACTGTACTGTACTATGCTATAGCGGAGGCGGCGGCCGCAAGAAGTAAAAAGAAAATCAAGTCCGCCGGCGGCCTAAGCCTACCGTACGGTACTGTACTGTACTGTACTATGCTATAGCGGAGGCGGCGGCCGCAAGAAGTAAAAAGAAAAAAAAAGTAAAGCCGCCGGCGGGCCTAAGCCTACCGTACGGTACTGTACTGTACTATGCTATAGCGGAGGCGGCGGCCGCAAAAAGTAAAAAGAAAATAAAGTCCGCCGGCGTCCTAAGCCTACCGTACGGTACTGTACTGTACTATGCTATAGCGGAGGCGGCGGCCGCAAGAAGTAAAAAGAAAATAAAGTCCGCCGGCGGCCTAAGCCTACCGTACGGTACTACTGTACTGTACTATGCTATAGCGGAGGCGGCGGCCGCAAGAAGTAAAAAGAAAATAAAGTCCGCCGGCGGCCCTAAGCCTACCGTACGGTACTGTACTGTACTATGCTATAGCAGGACGGCGGCCGCAAGAAGTAAAAAGAAAAATAAAGCCGCCGGCGGCCTAAGCCTACCGTACGGTACTGTACTGTACTGTACTATGCTATAGCGGAGGCGGGCGGCCGCAAGAAGTAAAAAGAAAATAAAGTCCGCCGGCGGCCTAAGCCTACCGTACGGTACTGTACTGTACTATGCTATAGCGGAGGCGGCGGCCGCAAGAAGTAAAAAGAAAATAAAGTCCGCCGGCGAGGCCTAAGCCTACCGTACGGTACTGTACTGTACTATGCTATAGCGGAGGCGGCGGCGGCAAAGAAGTAAAAAGAAAATAAAAGTAAAAAGTACGGTAAAAATAAAGTCCGGCGGCCGGCGGCCTAAGCCTACCGTACTAAGCCTACTGTACTGTACTGTACTATACTATGCTATAGCGGAGGCGGCGGCCGCAAGAAGTTAAAAAGAAAATAAAGTCCGCCGGCGGCCTAAGCCTACCGTACGGTACTGTACTGTACTATGCTATAGCGGAGGCGGCGGCCGCAAGAAGTAAAAAAAAAAAATAAAGTCCGCCGGCGGCCTAAGCCTACCGTACGGTACTGTACTGTACTGTACTATGCTATAGCGGAGCGGCGGCGGCCGCAAGAAGTAAAAAAAAATAAAGTCCGCCGGCGGCCTAAGCCTACCGTACTGTACTGTACTGTACTATGCTATAGCGGAGGTGGCGGCCGCAAGAAGTAAAAAAAAAATAAAGCCCCGCCGGCGGCCTAAGCCAACCGTACGGTACTGTACTGTACTATGCTATAGCGGAGGCGGCGGCCGCAAGAAGTAAAAAGAAAATAAAGTCCGCCGGCGGCGGCCTAAGCCTACCGTACGGTACTGTACTACTGTACTATGCTATAGCGCGGAGGGCGGCGGCGGCCGCAAGAAGTAAAAAGAAAATAAAGCCCGCCGGCGCGGGCCTAAAGCCTACCGTACGGTACTGTACTGTACTATGCTATAGCGGAGGCGGCGGCCGCAAGAAGTTAAAAAGAAAAATAAAAGCCGCCGGCGGCCTAAGCCTACCGTACGGTACTGTACTGTACTATGCTATAGCGGAGGCGGCGGCCGCAAAGAAGTAAAAAGAAAATATAAAGTCCGCCGGCGGCCTAAGCCTACCGTACGGTACTGTACTGTACTATGCTATAGCGGAGGCGGCGGCCGCAAGAAGTAAAAAAAAAATAAAGTCCGCCGCGGCGGCCTAAGCCTACCGTACGGTACTGTACTGTACTGTACTATGCTATAGCGGAGGCGGCGGCCGCAAGAAGTAAAAAGAAAATAAAGTCCGCCGGCGGCCTAAGCCTACCGTACGGTACTGTACTGTACTATGCTATGCGGCGGCAAGAAGTAAAAAGCGGCCGCAAGAAGTAAAAAAAAAAATAAAGTTCGCTCTGAGTTGGTCTAAGCCTACCGTACGGTAACCGAGAATAAAGTAACTTGTCGTACTATCTATAGCCACAGGTCGGCGACCGCAAGGATATAAAAAGAAAATAAGATAGACGCTCGGCGCTCCTTAAGCCTACCGTACGTACTGTACTATTGCGGAGGCAGGTGGCCGCAAGAATAAAAAGCAGATAAACGTCGCGCCGCGGTCTATAGCTCCGTACGTGTATCTGTACTGATACGTATGCTATAGCAGAGTCAGTCTGCCTAGCAAGAAGTCAAGTAAAATAAAGTCCGCCGGCGGCCTAAAGTAAGTAAAAGAAAATAAAATACGTACGGAGTGTCCGAAGCCTGACGTACTGGCTACTTGTATTATATTATGCTATAGCCTAGGCCTGGCGACCACTATATTAGTAAACACAAGAAAATTAAGCTGCTGCCTGCGCGATTTTAGATTTATAATACGGTTACGGTACTTGTACTTATGATATAGTGGTGGACTTGTGGCGGCTGGCGTCGCATAAAGTTATGAAGGACGAAATGAAAAGTCCGCTCGTGTGGCCTTAAACCATTACCGTACGGTAATGAGTACTGTACTATGCTTAGAGTGTAGAGTTACGGCTCATGTGATGAAGTGAAATAAAAATTAAAACAAACGTGGCGGCCTAAGCCTACCGAACGGTACTCGTGCCTGTACTATTTGCCTAAAACGGCAGGTGGTGTGCAACAGGCCTGCGAAAAGTTAACAAGAAAAACTTATAAAGTTCCTGCCGACGGCCTCAAGTCTAAACATACTTGATCGGGAGTACTGTACTATGCTATAGCGGGACGGGCTGAGATCTAGGCCGCGACAAGTGAGTATATAAGTAAAATAAAGTCTCGCCGGCATCCTAGTGAGCCATCATTCGGTACATGAGTACTGTACAACCTGCTATGTCTACCGCGTTTGGAGCGAGCTTGACAGAAAGAGGCTAAAATCAAAAATTAACAGTACTAAGCAACGGCGGCCATACAGTCATACCGTACGGTTCTGTACATATGCTATTGCGGATCTTTCTATTAGGGCTTGCAGGTCGTCAAAAGAGTAAAAAGAACAATAAAGACCTCCGCGCGAGCCTAAGGCGTCTACGAGTACGATACTTGTACTTTCTACTGTACTTAAGATATTAGCTGGCTAAAGACGCGCGCCGCACGAAGTAAGTAAATATGATTGCTATAGAGCAAATACTTATGGTGGTCTGTGGCCCACGAAGGAAGTAAAAAGGAAATGTACTGTCCGTATGCTTTTGCCGGAGTTTTGCGGTCCTAAGCGTAGAACGCTTGTGTGTGTACTGAAGCATGCCCTTGCGGCCTAAAAGCTTCACTCATATCGGTGACTGTCCTGTACAATGCAATATGCGGTGGCGGCGGCCGAGCAAGTTGTAAAAAAAAAATAAAGTCCTGCCGGGCGGCATCCTAAAGCATACGCTACGTACATGTACTCTACTAGCTATTGCAATGACGTGCCTAGTGCGGCGCCAATAATTAATAAAAGGAATAAAATTTTGCCGGCAGCCTAAGTCTACCGAATAACGCTCTCTGTATCACTGTAATATACTATAAGCGGCTATAGCGACGGCGGGCAAAAAGTAACAACGAAAATAAGATCCGCCTGCGGCCTAAACCACCGGTATGAAACTTGTACAGTGCTATAGCTATATGCTGAGTGCGACCGTGTCCGCAAAAAGTATACATAAAAAAATAAAGTACGCATCGGCTGACCAATATGCCTACTCGTATCCTGTAATCTTTTCGTACTAAGTACTATGGTATAGGCAGGCGAGAGCGGCGACCGCAAGAATTATAAATCAAAAATACAATGCGTTTTGCCGGCGAGGCTAATGACTACCGTACGGTACTCGAGTCTCTGTACTCAGGCTTATACGCGGAGTGTTGCCGCACGCAAGTAAGGTAATAGAAATATAGTATTAGTGGCAATGTGCTCGGCGCGGCTGGCTAAACCTACCCTACCGATATTTGACTATGCTATGTAGTGCATGGCTATCTGGCGGGACTTGCGCGGCATTCGCAAAAAGTAAAAAAAAAATAAAAACCGTGCATTCGGGTCTCAACCTAACGTACAGGTATACTGTATCTGTATTATGCTAGAAGCGGTGAGGTGGCTACGGGCGCCGCGACAAGAAGTAAAAAACGTAAAAAAAAGTACATTGCCGGCGTGCCTAATTGCCTACCGTACGTGTACTGTACTTTGTCTACTATGCCTATAGCTGGAGGCGGCTAGGCTGCGCAAGAAATGTAAAAGAAAATAAAGTATGCGCTCGAGCCGACTGCCTAAGCCTTACCGTACGGTACTGTACTGTAACTATGCTTATATGCATAGGCGGCGAACCGCAAGAGGTAAAAGTCCCAAAGACAAAGCCTCCACCGGTGTCCTAAGCAATAAAGCCCGGTACGGAGCCATACTGTACTGTACTATGTCTATGGCGCTTGGACGCAATGGAATAGCAGAGGCGGCTACGTGCAACATTGGAAGTAAAAAGAAAATAAAGTTTTTCCGCCGGTGGCCTGAAGCCTTACCGTACAGGGTATTGTAGACTCTGTACATATGCTATAGCGGATGGTTGCTGCGGCCGCCAGAAGTAAAAAGAAAATAAAGCTGTGCCGGCCGACCAGCCTAACCGTAGTAAACTGTACTATGCTATACGCGGAGTCCGCCGACCGTGCAAGAAGTAAAAAACAAAATAAATCTGTCCAGCCGGCGGCCTAAACCTACCGTACTATACTGTATAGAACTATGTCTAAAAGCAGGAGGTTGGCGGCCGCAAGAAGTAAAAAGAAAATAAAAGTCCCCTGCCGGGCGTGCCTAAGCCTACCGTACACTGGTAACTGTGCTGTAACAATGCTATAGCGGCTTGGTACAGGCGCTGCCGCAAAAGCCGCAAAGTAAAAAGAAAAATAAAGTCAGCCGGCGGCCTAAACCTACCGTACGGTACTGTTATGTCTATGCTATAGCAGAGATGCGACCGCAAGACTATAAAAAGAAAATAAAGCCGCCGCCAGCCGGCCTAAAGCCTAACCGTAACGTACCGTACTGTACTAATGCTATAGCGGAGGGCTGGCGGCCACAAGAAGTAAGAAAGAAAATAAAGTCGCCGGCGCCTCTAAGCCTACCGATACGTACTGTACTGTACTATGCATAATAGCTCTAAGGCGGCGAGTCAGCAAGAAGTAAAAAGAAAATAAAGCCGCAAATAAAAAAAATTGAAAATATAGCCTACCGTCGTACGGTACTGTACTGTACTATGCTATAGCGATAGAGGCGGCGTACGCAAGAAGTAAAAAAATAAAATAAACAGCTGGCCTAAGCCTACCGTACGGTAACTGTTACTGTATGCTATAGCGGAGGCGGCGAGTGGCCGCAAGAAGTAAAAAGAAAATAAAGTTTCGCCCGGCGGCTCTAAGCCTACCGTACGGTACTGTACTGTACTATGCTATAGCGGAGGTGGCGGCCGCAAGAAAGTAAAAAGAAAATAAAAATCACGTGCCGACGGCCTAAGCCTACCTACGGTACTGTACTGTACTATGCTATAGCAGCGAGGTGGCGGCCCGCAAGAAGTAAAAAGAAAATAAAGTCCGCCTGCGGCCTAAGCCTTACCCGTACGGTACTGTACTATACTATGCTATAGCGGATGCGGCGGAAGCAACAAAGTAAAAAGAAAATAAAGTCCGCCGCGACGGCCTACAACCTACCGTACGGTACTGTATGTTCTATGCTATAGCGGGAGAGACGACCGCAAGAGGTAAAAAACAAAATAAAGCCTAGCCGGCGGCCTAAAGACTACCGTACAATACTGTACTGTACTAGTGCTATAGCGGCATTGGTGGTCGGCCGCAAGTAGTAAAAAGAAAATAAAGTCCGCCGGCGGCCTAAGCCTACCGTACGGTACCTGTACTGTACTATGCTATAGCGGAGGCGGCGGCCGCAAGAAGTAAAAAAGAAAAATAAAGTCCGCCGGCGGTCTAAGCCTACCGTACGGGTACTGTACTGTACTATGCTATAGCAGAATGCGGCGGCCGCAAGTAAGTAAAAAGAAATAAAAGTCCGCCGGCGGTCTAAGCCTACCGTACGGTACTGTACTGTACTATGCTATAGCGGAGGCGGCGGCCGCAAGAAGTAAAAAGAAAATAAAGTCCGCCGGCGGCCTAAGACCTACCCGTACTGTACTGTACTGTTACTATGCTATAGCGGAGGCGGCTGACCTACAAGAAGTAAAAAGAAAATAAAGTGGCGCCGCGCCGCTAAGCTTACTGTACTGTACTGTACTGTACTATGCTATAGCGGAGGCGGCGGGCCGCAAGAAGTAAAAAGAAAATAAAAAGTCCTAAATGCCGCTGGCCTAAGACCTACCGTACAATACTGTACTGTACTATGCTATAGCGGAGAGGCGGCGGCCGCAAGAAGTAAAAACGAAAATAAAGTCGCTCGGCCGTCCCCTAAGCCTACCGTACGGTACTGTACTGTACTATGCTATAGCGGAAGGCGGCGGCCGCAAGAAGTAAAAAGAAAATACAAAGTATGCGGCGGCCTAAGCCTACCGTACGGTACTGTACTGTACTGTACTATGCTATAGCAGAGAGGCGGCGGCCGCAAGAAGTAAAAAAAAAAAAAAAGTCCGCCGGCGGACCTAAGCCTACCGTACGGTACTACTATGTACTTATGCTATAGCGAGCGGCGGGCCGCAAGAAGTAAAAAAAGAAAATACTTAGTCCACCGGCGGCCTAAAGCCTACCGTACTGTACTGTACTGTACTATGGCTATAGCGGAGCAAAGGAGGCCGCAAGCAAGTAGTAAAAAAACAAAATAAAGTCGCGCCGGCGGTCCTTACAAGCCTACCGTACGGTACTGTACTGTTACTAATGCTATAGCGGAGGTGGCGGCCGCAAGAAGTAAAAAAGAAAATAAAGTTCGCCGGCGGCCTAAGCCTACCGTACGGTACTGTGTACTTGCTACTATGCTATAGCAGAGATAGCCGGCGGCCGCAAGAAGTAAAAAGAAAATAAAAAGTCCGCCGGCGGCCTAAGCCGGCCTACCGTACTGTAATGTACTGACACTATGCTATAGCGGAGGCGGCGGGCCGCAAGAAGTAAAAAAGAAAATAAAGTCGCCGGCGGCCTAAGCCTACCGTACGGTACTGGTACTATACTATATGCTATAGCGGAGGCGTGGCGCCGCAAGAAGTAAAAAGAAAAATAAAGTACTGCCCGGCGGCCTAAATACCGTTACGGTACTGTACTGTATATATGCTATAGCGGAGGGGCGGCCGCAAGAAAGTAAAAAAAAAAAATAAAGTCCGCAGCCTGCGGCCTAAGCCTAAGCTACGGTTACTGTAACTGTACAATAATAATAGTGTGCCCGGGCGCAAGAAGTAAAAAAAAAATAAAGTCCTCGCCGGCGGCCTAAGCACTACAAAACGTACTGTGTACTGTACTGTACTACGCGGACTATGCTATAGCTGGAGGCAATGGCGGCCGCAAGAAGTAAAAAGAAAAATAAAGTTTCCGCCGGCGGCCTAAGCCTATAACCGTACGGTACGTGTACTGTACTATGCTATAAGTAGAGGCGGCTCTGCAAGAAGTAAAAAAAAAAATAAAGTCGCCGGGGGCCTAAGTCCTACCGTACCGTACTGTATTTGTACTATGCTATAGCGGAGGCGGCGGCCGCAAGGAAGAAAAAGAAATATAAAGTCGAGCCGGCGCGGCTAAATAAGGTGGTACGGTACTGTACTGTACTATGCTATTAGCGGAGGTGGCGAAAGCAAGTAAAGTAAAAAGAAAATACAGTATGACCTGCGGCCTAAGACCTACCGTACTAATACTGTACTGTACTTTGCTATAGCGGAGGCGGCGGCCGCAAGAAGTAAAAAGAAAATAAAGTCCGTGGCGGCCCTAAAGCCTACCGTCGGTACTGTACTGTACTATGCTATATAGCTAGGAGGCGGGCGGCGACCGCAAAGAAGTAAAAAGAAAATAAAGTCCGCCGGCGGCGCTAAGCCTACCGTACGGTACTGTACTGGTACTATGCTATGCTATAGCGATGGCCGGCGGCGCAAGAAGTAAAAAAGAAAATAAAGTCCCGCCGGCTAATAAAAAAGCCTACCGTAACTACTAACTGTACTGTACTATGCTATATAGCGGGAGGCGGCGGGCCGCAAGAAGTAAAAAAAAAATAAAGTCCGCGCCGGCGGCCTAAGCCTACCGTACGGTACTGTACTGTATACTATGCTATAGCCCTAGGCGGCGGCTCGCAAGAAGTTAAAAAGAAAATAAAGGCCGCCGGCGGCTAAGCCTACCGTACGGTACTGTACTGTACTATGCTTATAGCGGAGACGGCGGCCCGCAAGAAGTAAAAAAAAAATAACCGTCCGCCGGCGGCCTAAGCCTACCGTACGGTACTGTACTGTACTATGCTATAGCGGAGGTGGCAGGCCGCAAAGAAGTAAAAAAGAAAATAAAGTATGCCCGCGGCCTAAGCCTACCGTACAGTTACTGGTATGTGGTACTGTACTGTACTATGCTATAGCGTGAGCAGGGCTGCGGCGCAGCAAGAAGTAAAAAGAAAATAAAGTCCGCCGGCGGCCTACAGGCCTACCGTAACTGGTAAACTGTACTGTACTCTACTATGCTTATAGCAGAGGCGGCGGCCCGCAAGAAGTAAAAAGAAAATAAAGTCCGCCGGCGGCCTAAGCCTACCGTACGGTACTGTACTGTTACTTTACTATGCTATAGCGGAGGTGGCGGGCCGCAAGAAGTAAAAAGAAAATAAAGTTCGTCCGGCGGCCTAAGCCTACCGTACGGTACTGTACTGTACTATTGCTATAGCGGAGGCGATGGCGGTCGCAAGAAAGTAAAAAGAAAATAAAGTCCGCCGTGGCGGCCTAAGCCTAGACCGTACACGTACAATACTGTACTTGTACTATGCTAAGAAGCGGAGCTACTTGCGGCCGCAAGAAGTAAAAAAAAATAAAAGTCCGCCGGCTGTCCGGCTACTTATAGACTATCGTACTGTACTGTATGTACTTATTGCTATATAGCGGAGGCGGCGGCCGCAAGAAGTAGAAAAAGAAAATAAAGCCGCCGCCGGCGGCCTAAGCCTACCGCACTGTACTGTACTGTACTAAGCTATAGCGGAGGCGGCGGCTGGTGCACAAGAAGTAAAAAGAAAATAAAGTTCGCCGGCGGTCTAAGCCTTCCCTATACCGTACATTGTACTGTACTATGCTATGGCGAGGCTTGCGGCCGCAAGAAGTAAAAAAGAAAATAAAGTATGCCGCCGGCGGCCTAAGCCTACCGTACAATACTGTACTGTACTATGCTATAGCAGAGAGGCAGGCGGCCGCAAGAAGAGTAAAAGAAAAATAAAAACACTCGCGCAGGCCTAAGCCTACCGTACGTACGGTACTGTACTGTACTATGCTATAAGCTGTAAGAGGCGGCGGCCGCAAGTAAGTAAAAAGAAAATAAAGCCCGCCGGCGGCTAAGCCTACCGAGACCTACGTACTGTACTGTCACTACTGTTACTATGTATAGCGGAGGGCGGCGGCCGCAAGAAAGTAAAAAAGAAAATAAAGTCCGCCGCGGCCTAAGCTCTACCGTACTGGTACTGGTACTGTAACAATACTTATGCTATAGCGGAGGTGGCCGGACGCAAAGAAGTAAAAAGAAAATAAAGTCCGCCGACGGCCTAAAACCTACCGTACGGTACTGTACTGGTATATGTGCTATCTAGCGGATATCGGGCGGCCGCAAGAGGTAAAAAGAAAATAAAAGCCCGCCGGCTTGGCCTAAGACTACCGTACACTGCTGGTACTGTACTGTACTATGCTATAGCGGGAGGTTGGTGGCCGCAAGAAGTAAAAAGAAAATATAAGTCCGCCCGGCGGCCTAAGCCCTACCGTACGGTACTAGTACTGTACTATGCTATAGGCGGAGGCGGCGCTCGCACAAGAAGTAAAAAGAAAATAAAGGCCGCCGGCGGAATTGCATAGCCTATCCGTTACGACGGTACTGTACTGTACTATGCTATAGAGCGGAGGTTGGCGGCCGCAAGAAGTAAAAAAAAATAAAGTCCGTCCGGCTAAGGCCTAAGCCTACGTCGTACTGTACTGTACTGTACTATGCTATAGCGAGGTGGCGAGGGCTTCCGGCCGAGCAAAAAGTAAAAAGAAAATAAAGTCGCTTGCCGCCGGCGGGCCTAAAACCTACCGTACGGCGTGTATGTTACTTGTTACTTATGCTATAGCAGAGACATAGTGCGGTGGCCGCAAGCGGTAAAAAGTAATAAAAAAAAAAGACCCCGGCAGTCTAAGCCTACCGTACGTACTGTACTGTACTACTGCTATAGCGGATGCTGTGGCGGCCCGCACTAGAAGTAAGAAGAGAAAATAAAGTGCAGCCGTTACTGCCTAAGCCTACCGTATAGCGAGACAGTACTATGCGATGCTATATGCGGAAGCGGCAGAAAGCAAGAAGTTAAAAGTAGATAAATAAAGTCCGCCCGACGTCCTCATGCCTAAAAGTACATGTACGGTACTTGTACTGTTACTATGCATTATAGCGGAGGCGGCGGCCGCAAGAAGTAAAAAAGAAAATAATGTCCGCCGGCGGGCCTAAGCCATACCGTACTGTACTGTACTTATAGCGGAGGCGGCGGCCCGCAAGAATTAAAAAAGAAAGATAAAGTCCGCGCCGGCGGCCTAAGCCTACCGTACGGCGTACTGTACTATGCTATAGCGGAGGCGTGGACGGCCGCAAAAGTAAAAAAGAAAAATAAAGTCCGCCGCCGGCCTAAATCCTACCCGTACAATCGTGTGTACTGTACTATGCTATACGGAGTACGGCGGGGCCGCAAGAAGTAAAAAAGAAAATAAAAACCGCCGGCGGGCCTAAGCCTACCGTACGGTACTGTACATGTACTATATGCTATAGCGAGCGGCGGCGGACGCAAGAAGTAAAAAGAAAAATAAAGTATGCCGGCCGGCCTAAGCCTACCGTACAGTAAACTGTACTGTAACTGTACTATGCTATAGCGGAGGCGGTGATGCCCGCAAGAAGTAAAAAAAAATAAAAAGCCGTGCGCCGGCGGCCTAAAGCCCTACCGTACGGTACTACTGTACTGTACTATGCGGATAGCGGAAGGCGGCGCAGCCGCAAGAAGTAAAAAGAAAAATAAAGTCCGCGCGGCGGCCTCCTAAGCCTACCGTACCGGTACTGTACTGTACTTATGCTATAGCGGAGGCGGCGGCCGCAAAGAAGTAAAAAAAAATAAAGTCCGCCGGCGTCCCTCATGGCAGAGCCTACCGTACGGTACTCGTATACTGTATGCTATGAGCTATAGCGGCCGGCGGGACTCAAGAAGCGGTTTTTCCGCAAGAATTAAAAAAAGAAAATAAAGCCCGCCGCGGTCGAGAAGCCTAAAGCCTACCGTACGGTACTGTACGTTGTACTATGCTATAGCGGAGGTGGCCGCCGCAAGTAGTAAAAAATGAAAAATAAAGTCAGCCGGCGGCCTAAACCTACCGTACGGTACTGTACTTTACTCTATAGCTATAGCGGAGGCGGCGGCCGCAAGAAGTAAAAAAAAATAACATAAAGTCCGCTCGAGCGGCCTAAGCCTACCGTACTACTATAGGTACTGTACTATACTACCTAGCAAGAGTGGCGGCCCGCCAAGAGGTAAAATGTAAAATAAAGTCCGTCGAGTAGTGACGCGGGCTAACGCCTAGCCTACAGGTACTGTAACTGTACTATGCTATAGCGAGGCGGCGACCGCAAGAAAGTAAAAAGAAAATAAAAGTCCGCCGGCGGCCTAAAGCCTACCGTACTGGTAGCTGTACTGTACTATGCTATAGCGGAGGCTGGCGGCCGCAAGAAGAAAAAAAAAATGAAGATAAAGTCCTGGCCGGCGGTCTCCTTAAGGCCTAGCCTACCGTACGGTGGGTACTGTAACTGTACTAAGCCTATAGCGGAGAGCTGGCGGCAGCAAGAAGTGAAAAGAAAATTAAAAGTAAGTAGTCCGGCTGGATAATATATGCACTACCGTAACCGGTATACTGTATCTATACTCATGCTAGGCGCGGTGCGCCGAGCCGCAAGAAGTATTAAAAGAGAAAATAAAGTTCGTAGCGGCGGGCCTAAGCAACTATACCGCAAATACGGTATTAATAGTGTATCCTGTACTATGCTATAGCTGGGGATGGCTTTGGAGCGCCCCGCAAAAAGTAAAAAAGAAAATAAAGTCCGCGCGGTCGGCCTAAACTCTACCGTACGGTACTCGTGAGTCCCCGTGGCTCTCTAGTGCTATAGCGTGCTTTTGGCAAGCCGCAAGAAGTAAAATGGAATATAAAGTTCCGTCCGACTAAAGCCTAACGCTACGGTGCCTACTGTACAATCCCCCCCGCAAAGGTGCCGGACCCCCCCTAAGTATAAAAAAATAAGTATTCCCCCCCCTAAAGACCTACCGTTACGGTACTCGTACTGAACTATTGCCCCCCCCCCCCCCCCCCCCCCCCCCCCCCCCCCCCGGATATGACTATGGCCCCGCGCCAAATCCCCCGCCCCCCCCCCCCCCCCCCACTAAGCTATTACGGATACGGTATTTGCAATATCATATACTAAAAACTTTAGTCCGCCTAGCGGCTTACGCCTACGGGACTGTACTAGTCCATGTACGGGGAGAGTGGCGGCGGTGGCCACAAGAAGTAAAAAGAAATAAATTTAAAGTCGACCGTCGACCCTCAGCCTAACCGTACTGTACTGCGACAGCTACAATGCCAAAGCGGATGGCGACGCGCCCGCCCCCCGCAAAAGTAAAAAGAAAATAAAAACCGCCGGCGGCCTACCTAAACCAACCGTAGCGATACTGTACTGTACTATCGCCCGTATTAGCAGAGACGTCGCCTGGGCCTGCGAGAAGTCAAGAAAAAAAATAAAAGTCCGTCCGGCTGGCCTAAGCCCTATCGCCTACTGTTGTACATGCTACATCATGCATTACCTAGTGCTGGAACGTGTACTTGGAGGCTGTTGGCGTCGTGCGTAGGCACGCCAAGTAGTAAAAAGAAAATAAATGTTATGCTCATACGCGAGAGCCATAAGACCCTACCGTACTTGGTACTGTACTCTGCCCTACATATTCCTTATCAGCGACGGTATCAGGACTGAGCCGCAAAAAGTAAGAAAGAAAATCAAGTCCGCTATAGCGTGGGGTACGACCTTGATTTTCTGTCTGTCACTGGATGCCTCTGCGACGCTGCGAAGGCGAGGCGGTACAAAAGAGCTATAACAAAGTAAAGTACGGTAACCTATGACGCCCCCCCACCAAACGACTATCCAAATATTTGCAGCCCTGCCGGGTGCGGCAATAAGACTACATAGTACGTACAGTAGAGTACGGTAAGTACTGTGGGCCAGCACGTAGTAGCGAGGTTGCTTTTCTCTTTTTGCCTAAACGTTACTTGATTGTGCCCCCACCCCCCCCCCCCCCCCCCCCCCTCCGCCCTAGCATATACAATGTAAAAAGATATGAGAAATAATAGATACGGCCGTCGGACCATGATTTTCTTTTTATTTTTTGCTAAGCCTACCGTACTGGTATTCTCGTACTATACTATAGCGGTACCAAGTGCGTGCAGTAGACGCGCAAGAATTAAAGAAAGAAAACTTTTTTGCGTCGGGGCGGTAGGCTATCCGCTATCGCACGGCTTACAAGTACAGTACATTTTAGCTACTGCCTATAAGCGGACTGGGTCCCCAGCTTAGGCAAGCTCCAAGAAGTTGAAAAGTAATATAAATGTAAGTAAAAATAAGAAAATAAGGCCTACCGTTACAGTGCTATGTAACTGTACATTACTAGTATGGTATGGGTTAGGCTGCCGGCGGAACTTGATTTTCGTTTACTTCTTGCAGTTTTACTGCTGCCTATCCGCTATAGCATAGTCCAAGTACGTTAGACTGTAGCTGCCGCGGACTTTTATTTCGTTTTTACTTTTTGCGTGCCACCTCGCTATAGCATAGTACAGTACAGTACGGTAGGCTTAGGCCGCCGGCGGAACTGATTTTTCTTTTTACTTTTTTGCCTGCCCAGCCGCCTCCGCTATAGCCTATGTACAGTACAGTAGAGTACGGTAGCTTAGGCCGCCGTCGAACTGATTTTCTTTTTACTTCTTGCGGCCGCCACCTCCGCTATACATAGTAAAACTTTATTATTTAATTTCTTTTACTTCTTTACTGTCCGCCGCCACTCCGGCTATCACATAGCTGCAGTACAGATACAAAATGCTTAGGCCTACAAACAACTGCATTATTAATTCTTCGCGGTCAGATTTTACTCTCCGGCCGAGGCCTTCCGCTATAGCATATTAATATTACTGTACAGTAACTGAGTCGCATAGGGCAGCCGCCTGAGCCTGCGCTATACGCAATAGTACTCATTAATATACGCAGCCGTCCACTATAGTACTGAGCGACCTGTACAGTACGGTACCGCCTCTATAACGCCGTGGACTTGATTTTCATTTACTTCTTGCGACCGGTCCACCGTGTCCAGCTACTAGCATAGTATAGTACACAGTACAGTACGGTAGGCCCTTAGGCCGGGCCGACTGACTTTACTTTTCTTCTTACTCCTTGCGTAAGACCGCTCGCCATCCGCTATATCATTTAACAGTAACAGTTATATAACCGTACAGTACGGAATGCTATAGGCCGCCGGGCGAAATTGATATTCTTATTACTTCTTTGCGGCAACGACTCCACTATAGCATAATCAGTACATATGGTAGGCTTAAAGCCGCCCGCTGACATGATTTTCTTTTTTACTTCTTCGGCCACCGCCTCCGCAAAGCATTATTACAGTACAGTACGTAGGGCCTTAGGCCGCCGGCGGACCATGATTTTCTTTTTACTTCTTGCGGCCTGCCGCCTCCGCTATACATATTAACAGTACAGTACAGTACTGTAGGCTTAGGCCGCCGGCGGACTTTATTTTCTTTATTACTCCTACGACCAGCCACCTCCGCATATATCATGGTACAGTACAGTATATTACAGTACAGTACGGTAGGCTTAGGCCGCCTGCGGATTTGATTTTCTTTTTACTTCTTGCGGCCGCCGCCTCCAGTATGCTTAGTGGCCGCCGGCGAAATTGATTTTCTTATTACTTCTTGCGGCCGCCAACTTCACTATAGCATAAACAGTACAGTAAGGTAGGCTTAGCTTAGCGGCCGGCGGACTTGATTTTCCTTTTTACTATTACTTTCTTGATAGCAGGCATACCTCCGCCTATAGCATAGAACAATACAGTATGTTGTAACCGATAGGCTTATTTTTGCCCCCGGACTTTATATTCAATAATACTTCTCGGACCGCGCCGCTTAAGCTATAGCATAGGTGTTTTAAAAAATCTTGGCGGCATAGGCCGCCTAGGGACTTTATTTTGCGTATTACTCCCTGCCATAAGCACTTCGATATATCATAGTACAGTACAGATACTGTAACGTTCTAGGTCGCTTTGAGTACAGCTTATTATCAATAGCGGAAGTCGTTTCACAGTATGGTTATACTTTTTGGCGTCTACGAACTGATTTTCTTTTTACTTCTTGTGTCCGCCGCCTTACCGCTGCGGGATATAACAGTACAGCCACGCTTAGGCCACCGGCGGATCTTGAAAATCTTTTTACCTCCTTATGGACATAATGTACATTATAGATAGTACTGTAAGGCTTGGAGGGCCACAGGGCACGCAATTCTGACTTGTATATTATTAATAATTTTTAAACGGCCCACCGCCTCGCCATTGCGCACTACAGTAAATAGGCTCTGGCCGCAGTCGGTCTTGATTTGAAGCATAATTCTTGCGGTCGGCCGCCTCTGCAAAGTGTGAATACAGTGACAAGAGGCGTTTTCTAGGTGCCGCACTTGTCAGCACTTTAAGTTTCTTTTTACTTTCTAGCGTTACGCAGTCCAGCCGTAGCTATAAGCCATATGTCAACAGTAGCAGTACCTGAACAGTAGGTCTTAGCGCGGCCGGCTGACTTGATTGTTCTTTTCACTTCTCTTGTCGCCCTCCACCGAAGATCATGGTAACACTAACACGTACGATTACAGTACCAGTATCGGTAGTCTTAGGCCTCCTGCGATTTGATTTTTCTTTACTTTTAGCTTCTCTTGGCGTTCTTTCCTGCCTAGGCTGTTGCCAGCCGGCGAAATGATTTTCTTATTAATTCTTGCGGCCTGTCAAGTCACTATACCAGTAACCTGGTAACAGTATGTTAAGGCTTTAGGCCGCATACTGCGCACTTGAAGTAACTTTATTTTCTTTTTAACATACGTAGTTCTGCGGCCTCCGCTGAGAGCATTAGTACATTGTAAATATTACAGCAGGCTTATGCCGCCGGTATGGCTGGTATATGTCATATTTTCTACTTGATTATTACATTTTCTTGCCTAATTCATTTTACAGAACTTTATACGCTAGGCCGGGGCCGTCACGTCCGACCAAAGATAGCTTTAGTTACTCCTTACAGTAACAGCCTACGCTATGTCATTGTACAGTTATCAGTAATATTACACGTCCAGTACGCTAGGACCCAGTCCGCAGCGCTGAACCTTTCTTCCGTTTTACTTCATCTTACATGCGGCCCCAATGTCAGTAATGCTTATGCCGCCACGAAATTGATTTTCGTTATACCTAACTTGCTGGCCTACAAGAACCGACTCCACTATAGCATAAAACAGTACATTATGGTAAGGTTAAGCCCTTCAAACAATGAGTACTAATTTTACCTTCTTACGACCACCGCCTCCGCTTTAGAAAATTACAGTACAGTACGGTAGGCTCAGGCCGCCGTCGGACTTGATTTTTGTGGTTTACTTAACCGTCCCGAGCCGCCTCCGCTATAGCCATAGTACCGTAACAGTACAGCCGTAGCTTAGTCGCCGCCGGACCTTTTATTCATATATAATCCTGGTGACCAGACCTGCGTACGGTAGGGGCGTGGAACAAGGACAGTATATTACTGTACAGTACGGCAAGCTTAGGCCGCCCGCCCACTATGATTTCTTTTTACTCCTATAGATGGCGCCGCCCTCCAGAATGCTTAGGCTTTCTGCGATATTGATTTTCTTATTACTTCTTGCGGCCGGCCGACTCACTTTAGCATTATACCGTACAAGCAAGGAAAGTCTTAGCCGCCGGCGACTTGATTTCCCTATTACTTCTTGCGGCCATAGGCGGCTCCGCTAACACTACCGAAACCGTAACATGGATTACGCTAGGCCGCGGCGCATATACATTATATTTCAATTTAGTATCTTGCGACCGCCGCTATCTAGCGAGGCCAGCATAGCACCATACAATACCGTAGGAATAGGCGTCTAGCCATACTTTATTTCAGTACTTCATGAGGTCGCCGTCATCCGCTATAAGCAGAGCTACAAGTACGTACGATAGGCTTAAGTCGCTTAGCCGGCGGGCTATAGCATATTATTTTAAGAGGTATTGGATTTATTATAGGCACCGGCCATTCTTGATTTCTTCCTTTACTTTACTTGGCGACGCGCCGCCCTGCCACTAATAGAGTGTCACATATTGGTGACATTACCATCAAACGTATGCTATCGGACTCTTGTCGGGGTCTCGTTAATATTCTTTTACTTTTTCATGTTTCGGCCCGCACCCGCCCTTCTTCATCCAACTATATGCACTAGTACACAGTACTTGTACCGTACCTGTAGGCTTAGGCCGCGGAGCAGCACTTTTTATATCTTTTGTAGCTGTCTCGCGATGACGACCCCATAGTAGCGATACATAAGAAACTAGTAAACGGTACAAGTACCGTAGCGCTTAGTTAGGCCGCTACGCGAAACTAATTTTCGTATTTACTTCCTGTGCCGCCGCCGACGGTCCTCGTATATAAGTCCAAAACATAGTCAGGACAATTTACACATCTGTACGCGTAGGATTAGTTAGTACCGCGCGCTGACTTTACTTAATATTATTACTTTAGTGTTTTGCGAGGCCACGTGTCGCCACCCCATGCTATTAGCAGTACGTCTAAATTGAACCGACGTATACAGTGCTTAGGCAAACAGTACGAACACCAGCTCAGGCGACTTTGATTTTCAGTTCACTGTCTTGCTGGCCCCCGCCCAAACCTGCCGTCTATACATAGAAGCATGTAGACAATACCAGCAACAGTCACCGTGTGCTTTAGAGTACCGGGCGCGCGGGACTGTTCTATTCTTTCTTGTTAACGATTTTTGCGCAGGCCTCGGCAACCCTCCCATGAGCTAATAAGATAATGAACCTAACCGTATGAGATATCTTATCTGTTAGCCTCAACCGCTTTATGAGAAAGGCGACTTTTATATCTTATTGGACCTCTGTCGTTGATGAGCATGCAACCTCCGCATAATTTCAAGAACATCTACAGTAACTTGGTTCTAACGGTAAGGTCTTAGCCCCTCCGCCCGCGGGACTATAATTTGGTTTTAATAACATTCTTGCTGCCGCTGCCTATTCGCCATGACACCGGCCAATAGCACTATACCAGTAGCCGTCCGGTGAGCGTTAGGCCCGACCCGTGCGAGAGCTTTTTTCTATTGACCTTCTTGCTATTAGTTCCACCTTCTCTGCGGGGCATATACAGAGGAGTAATAGATCTTACCCGTCGACGCGTTAGATCCTCTCTAATCGCAGAGAACCGCCCCCCCGACACCCCCCCCGCCCCCTGCGCACCCTCCCCCCTGCTCCATCTAGTTATTTAAAGCTTTAATTTACCGGATACGGCTATCACTTAACTTGGATGCCTATGATTCGTTGCGCGCCTCCATTGGTAAAGGCTCGCATGCAAGTAGCATAGTGCAGTATACAAGTACAGTTACAGATTGTCCCTTCGGTCCCTCCGACGAGCTTTCATAACTGTTTCTTTACGCTATTCTAGGCGATACTCCCCGTGCCTCCCAAAAATCACCCAAACTAACCAACACATTCCAGAGACATTTCACACACACCACACCACACACCCCAGGCGGGAAAAAAGGGGGGGGTTAAACTTTCTTGCGGTTCAAACAAGGGCGTAAGGTGGCAACAAAAAAAAAAATATTCATAAAAAAAAAACAAATGAAAAAAAAAAAAAAAATCGTGTAAAAAAAAAAAAAAAAAAAAGGATAAAAAAAAAAAGAGGATACCTCCACCTGTGCTTATTTAATACAGTTGCTTAGATCAGGCAATTATATTGCTGTGTAGTATGGTTCTTCAACCCCGCATCCCTTTAGCATTGCAACAGGTAAGATGCCGAAACCATAGATCCAGGCCTCCAATACTTCAGAGTCCGCCATTTCAATGACACTAGATACGCTATAGTACCGGTAGGGAACGGAAAGATAGTGCTTAGTGACGCCCGCGGTTTTTATTGTATTTCAATTTTACTTATTGCGGCCTCTAGGGCGGTCTGCACGCTATAACATAATCTCCGCTATAGCATAGTTCTACCAATGGTAAACGTAGCTTTTAGGCCCTGCGGCAATACTTATATTTGTCTTTTACTTCATTGCGGCCACTGACACCGTCCCGCCCATAGCCTTAGTACAAACATTACCATGTAGCCGTACATACAGGAAGTATATAGCCGAGCGAACGTCGCTTTATTGTTTTCTTTAACCCATTTAGCGGATCAGCCCGCCTCCGCCATAAATAGAATTAGTACCAGTACTTTGAACGTTAACGGGAGGCCTAGGACGCCCGGCGGAACTTATTTTCCTTTTTACTTCGTCCGTTGCGAGCTCTGCTCTGACATCTATTCCTTAGCAATGCACTGTACTTAGCTTATTTTTCTATGAATACTTACGTGTTATTACTTTTCACTTGCGTCAGCCAGCCTTTGCCATACGGTCTCGCCTAGTAAAGTGGACAGTACATTACCATATGGCATACATTGACCAACCCACTTTAATTTACTGGTACTTCTCTCGTGAGGCCAGCAACCTCCTGCTGGATAGGCCAATTGCAGTACGGGGATAATAGGATGTTGGTCTGCGGGACCGCCACCGGCGTATTCCCAAATTACCTCATCCGCCCCCTCCCCAGAGCATAGTACAGTACATGTCCTGTATCGGTAGGCTTAGGCAGCCGGCTGTTTTTTTAATTTTTTCGTTTGACTTGTCAGCGACCCAGCCGACGTAACTGTTATACATAAGTTACTGGAACAGTATCTAAACGGTAGTTTTTGAGAGGGCGCGCGCGTATCTTTAATTTCTTTGTTAATTTACTTTATCGGCCAGTCCACACTCCGGCAATAACACGAGTAGAGTTACAGTAACCAACGTACGTTAAGTGGCTTATGGCCGCGGCGCGCGCGACTTTCAATATTGTTCTTTTCAACATTATCTAGCGGCCGCAACCACGCAATAGCAAAGTAACCGTACAGTAAGCCGTTCGTTAAGGCTAAGCCCGTGAGCATACTTAATTAATTATATATTTCTTTTAATTCTTGCTGGAGCGCGGCCCTATGATCAGTTACCTTTCTGCGGGTGTACTTTTTTAGTCGGCCCGCCGCCTCCCATAGATTAAGCTAGCGAATACCGTACGGCAGGCTAAGGCCGTACCCGGCGGTACGTTATTTTCCATTTAACTTTCTTGTGGAGCAGCAACCTGCCTGTCCTCCTATAGCATAAGGTACAGTAGTACAGTATTGTACGGTAGGCTTAGGCCTCGGGGCGGCTTTATTTTCTTTTTACTTCTTGCGGCCGCCGCCTCCGCTATAGCATAGTACAGTACAGTACCGTACGGTAGGCTTAGGCCGCCGGCGGACTTTATTTTCTTTTTACCTCTTGCGGTCGCGCCGCCTCCGCCATAGCATAGTACAGTACAGTACCGTACGGTAGGCTTAGACCGCCGGCGGACTTTATTTTCTTTTTACTTCTTGCGGCCGCCGCCTCCGCTATAGCATAGTACAGTACAGTACCGTACAGTACCGTACGGTAGGCTTAGCAGCCGCCGGCTTAGGCCGCCGGCGGACTTTATTTTTTTTTTACTTTTTGCGGCCGCCGCCTCCGCTATAGCATAGTACAGTACAGTACCGTACGGTAGGCTTAGGCCGCCGGCGGACTTTATTTTCTTTTTACTTCTTGCGGCCGCCACCCTCCGCTATAGCATAGTACAGTACAGTACAGTACTGTACGGTAGGCTTAGCCCTTATTTTTACTTTATTTTTTTTTTTCACTTCTTGCGGCCGCCGCCTCCGCTATAGCATAGTAAAGTACAGTACAGTACCGTACGGTAGGCTTAGGACCCGCCGGCGGACTTTATTTTCTTTTTACTTCTTGCGGCCGCCGCCTCCGCTATAGCATAGTACAGTACAGTACCGTACGGTAGGCTTAGGCCGCCGGCGGACTTTATTTTCTTTTTACTTCTTGCGGCCGCCGCCTCCGCTATAGCATAGTACAGTACAGTACCGTACGGTAGTCTTAGCCCGCCGGCGGGCTTTATTTTCTTTTTACTTCTTGCGGCCGCCGCCTCCGCCATAGCATAGTACAGTACAGTACCAGTACGGTAGGCTTAGGCCGCCGGCGGACTTTATTTTCTTTTTACTTCTTGCGGCCGCCGCCTCCGCTATAGCATAGTAGTACAGTACAGTACCGTACGGTAGGCTTAGGCCGCCGGCATACTTTATTTTCTTTTTACTTCTTGCGGCCGTTCCAACCATTCTCAGGCGCTATAGCATCGATGGTACGAGTACAGTGTATTGTACGTAAGTATTTAGATTTTCGTAAGCCCCTGACCCCTGCGTCGCTTTATCTTTTGCGCTTTTCTTTGACCTCTTGCGATTCAGATGCCTTTGCCGCATCACAGCATAATTAGGCACCTCCATATCATCGTACATTCACAGTACCGTATACGTATAGGTCCATTACGTATGCACGGTGTAACGTTGCCAGGACGACTTTAATATTCTTTTTTACCTTCTTGAGCGACCACATTTCGTCAGAAGCTCGACCAAAGCTCCGCTATAGCATAGTACAGGCGTACAGTAACCGAACAGTACGGTTTAGCTCTTATGTGCCCGCTGGGAGCATACTTTATTTTCTTTTTACTTCTTTGCGCCGCCACCCGCCTTCCGCCAATAGCATAGTAACAGTACAGTACCGTACACTGATACAGTAAGTCCTTTGTCCCGCGGGCATACATTTATAATTTGTTGTTTTTACCAATATCTTTTGCTGGTTCAGCCGTCCCTTCCTTAGCGCACTGACAGTACCAGCATATAAAGCAAAATTAGGGCCAGTCCGGCGGACTTTATAACCGTTTATTTTTGCGGCCGGAGCCTACGCCTATGTCATAGGGAGTTACGGCGCAGTACTTTATTTTACTTAGGCCGCCATTTTTGCTTCTTGCGGTAGGACCGGTGTCCGGCTCGCCGCCCTCCGCAATATGCCAAATACAGAGCAACAGTACCCTAGCGGTAGGCTTAGGCGACGCAGGCAAGGGACTTTCTGTTTCCTTTTTTACTTCGTGCGTCCGAAAGATCCGCTTGTAGCATAAGATATTACCACAAATCCCGCTGATAGCAGGCTTAGTGTTAATACGGGATTTCGTCAATTACTCCGACCGCTCTCTCTCAACCCCTTGCTTAGGCCACCAAAGCTATAGGACTCGTACAGTTTTTTATTTTTTTTTAGTGGTCTGACCTTCGGTAGCCATCTGACTCTTCTTTTTATATCTTGCGACCGCAGAACAGCTATTGCCTCGTAACGGAAAAAAGTGTACGATTATTCTCCCCAGGAGCCGCCGAAGTACTTTTATTATTCTTATTTACTTACCTTGCGGGCGACTGTCCTCATTTATTGCACTCTACTCTGGAGTACCGTGCGGTTAGGCATAGACGCCGGCGAACTTTATTTCCTTTTTTACTTTTGCGGGGCTGCCGCTCGCTTATAGAACAGTACAGTACGTATACTTGGGTGCCTGGAGGGACTTTATCTTTTCTTTATACATCTTAACTTGCGCAGTCGCCAAATCCGGCTTTAGCATTAGTTACAGATTACTGTACAGCAACCGCGTCCGTGGTGGGGCTGTAGACCGGCTGACGCGGCGCTTTAATTATTCCTTATTATATTTTTGCTGGTCGCCGCCTAGGGCTAATAGCATAGTACATAAATATTGTATATAGCAATGTACGGATAGGCGGCTTAGACCGCCGTGCTGAACTTATAATGTTTCTTTTTACTTCTTGCGGCAAGCAACACTATAGCACCGCTATAGCATAGTAGTACAGTAGTAGTATTGGTTAACGGGTTTAGGCTAACGGCGCTCTGGCGCGGCTTAATTTTCTTTTCTACTAGTCTTGGGTATGTCGCAACGCCTTAGCGCTATTGACATAGTACAGTACAGTACCGTCGTATGCGGGTTAAAGGCTTTGGTCGCCAGCGTACTTTATTTTACTTTTATACTTCTTGCGGGGGGCCTGACCGTCCGGGCGCACTCCGCTATACAGGGCATATACAAGTAGCAGTAGCCTGTTACGGTAGAGCTAGGAGGCCGCGCACGGCGGACGTTTATATACTTATATTTTTTACTTCTTTTGCGGCCGCTCACCGCACGGTCCGCTACTACGCCAAAGTTACACAGTTATCAGTACAGAACGGATACTGGTCCCCTGATTTTCACGATTTTACTTACTTTTATTTTCTTGTTTTCATCTTGCTGACGTACGCCTCTAGCCTAAGAATAGCATAGGCCAGTACCAGTAACGGTCACGGTATGCGTAGGCTGACCGGCAGACTTTATTTCCTTTTACTTAATGCGGACGCCGTCTCTGCTAACCTTGCCTCCGTTACAATACAGTACTGTACGGTAGGTTTAGGCCGGCGTCGGTTGGACTTTATTTTCCTTTTACCTCTTGCTGGCGACCAGCAACCTCCGCCCTATATGCATTACAAGTTCAGTACATACAGTACTTAATAGTAGGACAACGGCGGGAGTTATTCCTTTTAACGCCCAGCGGCTGGCGGCTCCGCATATTTTGGTTTTATTTAATTTACATAGGGTGGTTAGGCCTCGCGTTCCACCAGACTGTATTCGCCTTTTATCCGCGCGAACGCACCCTACCGCTTATATTCATAGTACAGTACAATACCGTACGGTAGGCTTTAGGGACGCGGCGGAACTATTATTTTCTTTTTAACATATCATGCGACCGGCGCCCCCCCCCCCCCACACCCGGCCAGACCCGCCTCGCTAAAGCATAGAACAGTACAGTAACCGAACGGTAGCTTAGGCCGCATGTATGCGAATAACATATTTATTCTTCTTGTTACTCATCTTGCGGGCCTCTGTCTCCTGCAAGTATGTATAGTACAGTTAGCAGTTACCTGTAGTCTTAGCCCTCCGTGGCGGGTGCTTTATTTTTTTTGTTTTTTTAACCCGCACTTAGCGGATCGCCGCCGTCCTGCGCAGTAGCATAAGTACACGTAACAGAGTACCTCGAACAGGTAGGCTTACGAAGCCGCGGCGGACCTTAGTATTTTCTTTTAACTATTTATCGCGCTCCGAGCTTCGCTATAGCATATTACAGTACTGTACCGTACGTTAGCCTTAGGCTCATAGCTACATTTTATTTGTACTTCTTAGCGGTCGCCGCCTAGGCTCATAGCATAGCTCCACCTTCCACAGTCACGTACGGTAGATTTAGGCCGCATACTACTTAATTTTCTTTTAATACTCTTCGTTGGGCGCATGAACCCGCATTCAGGTCTATTAGGCATTAGCCTACACTACTGTACATCTACGCGTTATGGCCATAGGCTCTTAGGACGGGCAGATGCAGGTTTTGAGGGTATTTTTTTTTTAATCTTTTATTCCACGGCCGACGGCTACGATTATTACCTAGTACAGTTACTGTATCGTTATCGGTAGGGTTATCGCAAGCCTCGGCCCATACTGTATTTACTTATCTTGTACTTTCTGTTGGTTGAGCTGGGACGGCCTCGGTCGCCCCGCTATAGCATAGTACACCGTACCGTAGCGAACGGCATTAGGGCGCCCTAAGGCATCATACTTTTATTCTTCTTTTCACTTCTTGTTAGCAACAACACTACTTTGTCGGCGGCAGCAAACCCCGCAAAATCGTAACGGTAGGCTGTCAGGACGAAACCGGCGGATTATATTTTCTTATGGTGCCTAGATGGCCGCATCACTCCGCTATTATCATAGTCAGAAACAGATCCTTGTACGGTCACGGCCTATTGCCGCAGGCATGCTGCATTTTCCTTCGGACTTCTTAAATCCTCGCCACCTACGCCATAGCATGTACCCATAAAACCGTACGGCAAAGGCATAGGCCCGCGGCCGGTTTTATATTTTCTTTTTTACTATCTAGTTCTTGTGGCAGCCGTCTCCGCTAAATCATAGTACAGTACACGGTATTGAGTACGGTAGTCCTTAAAGCCCCCTTGGCCGGGCTTTATATTCTTTATTAATTTTGTTGAGAACCTCGTTTGCGATCGCCCAAGTCTCGCCAGCAGTTTTCTGTAAAGACTTTCACGAATTCCGCCATAGCAAAGATACCTAAGTACAGTACCCACGTACGGTAGGCTTAGGCACTGGCGGCGACATTTATTTTCCTTATACATCTTAACTTGCGGCCGCCGCCTCCGCTATAGCATAGTACAGTACAGTACTGTACCGTACGGTAGGCTTAGGCCGCCGGCGGACTTTATTTTTCTTTTTACTTCTTGCTGCCGCCGCCTCCGCTATAGCATAGTAAAGTACAGTACAGTACCGTACGGTAGGCTTAGACCGCCGGCGGACTTTATTTTCTTTTTACTTCTTGCGGCCGCCGCCTCCGCTATAGCATAGTACAGTACCGTACGGTAGGCTTAGGCTGCCGGCGGACTTTATTTTCTTTTTACTTCTTGCGGCCGCCGTCTCTGCTATAGCATAGAACAGTACAGTACCGTACGGTAGGTTTAGGCCGTCGGCTGACTTTATTTTCTTTTTACTTTTTGCGGCCGCCGCCTCCGCTATAGTACAGTACAGTACGGTAGGCTTAGGCCACCGGCGGACTTTATTTTTTTTTTACTTCTTGCGGCCGCCGCCTCCGCTATAGCATAGTACAGTACAGTATCGTACGGTAGGCTTAGGCCGCCGGCGGACTTTATTTTCTTTTTACTACTTTTGGCGCCGCCTAGGCTATAGCATAGTATAGTACAGTACCGTACGGTAGGCTTAGGCCGCCGGCGGACTTTATTTTCTTTTTACTTCTTGCGGCCGCCGCCTCCGCTATAGCATAGTACAGTACAGTACCGTACGGTAGGCTTAGCCCGCCGGCGGGCTTTATTTTCTTTTTACTTCTTGCGGCCGCCGCCTCCGCTATAGCATAGTACAGTACAGTACCGTACGGTAGGCTTAGGCCGCGGGCGGCTTTATTTTCTTTTTACTTCTTGCGGTCGCCGCCTCGGCTAGAGCATAGTACAGTACAGTTCCGTACGGTAGGCTTAGGCCGCCGGCGGACTTTCTTTTCTTTTTACTACTTGCGGCCGCCACCTCCGCTATAGCATAGTACAGTACAGTACCGTACGGTAGGCTTAGGCCGCCGGCGGACTTTATTTTCTTTTTACTTCTTGCGGCCGCCGCCTCCGCTATAGCATAGTACAGTACAGTAGTACCGTACGGTAGGCTTAGGCCGCCGGCGGACTTTATTTTTTTTTTTACTTCTTGCGGCCGCCGCCCGCCGCCTCCGCTATAGCATAGTACAGTACAGTACCGTACGGTAGGCTTAGGCCGCCGGCGGACTTTATTTTCTTTTTACTTCTTGCGGCCGCCACCTCCGCTATATAGTATAGTACAGTACAGTACGTACGGTAGGCTTAGGCCGCCGGCGGACTTTATTTTTTTTTACTTCTTGCGCCGCCGCCTCCTGCTATAGCATAGTACAGTACAGTACCGTACGGTAGGCTTAGGCCGCCGGCGGACTTTATTTTCTTTTTACTTCTTGCGGCCGCCGCCTCCGCTATAGCATAGTACAGTACAGTACAGTACCGTACGGTAGGCTTAGCCGCCGCCGGCGAACTTTATTTTCTTTTTACTTCTTGCGGCCGCCGCCTCCGCTATAGCATAGTACAGTACAGTACCGTACGTAGGCTTAGGCCGCCGGCGGCTTTACTTTTTACTTCTTGCGGTCGCCGCTCCGCTATTAGTACAGTTACCGTACGGTTTACTTTATTTTCTTTTTTACTTCTTGCGGCCGCCCTCCTCCGCTATAGCATAGTACAGTACAGTACCGTACGGTAGGCTTAGGCCGCCGGCGGACTTTATTTTTTTTTTACTTCTTGCGGCCGCCGCCTCCGCTATAGCATAGTACAGTACCGTACGGTAGGCTTAGGCCGCCGGCGGACTTTATTTTTTTTTACTTTTTGCGGCCGCCGCCTCCGCTATAGCATAGTACAGTACAGTACCGTACGGTAGGCTTAGGCCGCCGGCGGCTTTTTTTTCTTTTTACTTCTTGCGGCCGCCGCCTCCGCTATAGCATAGTACAGTACAGTACAGTACCGTACGGTAGGCTTAGGCCGCCGACGGACTTTATTTTCTTTTTACTTCTTGCGGCCGCCGCCTCCGCTATAGCATAGTACAGTACAGTACCGTACGGTAGGCTTAGGCCGCCGGCGGACTTTATTTTTTTTTACTTTTTGCGGCCGCCGCCTCCGCTATAGCATAGTACAGTACAGTACCGTACGGTAGGCTTAGGCCGCCGGCATACTTTATTTTCTTTTTACTTCTTGCGGCCGCCGCCTCCGCTATAGCATAGTACAGTACAGTACCGTACGGTAGGCTTAGGCCGCCGGCGAACTTTTTTTTTTTCTTTTTACTTCTTGCGGCCGCCGCCTCCGCTATAGCATAGTAAAGTACAGTACAGTACCGTACGGTAGGCTTAGACCGCCGGCGGACTTTATTTTCTTTTTACTTCTTGCGGCCGCCATCTCCGCTATAGCATAGTACAGTACAGTACCGTACGGTAGCTTAGGCCGCCGGCGGACTTTATTTTCTTTTTTACTTCTTGCGGGCCGCCGCCTCCGCTATAGCATATAGTACAGTACAGTACCGTACGGTAGGCTTAGGCCGCCGGCGGACTTTATTTTCTTTTTACTTCTTGCGGCCGCCGCCTCCGCTATAGCATAGTACAGTACAGTACCGTACGGTAGGCTTAGGCCGGCATAACCTATTTTGCTTTTTACTTCTTGCCCGCCGTCTCGCCCTATAGCATAGTACTTTACACCATGGGAACGTAGTTTGCGGACCTTCGCCTGACTTATGTTCTTGTTACTTCTTGCCTCGGCCTCCGCTATAACATATACATACAGTCCTGTAAGTAAACTTTCAGGACAGTACAATATTTAGGGTATCTTAGACACCCTCGGACTATAGGTTGTGTTGTTACTACTTGCCGGCTCTCGCTATAGCAAGAACATAACAATATGCGTAGTAGATGCATCCTACTATTTTGTCTTTACGTTGTGGCCGCCGCCGCCCGAAGCATATACACACAGTGCGCTCACGTATCCTTACCGTGCAACTAGTTTCGTTTGTAACTTCTTCGCCCCCAGTTTCCGCTATACTTAGACAGTAGTTTAGAACGGACGTAGCGTAGTCCCCTGATCTTATTTTCTCGTTACGTCTTGCGGCTGTGCCGCCTACGCTATAAGCATATTACAGCACAGTTACCGTACGAGATAGCTTAGCCGACTGCGACCTTATGTGCCCTTTTGTTACTTCTGCGTCCGCGCACCCTCCGCTATTGCCATATTACATTCATTATGACCTAGTACGTAGCTAGTTCTTATTAATTACTGTAGAATAGGTTTGTGCGTCTTGTGCTTCGTGCGTCTGCCGCCACATCCACTAATAACATAGTAGCAGTACTGGACAGCACCGACGTACGTGAGTTGCTATTTTTGCGTATCTTTTAATTTTCTTTTCACCTCGTTACTGCCAGCAGCCTCCGCGATAGCATAGTAAATACAGTACTGTACCGTCTAGGCTGTAGACGCACGGCGATCTGATATTTTCTTTTCGTTCTTGCGCCGCCAACATTCTGCGATTGCATAGTCATACAGTACATTACCTACGGTAGTCTTACCTCTGGCGTCTTTTATTTTGTTTTACCGTCTTGCGGCAACGTCACTGCCATAGCTTATTAGCATACTGTACCGTACTGGAGGTTTCAACCGTCGACTGTCTTTATTGCTGTTTACTACTTCCCGACTCCAGCCGTTAGCTATACAAGTTCACAGTACCCGTACGTAGTCTTACCCGCCAGCGCTTACATTGGGGTTTAACCTTTTTGCGGTCGTGAGTCCCCCCCACCCCCCCCCATCCGCCAGAGAAAGAGTACAGTACAAGTACAGTTCGGGAGGCTTAGGGACAACGACGACTTTAGTATTTATGTTAATACTTCTCGCCGCCGCTCTCCGCTATACATAGACAGACAGGATCGTAACTTGGGGGTTTAGGCCGCCGGCATACTATATGTCGTATTTTGCGTTTTTATCGCCTCGCAGTCACAGAGCATAGACATACATACCACGTAGGCTTACCGTAACCGAACTTGATCTTAGGTTTAATTCGGCCTGCCCCTCCGCGATAAAACATTCATATTACTTTGCCGCTAGACTTTATGGTTTTTTACATCTGGGCGCCCCTTCACTAGAGCATAGTTTCAGTACTGAATTGTACGTGTCGTAGCCCGCCGGCGCCTTATTTTCGTTTTAACCTCTTGCGTCGCCATAGCTTTATCATAAGAATCAGTCATACCTGTGTCGGTAGGCTTAGTCTGCCGCGGACTTGATTTTCATTGTTACTACTTGGGCCGCCGCCCTAGGCTTTTGCATTGTATAGCATGTAACGTGTAGCTTACATTTCCTGGGTGGGGGGCGACGTGATGTGCGTTTTCTACATCGCTCGACTGCCTCCTCCGATAGAGCAGAGTTCTGTACAGTATTGTACGGTAGTCCCTGAGCCCGCCGCAGACTTTAGTTTGTTTTAACTCGTATTCGTCGGCTCCTCTATACAATAGAACAGTACAGTTACCGCACAGTAGATTTTGTGCCGGCGGCATTCTTTATTTGTCTTTTACTTTTTGCGGCTTCGTCTCCTCTAGAGCATAGTTTAGCACTGTACCGTACGGTAGGCATACCGCCGGCAGAACGTTATTTTCTGTTTACTTTTTGGCTCTGCCACCGACGCGATTGCATAATACTGCACAGTTCCGGAACGCAGCTTAGGCCGCCCTCTGACTTTAGTGTCTTTGTACTCTGCTTGCGGCTGCCACCTTCCGCTATTCATTGCTACAGTTCAGTACAATCCACCGTATGTACTTTGCCACCGCGCTTTATTTTGTTTTATACCACTGCGTCTCTCTCAATACTTTGAACATACATCTCTTCGACGAGCCGGCGCGACGGTTCTTTTTACTTGTTGGCCCCCCTACGATAATACTATTCAGTACAGTACTTCGCTTATTTTGTTTGTAGCCTTTTACACGGTCGCTCGGCATTGCAAATCAGGACAGTACCACTAGGCTTAGCCCTGCCAACTTTAGCCTTTTTTAGATTCTCTCCGCCAACTGCACTATGCATTGATGTACATACCGTATTACGTTTGCCTCCAATTTTTATTGGCGTTTTACGTTGTGCGGCAGTCCACTTGCCTCCGCTATTAATAGTACAGGTCATACCACCGTTCGTAGGCGTAACCGCCGGCAAAACTTTATTTCCGTGTGGACTCTTGCGGGCCCGCCGCCTCCCCATTAGTACAGTTACAGGACAGATCTTAAACCGCTGACTATTTTTTTGACTTCTTTTCCCCGCACTCCGCTATACATTAGTACTCAAACAATCAAAAAGCAGTACTACGTACTGACGTACCGCCTTTGCTTATTTCTGTTTACTCTTGCGCCCACGACTACTTGACTACATACCGACACGTAACCCCGCGACTGTAGGTTCGTTTTATTTCTTGCTGCCCCCACCTCCGCTAGAGTACAGTACAGTACAGTTACCTACGGTAGTCTTAGCGACCACGGTTATTAATTTTCTTTTTACTTTCGTGCTCGCCGACTACAGACATAGATCTCAACCTACGGTACTTACGCGCGAACTTTTTTTTCGTTTTACTTCTGACGCCGCCACCCTCCCTAGTGGGCAATACAGTACGATAAGCACTGTAATACTTAGTTTCTTATTTTACTTACTTGTAGTTGTCGTTCAATGCTGCTCTGCCTGCCGCGTATAGCAATTAGTAAAGTACAGAAATTTCGTTCTATCTAGACCCCCGATTTTAGGTCTTTTACTCTTCCGCCACGCCTCCCCTATTACGCTCTTACAATACCGACTAGGCTGTCCCCGAGGACGGTGTGTTCTATTTCGGCGTCCCTCAACCTCCATATACAAGTACATACAGTATATAATAGCTTACCTCCCGCGTTATTTTGTTTTTACTCATTCTCGCCGCCTCCTCCATTCTAGTACAGTACAGTACCGTACGGTAGCTTAGGCCGCCGGCGACTTTATTTTCTTTTTACGCCACCTCCGCTATAGCATAGTACAGTACAGTACCGTACGGTAGGCTTAGGCGCCGGCGGACTTTTTTTTTTTTTTTACTTCTTGCGGCCGCCGCCTCTCCGCTATAGCATAGTACAGTACAGTACAGTACGTACGGTAGGCTTAGGCCGCCCGGCGGACTTTATTTTCTTTTTACTTCTTGCGGCCGCCGCCTCCGCTATAGCATAGTACAGTACAGTAGTACGTACGGTAGGCTTAGGCCGCCGGCGGTTTTTATTTTCTTTTTACTTCTTGCGGCCGCCGCCTCTCTGCTATAGCATAGTACAGTACAGTACAGTACCGTACGGTAGGCTTAGGCCGCCGGCGAACTTTATTTTTCTTTTTACTTCTTGCGGGCCGCCGCCTCCGCTATAGCATAGTACAGTACAGTACAGTACCGTACCGTAGGCTTAGGCCGCCGGCGGACTTTATTTTTTTTTTACTTTTTGCGGCCGCCGCCTCCGCTATAGCATAGTACAGTACAGTACCGTACGGTAGGCTTAGCCGCCGGCGGGGACTTTATTTTCTTTTTACTTCTTGCGGCCGCCGCCTCCGCTATAGCATAGTACAGTACAGTACCGTACGGTAGGCTTAGGCCGCCGGCTTACTTTATTTTCTTTTTACTTCTTGCGGCCGCCGCCTCCGCTATAGCATAGTAAAGTACAGTACAGTACCGTACGGTAGGCTTAGACCGCCGGCGGACTTTATTTTCTTTTTACTTCTTGCGGCCGCCGCCTCCGCTATAGCATAGTACAGTACAGTACCGTACGGTAGGCTTAGGCCGCCGGCGGACTTTATTTTCTTTTTACTTCTTGCGGCCGCCGCCTCCGCTATAGCATAGTACAGTACAGTACCGTACGGTAGGCCGCGGCGGACTTTATTTTCTTTTTACTTCTTGCGGCCGCCGCCTCCGCTATAGCATAGTAGTACAGTACAGTACCGTACGGTAGGCTTAGGCCGCCGGCGGACTTTTATTTTCTTTTTACTTCTTGCGGCCGCCGCCTCCGCTATAGCATAGTAGTACAGTACAGTACCGTACGGTAGGCTTAGGCCGCCGGCAAACTTTATTTTCTTTTTACTTCTTGCGGCCGCCGCCTCCGCTATAGCATAGTACAGTACAGTACCGTACGGTAGGCTTAGGCCGCCGGCGGCGGACTTTATTTTCTTTTTACTTCTTGCGGCCGCCGCCTCCGCTATAGCATAGTACAGTACAGTACGTACGGTAGGCTTAGGCCGCCGGCGGACTTTATTTTTTTTTTTACTTCTTGCGGCCGCCGCCTCCGCTATAGCATAGTACAGTACAGTACAGTACCGTACGGTAGGCTTAGGCCGCCGGCGGACTTTATTTTCTTTTTACTTCTTGCGCCGCCCGTCTCCGCTATAGCATAGTACAGTACAGTACCGTACGGTAGGCTTATGCCGCCGGCGGACTTTTTTTTTTTTACTTCTTGCGGCTGCCGCCTCCGCTATAGCATAGCATAGTACAGTACAGTACCGTACGGTAGGCTTAGGCCGCCGGCGGACTTTATTTTCTTTTTACTTCTTGCGGCCGCCGCCTCCGCTATAGCATAGTACAGTACCGTACGGTAGGCTTAGGCCGCCGGCGGACTTTATTTTCTTTTTACTTCTTGCGGCCGCCACCTCCGCTATAGCATAGTACAGTACAGTACGGTAGTCTTAGCCCGCCGGCGGACTTTATTTTCTTTTTACTTCTTGCGGCCGCCGCCTCCGCTATAGCATAGTACAGTACAGTACAGTACCGTACGGTAGGCTTAGGCCGCCGCGGACTTTTATTTTCTTTTTACTTCTTGCGGCCGCCGCCTCCGCTATAGCATAGTAGTACAGTACAGTACCGTACGGTAGGCTTAGGGCCGCCGGCGGACTTTATTTTTTCTTTTTACTTCTTGCGGCCGCCGCCTCCGCTATAGCATAGTACAGTACAGTACCGTACGGTAGGCTTAGGCCGCCGGCGGACTTTATTTTCTTTTTTTACTTCTTGCGGCCGCCGCCGCCTCCGCTATAGCATAGTACAGTACAGTACCGTACGGTAGGCTTTAGCCGCCGGCGGACTTTATTTTCTTTTTACTTCTTGCGCCGCCGCCGCTCCGCTATAGCATAGTAAAGTACAGTACAGTACGGTAGGCTTGCGCCGACCGCTTTATTTTTTTTTTTACTTTTGCGGCCGCCGCCTCCGCTATAGCATAGTACAGTACAGTACCGTACGGTAGGCTTAGGACGCCGGCGGACTTTATTTTCTTTTTACTTCTTGCGGCCGCCGCCTCCGCTATAGCATAGTACAGTACAGTACCGTACGGTAGGCTTAGGCCGCGGCGGACTTTATTTTTTTTTTACTTCTTGCGGCCGCCGCCTCCGCTATAGCATAGTACAGTACAGTACCGTAGGTAGGCTTAGGCCGCCGGCGGACTTTATTTTCTTTTTACTTCTTGCGGCCGCCGCCTCCGCTATAGCATAGTACAGTACAGTACCGTACGGTAGGCTTAGGCCGCCGGCGGACTTTTTTTTTCTTTTTACTTCTTGCGGCCGCCGCCTCCGCTATAGCATAGTACAGTACAGTACCGTACGGTAGGCTTAGGCCGCCGGCGAACTTTATTTTCTTTTTACTTCTTGCGGCCGCCGCCTCCGCTATAGCATAGTACAGTACAGTACCGTACGGTAGGCTTAGGCCGCCGGCGGACTTTTATTTTTTTTTTTACTTCTTGCGGCCGCCGCCTCCGCTATAGCATAGTACAGTACAGTACCGTACGGTAGGTTAGGCCGCCGGCGGACTTTATTTTCTTTTTACTTCTTGCGGCCGCCGCCTCCGCTATAGCATAGTACAGTACAGTACCGTACGGTAGGCTTAGGCCGCCGGCGGACTTTATTTTCTTTTTTACTTCTTGCGGCCGCCACCTCCGCTATAGCATAGTACAGTACAGTACCGTACGGTAGGCTTAGGCCGCCGGCGGACTTTATTTTTTTTTACTTCTTTCTTGCGGCCGCCGCCTCCGCTATAGCATAGTACAGTACAGTACCGTACGGTAGGCTTAGGCCGCCGGCGGACTTTATTTTCTTTTTACTTCTTGCGGCCGCCGCCTCCGCTATAGCATAGTACAGTACAGTACCGTACGGTAGGCTTAGGCCGCCGGCGGACTTTATTTTCTTTTTACTTCTTGCGGCCGCCGCCTCCGCTATAGCATAGTACAGTACAGTACCGTACGGTAGGGCTTAGGCCGCCGGCGGACTTTATTTTTTTTTTTACTTCTTGCGGCGCCGCCCGCCTCCGCTATAGCATAGTATAGTACAGTACAGTACCGTACGGTAGGCTTAGGCCGCCGGCGGACTTTATTTTCTTTTTACTTCTTGCGGCCGCCGCCTCCGCTATAGCATATTACAGTACCGTACGGTAGGCTTAGGCCGCCGGCGAACTTTATTTTCTTTTTACTTCTTGCGGCCGCCCGCCTCCGCTATAGCATAGTACAGTACTGTACCGTACGGTAGGCTTAGGCCGCCGGCGGACTTTTTTTTTCTTTTTACTTCTTGCGGCCGCCGCCTCCGCTATAGCATAGTACAGTACAGTACCGTACGGTAGGCTTAGGCCGCCGGCGGACTTTATTTTCTTTTTACTTCTTGCGGCCGCCGCCTCCGCTATAGCATAGTACAGTACAGTACCATACGGTAGGCTTAGGCCGCCGGCGGACTTTATTTTTTTTTTTACTTCTTGCGGCCGCCGCCTCCGCTATAGCATAGTACAGTACAGTATCGTACGGTAGGCTTAGGCCGCCGGCGGACTTTATTTTCTTTTTACTTTCTTGCGGCCGCCGCCTCCGCTATAGCATAGTACAGTACAGTACCGTACGGTAGGCTTAGGCCGCCGGCGGACTTTATTTTTTTTTTTTTTTACTTCTTGCGGCCGCCGCCTCCCGCTATAGCTATAGTACAGTACAGTACCGTACGGTAGGCTTAGGCCGCCGGCGGACTTTATTTTTTTTTACTTCTTGCGGCCGCCGCCTCCGCTATAGCATAGTACAGTACAGTACCGTACGGTAGGCTTAGGCCGCCGGCGGACTTTATTTTCTTTTTTTACTTCTTGCGGCCGCCGCCTCCGCTATAGCATAGTACAGTACAGTATACGTACGGTAGCTTAGGCCGCCGGCGGGACTTTATTTTTTTTTTACTTCTTGCGGCCGCCGCCTCCGCTATAGCATAGTACAGTACAGTACCGTACGGTAGGCTTAGGCCGCCGGCGGACTTTATTTTCTTTTTACTTCTTGCGGCCGCCGCCTCCGCTATAGCATAGTACAGTACAGTACCGTACGGTAGGTTTAGGCCGCCGGCGGACTTTATTTTCTTTTTACTTTTTGCGGCCGACGCCTCCGCTATAGCATATAGTACAGTACAGTACCGTACGGTAGGCTTAGGCCGCCGGCGGACTTTATTTTTTTTTTACTTCTTGCGGCCGCAACCTCCGCTATAGCATAGTAAGTAGCATAGTACAGTACAGTACGTACGGTAGCTTAGCCCGCCGGCGGACTTTATTTTTTTTTTACTTCTTGCGGCCGCCGCCTCCGCTATAGCATAGTACAGTACAGTACAGTACCGTACGGTAGGCTTAGGCCGCCGGCGGACTTTATTTTCTTTTTACTTCTTGCGGTCGCCGCCTCCGCTATAGCATAGTACAGTACAGTACCGTACGGTAGGCTTAGGCCGCCGGCGGACTTTATTTTCTTTTTACTACTTGCGGCCGCCGCCTCCGCTATAGCATAGTACAGTACAGTATTGTACGGTAGGCTTAGGCCGCCGGCGGACTTTATTTTCTTTTTACTTCTTGCGGCCGCCGCCTCCGCTATAGCATAGTACAGTACAGTACCGTACGGTAGGTTTAGGCCGCCGGCGACTTTATTTTCTTTTTTACTTCTTGCGGCCGCCGCCTCCGCTATAGCATAGCATAGTACAGTACAGTACCGTACGGTAGGCTTAGGCCGCCGGCGGACTTTATTTTCTTTTTTTACTTCTTGCGGGCCGCCGCCTCCGCTATAGCATAGTACAGTACAGTACCGTACGGTAGGCTTAGGCCGCCGGCGGACTTTATTTTCTTTTTACTTCTTGCGGCCGCCGCCTTCGCTATAGCATAGTAAAGTACTGTACAGTACCGTACGGTAGGCTTAGGCCGCCGGCGGGCTTTTTTTTTTTTTTTACTTCTTGCGGCCGCCGCCTCCGCTATAGCATAGTAGTACAGTACAGTACCGTACGGTAGGCTTAGGCCGCCGGCGGACTTTATTTTTCTTTTTACTTCTTTGCGGCCGCCGCCTGTTTTAGGGTACTTTTCCCTTGCGCGGGTGGGCCGGCCCGTCTTTGCAAAATAGCATAGTAAAAAAACAGTTTAACAGTACCGTACGGTAAAGTGTTAAAGGCCGCCCGAGGCGTACAAGATGCAAACTTTTTATTTTCTTTTTGTACTTTTTTTTGTGCGCGGGGCCGCTGTCCCCGCCCCTCCCGCCTAAAAGCAATAACAGCAATAGTACAAAACAGTTTAACAAGTACCCGTTACGGACAAGAGCCCCGTTTGGGGCCGCCGGGCCCCCCGAACTTTTAATTTTTCTTTTTAATTTCCTTGTCGCCCCGGCCCGCCCTCCCCGCTTTAAAGTACAGTACAGAGACGGGAGGCGTTAGGCCCCAGCCGGCCGTTTATTTTTTTTCCATTTTTTTGTTTACTTTCTTTGCCGGGACCCCCCAGCCCCGGCCTCTACTTAGTAGGCGGAAGTAAAACAGTAGACTGGTACCGGTATCGGTAAGGCCCCCTCATACTTTAAAAAGACACCTGTTACTTCCGGAACTTTATATTTTATCTCTTTTTATTTTACTCACAGCCTTGGTTTTAAGGCGCGGCCTGAAATAGAACCTCTCTACTGCAGTGCGTATTAGCGCTAAGTTATAGAATTTACACACAGTACCGACATAAGCGTGAGGCCCTGCCCGGCCATCGGAACCCCTGTATCATGTCCTGTTTATTGACTGATTCGTGTCCGGGTCGACCGAAGCAACCCTCCCGCTTATAAGCATGGAAAAGTAACAGTAAACCAGTAGTGTAACGGGTAAAAAGTCTCCTTTAGCCCCCGCCTGGCTTAGGCTGTTTCTGACTTTTTAGTGGTCGTCTACTTTTTTTTTTATACAACATACTGTTCCTTGGAGCGGCGGCGTAAGTCGCCGAACCCCCACGCGCTTTTCCCGTAACGCGGTATCAGGTCTTTCGCTAGAGAAGACGCGGCCGAGCACGGCTACACACTAGCTCAACCTCTCTCAAATGTATTTTATTCCTTTCTTGTTTACTTGCGGCCGCCGCCCCCCCATCCCGCTTATAAGCATACTATGTATAACAAGTATTGTTCTAGGCTGACCCGCCGCCTTTATTTTTTGGTAACCTCGGCTTCTCTCAGTCATCAACTTTGGCCCCCACGAGTTACCCTAAGTAGTTTACCGACCATAACTTTTAATTTTGCTTTTTTACTATCATGCGGCTGGCAGAGTTGGACGCCACAGAGAACCCGCTCATCGTGAACGCACATTAGCAGGATCAGACATCATCAATGTTGTAGTCCTTTATAATAAACACTACCTTACAGAGTAGCACCTTAAAAAATGTATGAGCTTTACCTACCGCATTATTAATAATTTACTACTAGCCGCCCAACTCCGCTATACATAGAACTGACATACCGTAAAAAACTTAACCGCCGATACCATATTTCTTATCCTCGTGCGACCGCCGCCTACGCTATAGACATAGCTGTTCAGTACCGGACTGCATTAAGTGGTGGATTGGGGTTGTGGGCTGGGGTTCGTCTTCGCCACTCTATGCTATAATTTAAGACATACATAAACGTACGGTATGGGGGGGGGGGGGGGGGGGGGGGGGGGGGGGGGGGGGTGTAGCGCCCCGGGGGGGGGGGTGGGGGGGGGGGGGGTGACTCGCCGGGGGCCCCAGAAGCATAGTGGGGTGGGTCCGGGGTAGCGGAGACGGGGGGGGGGGGGGGGGGGGGGGGGGTGGGCGACAGCCGGGGGAGGCTATAGGGGGGGGGGGGGGGGGGGGGGGGGGGGGGGGGTGGGGGGTGGTGGGGGGGGGGGGGGGGGGGGGGGGAGGTCCCCGTCCCTCTGCCTTAGAACGCCTACGTAAAAAACAGTATATAAACATGTAACGGTCGCCACTCGGGTATAGCATATAATTACAGTACTAGGCTTAGGCCCCGCGTTTTTATATTTTGTGACTTCTGCGCCGCCGCGCGGCCGAACCCTTTTTAAGTCATATAGTCTAGTTAAGCCGCCGGCGTCGGGATTTGCCGTTTACTTTTTCGGGCCTTTCCCATCGCCCTATAGGCATAAAGTCAACAGGTACAGAGGCCCACAAAGTTACAGTAGCGGTACGGTCCCACCCCACCCACCCCCTTATTATTAGCGGCCAACTCCGCTATAGCAAATTACAAGTATAACGTACGGGTATGCTTTTAGGCTATGCCGGGTGGACGTTGAAAATTGGTCATTTTAACATCCTTGCGCCCCCCAGGGCCTCCTAAACGCTAATACTAGTTCTGGACAGGATCGCAAATAGAGCACTTTGGTCGCAGTGACTTTACCGATACGGTACTCGGATTACGCCGCCAGAGCTATGGCATCGGGTACAGGCCCGTACGTACTGACCCCCCGTCACGTTTATATTTCTTTCTACTTTTGTTGCGGACGCAAACCCGTCCCCGCCCCTAAGTAACCGGTGAATCACAGTACGGTAGGGGTGTTAGGGCCCACCGGCCGGACCTTTAATTATTTTTTTTTTTATCCTACTTGCCGGCCGCCGCCTTTCCCCCATAAGCCAAACAATAGTAACATACAGTCCGTTACAGAGATCAGACGTACCGACCTTTAAGGCCCCCTAAGGTCTGCGCACGCCGCCTCCGCCGGACTTAGTACGGTTTATTATCGTTACGTTCTTTTTTACGCGGCAACTTTATTTCCCCTTCCTGGTTTCCCGCAGGCGCATTAAATTTCAGATCAATGGAGATCATTACAGGAGCGGAAAGTAGTTTAGCCAAACGTGGTTTAAGGACCCTTATCAATGGTGCGCAGCGGCAGACGCTATAGCTTATTTTTTTCAGTTAAGTACGTAGATTAGCCCCCCGGCAGACTTTAGTTTCGTTTGATACTCGACGCGCCTCCCAATCGCTATACATAGTACATACTTTATGTGGACGAATTCTTAAGCCCCCGGCGGCTTTTTTATTGTTTTTACCCTCTGCGGTCTCCTGCTATAGCAGAGCAACAGACATACCGACGGAAGCGATGGTCGCCGCGGCTTATTTTCTTTTACGTCGGCCGCCCCTAGCCTATAACAGAGACATACTGTACCGACCGGACGGTAGGCTTAGGCGGCGCGGGCCATACTTTATATTTTCTTTATTTTACTTACTTGCCGGGGCCGGCCACCTCTGTAGTAGCTAGTACAGTACGGTTAGGGCTTAGGCCGGCAGCAGGATTTTTATTTTTTTTTTACTTTTCTTGCGCGCCGCCGTCTCTGCTTAGTAGCATAGTACAGTAACAGTACGTACGTAGGGTTAGAGGCCGCCGGCGGACTTATTTTCTTTTTACTTTTTGCGGGCCAGTCGCCTCCGTAGGAGCATAGTTACAGATACGCAGACGTTACCTGGTAAGCTTAGACTGCCGGCGAACTTTATTTTCTGGTTTACTTCTTGAGCGCCGCCGGCTCTCCGCTTATAGGACAGAGTGCTAGGGGGTTTGGGGGGGGGGGGGTGGGGGTGATTACAGCACAGTACCGGACTGTACTGAGGCTGCCGGGCAGACGTATTTTCCTTTTACTTCTTCTCCGCCACCTCCCTATAGCATATTTATAACATACCGGGAATGTAGGCTAGGCCTCCGGCGTTTGTATTTTCTTTTTCGACTTTCCCCGCCACCCTTCCGCTATAGCAGTGTTCATACAGTACCTTTCGTAGGCGGAGGGACGCCCCGGAGTTTAAGGAACTTTTTCCTTTCTTTTTCCGCCGCATCCGCTTTAAGCAGAGTAACTGGTCAGATCCGTACATACTTAGCCGCACGTAGTGTGGATTTGAGGGGTTACCTATAGCCCACTAATAGCTTACAGAAAACAGTACCGAACGGTTCAGAGCCGGAGGCGTAGACGGTGCCCAACTATTTTATTTTTACTTTTGTGACTTCGTGGCGCCTGCCAACACCCTGCCCCTGTCCGCTAAGTCCATACGTAGAGTACAGTACAAAGTCGACGGTAAGCGCCCCTTTTACATCTTGTGTCCGCGGCCTCCGGTATAGCATAGTACATACGTACCGGGACGTAGCTTAGCCAGCGGCACTTTTGTTACTTTTTACTTGTGGCCGTCGCCCCCCTAGAGCTATAAGCAATAATAGTAAAAAAACAGTACAGTAACAGCGACGAAGCGGTACTGATTGCGGCTTTATAACTCGGTGCCCCGGGCCGCCGGCTTAACTTTAAAATTTTTAACTATTACCCCTTTCAGGTACTGGAACGCCCCTTAGGCCTAATAGCAATAGTTTAAAAGACAAGTACTTCTTGCAGTAAAAATGAGTGCTAGGGGGGGATAACCGAATAACGTGCTTACAAAAACGGTAAGGACTTAGTAGCCCCCGGCCGGCGGAACCTTTAAGATTTTCCTTAGTTTTACTCTTCTTTGGTTGTGCGGCCGCCTAACCGCTGTGAGGCGTAGAGCACTGAACTTAACCAAAAGGTACAAGTAATGTTGGACGCCGGGTATTCGTACCTTAGACTTCGTGCGAGCGCCGGCGGGCTTTAACTTACCGTAACCTGGGTACGGCTAGAGGGCCACCCCGTGCGCGCATACTTTGTTATTTGTCCTTTATAGACAATGCTTTGCGGTTCTACACCGCCACTAAAAACAGACCGGGTAACAGTATTAAGTAGCTTGCCGCAAGCGGTTCTTTAGTTGGTTATAGGACCTTTGCCGGCCGGACCCTCGGCTTTAGAATGTAAATGTCTACGTTTTTAGCCCGCACCTTTATGTTCTTGGCGGCCGACCGATGCCGCTTTAGCATTTTTTTCTACATTTAGCATATGCTAGATTTAAGGGCCCTGCCGTATTTTTCGAGGGGATATTCTGTGCCCACGCATACGAAAAGCATAAGTAATCACAGTACTTACGGTAGGCACTGTCCGGTAAGGACTTCTATCCTTTTTTTTTTACTTAACGTCCCCCCGCGCCACTTTCCGCTATAGCTTATAGCCCCTGACCATAAGTAAGGCTTAGACGACGCGGACTTTATAATGTTGCTAAAAGTGCCCCCAAGGCTTTTCCAGCCTAGCGAGCATAAGTAACAGTAAAAACCCGTTAAAGGCACCTTTAGGCTTGCCCGTGGAACCCTTTATTTTCCTTTTTACTTCCCCTTGGCGGGGGGGCGAAGCCGTCTCTTTGCCAATATCATAGTGTACGTTCAGTTTTTCTTCCTTTACAGGTTATATGAGGGGGCACGACAAGGTAACCGCGGGCTGAGTTTTTTTTTAGTTGGGGAGATGTTTTTTACTGGGGGGGGACGGTCACCGGAATAATTCACGTCTACGGTGCGCAACATTAAATAGTGCATAGTAACACAGTAAACCGTACGGTAAAGGTAGCCCTTGCAGGCCCCCCAGCGGACCTTTAATTTCCTATTTAAAATAACTTCTTTTGCGCGGGCCCCCGCCCACCCCTCTGCTTATAGAAAAAGGTAAATTGTACAGTTGCCAAATTAAATGGGGGATAAGTCTGACGATATCCTCGTACCTTTTAATTTTTTTTTGTTATTACCTATGACGGCACCGCCACCGCCACCTCCTCAATAAGCAAACAAATAGTAAAAAGTACCATAAAACGATAAAAAGCTTTAAGGGCCCACCAACGGACATCAATTAAAGCAACACACCTAGAGCGCTTGCACTTGCGACAAATTACCCACACCTCTGAGACCCCCCGCCAGCCCTCCCATTCCATTCGCGCATAAATTCCAGTCTTACGACAGCCACACATTGCCGAGGTTCGGTTAGGTCTGTAGCTTTTAGGCCCCGATGGCGTTTAAATTATTTGTCTATGTTTACCTTTCTGGCGGGCGCTGTCCCCTGACTCCTCTTGCCGTGGTACTAGCATAATTTCAGTAAACTTACGTGGGTAAAGATTAGATATTAAGTTATCCCCGTAGAAGTAGGCACCGCCGCCTAGGCGGGACTCATGTAATTTTTATTTCCTTTATTTTAAATTCCTTCTTGTGCGAGGGGGGCGTCACGGGGCACGCCTTTCGCCTCCGCAATATGCATAGAAATGAAACAGGTAACAGTTAACCGTCACGTAAAAAAAGGCCCTTTAGGCCCCGCCGGCCCCGGTAAACCACTTTTTAATTTTTTTTTACTTTTATTTTTTTTTAAAACTTTGTTTGGGCCGGCGCCCCACGCCCCCGCCTAGCCGCAATAAATAGCAAATATAGTCTCCCTAACAGTAAACATGGTAGCCACCGAGAGTTACGAGGTAAAAGCCTAAAAAGGGACCCCAGCGGGCAAAATATCCTCTTCATTAATTTTTTTTTTAACTACTTGTTTTGGCCGGGGGCCCCTTGGCACCAATTTCCTTGCCCTTAATTAGCATTAAGTAACAGTTAACTAAAACCGGTAATAACGGTATTGGACTTTTAAGTCGCGGGGCCTGACTTTTATTTATTCTTTTTTACTATATAACTATCCGGTAGGCCCTTATTTTTCCCTTTTTTTTAATTTAACTTTTAATTTTTTCTTTTCTATCTCCACCTGCCCCCCCTGCCGCCCATTCCCCCCCCCCGCCCGCCCACATAAATAGACGAAAAAAGTTTATAATACAAAAAACCTGTATTAAACAGTAAAGGCCCCTTTTCTAGAACCAGCACCGGGCGGGACTTTAATTCTTTTCTTTTTATAACTACATGTTTGTCCCCGCCGGGCCCCCTTAGGCGCTGAAAGCAAAAAAAGTTTTTCTCAATAACCAAGTAACCGTGTAAAGGAATAAAGTAAAACGGGGGGGGCTTTGTAAACGGTCTAAGGCGTTTAAAGGCGGCGGGGACCAAATAGGAACTTTATCCCTGTTTTTAACTACCTTTGGTGGCCGGCCCCCGAGCCAAAACCCTCCCCATTCCTAGCATATAAAGCCATATTAGTTAACAAGTTACCAGTTACAAGTACGTAAAGTCCTGTAATCACCCACGCGTGACGGGCTTTGTTTATTATTTTATTTTTTTTTTATTTTTACCTCCTTGCCGGTCCCTCCCGCCTCCTAGTCCCGTCACACCTACTGCTATAGAATCACTAGTTTTTAACAGTACAACCGTCTCCGTTAAGGGGTTTAAAGTCGTTAGGTCCGCTGATCTTTACGGCGTGGTACCTTTATTCTTCTTTTTTAAAACTTTTTGTGTTGGCGGCAGTCCTCCGTGGGGCCGCAACCGCTAAATAAGCATAATATAGTACAGTACACAGTTCCAAACAGTGATCACACAGTTAAAACGGTAAAAGCGCCTTTAGGCGCCGCCCCAGCGGCCATCGGACATTAAAATTTCATTTTTAACTTCTTTACTTGTCCCCCCCCCGCCCATACCCACCTCCCCCCCGCTTACTAGCATAAGTCAATGAAATGGAAACAGAGTAAAACCCAGTAACTCGGTACGGCTAAGGCCCCCATCCGGCAGATTTTAAATTTAAAATTGTACTAAATAACGGCCCGCCCACCCCGTGGGTCCCCCATTATAGCCTAATAGTAAGCCCAGTAACAAGTTACCGTACTGGTTAGGCTTTAGGCCAGCCGTGGCACTCTTTTTGTTTTCCCGTTATTCCTTATCGTGAGACCAAGGGGGCCGCAACGCCCTCCCCCTCTATCCAATTTGGCTACAAGCAACTTTTGTTAGCCATTGTTTAAACTGTACCGTACGGGCTTCCCAGACGGTCCCCCCCCTATTTATAGGCCCACCCCCGTCGAATGGTGTGTTTTTATTTTCCTCCTTTTTTATTTTTCTTGGGGCGGGCCCCCCACCTGTCCCTCCTTTGTATGCGGCTAAAAGGCCTACCCATTACTGTAATAGACGTAAACGGTTAACAAGTACTTTAGACCCCCGCCCGGCCGAACTTAATTTTTCCGTCTAACTCATGGCCCGCCCCCCCAACGCCTGGCCCTCCCCGCATGTTTTCCATGTACAGTATGACTCTAAGGCTTAAGGGCTGGCCGGCGGGACGTGGATTGTTTTTTCACACAGATTCCTTTGAGTGTCCTCCATTATCCCAATACCCCCGCCATCCTACCGCCTATAGGGCAATGGCGTAAACAGTTAGGCTGTCTAGTACGGTAGGCCCCCCGGCAAAGGGGCCGCCTGCCGCGCCCCCCCCGCCCGGGGCCTTTTTATTTTTTTTCCCCTTTTGTTTACTTCCCTAACTGTCGCCGGCCCTGCGCTATAGCATAGTACGTTACCCGTAAAACGGTCATTCACCCCCCGTTCACGGGGCCCTGCTGCCCGTCGCCCATATTAATAATTTCCCTATCTTTTAAACTTCCTATTGCTGTTGCCGCCAAAAAACCCACGTAACTCCGCTAAAAGCCATAGAAGTGTTACATTTACAGCACTGTTTAACGGAAAGCCCCCCCGACCTTTTAGGCCCCTTTTTACAAAAACTTTTTATTGTTTTTCTTTTTTCCACTCTCTTGCCTGCCCGCCTAAACCCCTCCGCTATAGCCTCCCGATAAAAGTAACAGTAACCAATAGCTACGGGTAGGGCCTTAGACCCCGGCCCGGAGGACCTAGTAATTTTAACATTTTAACAGCCCCCTTTGGCTGCGGCCGTGCGCCTTGCCCCCCAATACGCAAAAAAAACGTAAAAAATACCCGTAAACCCAACGGAAGGCTGTAGGTCCCCCCCGCCGGCCCGGAGACCTTATTATATTTTCTTTTTTTAATTTCACTTCATTTTACTTTTCTTTGCGGCCCCGCAGCACCCTAGACTATTCTAAAGCATAGTAGCATAGTAAAAAAACTAGTAGAACAATAAAATAACGGGTTATAACTTCAGTCCCCCACTTAGGAGCCCCCCGCCCGTCGGGCTTTTATTTTTTTGGTTTTCAAACAACCTCTTTGCTGCGGGTCCCCCCCCCCGCCCCCGCCGTCGCTTTCCCGCCTTCTAAAGCATAAAGTGGCAAAAACAGTTTGGCATTCAACCCGTAAAACGGGTATTCCTTTAGGGAACGCAGGGGCCATTAAACCCTTTTTATTTCTTTTTTAAACTATCTTGTTGCGGGCCGTCCGCCGGATCCGCACATTTCAATACAATCACAAAAATAGATAATCCAGTTAAAAACAGTAAAAAAAAAACCGTAAGGCGGGCCCGGGCCGGTATAGGTCTGACGCCGCCGGCCTGATTTTTATTATTTCCTTTACTTCCCTTGTGCGGACATGGCCCCATCCAATTGTCCCCGTCCCTTCTCCTGCTGTAAGCCATTGTACAAGTAAAACAGTAGAAAAAATCAGTAAACGAGTAGGCTTTAGGCCTTTAGGCCCACGACCGGCGGACCTTTTTATTTTCCCTTGTTTTTAACTTTACATCTTACATTTTTTTGCCGGGGCCCCATGAGGGGCTCCCATCCCACCCTCCCCGGCTAAGTACATACGTTAACAAAAACAGTTTCACCGATAACACCGAGTAAAACTGTTAAAAGCCTTAAAAATGGCCCCCCTTAACTTTTTCTATGTAACTACTTTTCGTGGGTTGCGGCCACTGTTCACCCTTGCCGAGGGTGCCGCCCCGCCCCCTAGACTATAGCATATAGTACAAAGTAACCGTACGGTAGGCTTAGGCTGCCGGGCGGCGCGACTATAATTTTTTTACTTCTTGCGGTCCAGCCGAGAAGCCGCCGCTATAGCATATTAATACAGTACCTACGGTAGACAAGGAACCCGCGGCTTAGATTTTCTTTTTAACTTTTTCTGCTGGAATCTGCGCCTAGGCTTATAGCATAGACAGAGCTGTATTTGTACGGTTACTCATTAGGGCCCGCAGGGAGCACGTGATTCTGCATTTGTACTTCTTGCGCCACGTCACAAAGTCCCTATAGCATAGGACGAGGGTAAAGGGTAATCTCGCTTCTCCGGTCGGGGTTGACTATAGGCCGTCGGAAGTGACGCGTTGTGGCTGATAGCTATCTGTGCTAGCAGCTGCGACCTGGGGCGTGCCTGTATATCATACTGTACAGGCACAGGTTAGGACGTATACTTGGGGTAAGAGCCAGCCGCGGGCCGTTTTTTCGTGTTACCTTCGTTGCGGGTCGCGACCTTGAGCCTGAGTAGCTTAGTACAGTTCCGTACAGTACGTCGGTTGGCTTGTACGCCGCGAGTTAGTGCGAGTTCTTTATTTGTCTGTTTACTACTTGCGGCCGGCCTAGCCGTCTTGCTATTGAGAGCAGTGAAGGTTACAGTCCTAGTAGTACGGTTAGGGTGGTATGACCGCCTCCGGAGACTTTATGTGAGCACGTGTAACGTACTTGTTTGCGGCCATATCGGATAGCCAAGCTCCAACTTTGGCGTTAGGATACAGGTACAGTATTGTAATCGTTAGTTTATGCCGCCATGTGCGCCGTTATTGGTGTTCTTACGTCTGTGCGCCGAGCCACCAGGAATTCCGCGATACGCATAGTAGAATGTACAAGTCCGTTAGCAGTTAGAGTGTTATGTACAGCCCGGGCATACGCAGGTAGCTTTCTTTGGTTTTAGTCGTGGCAGACTCCACCGTGGAAGCTAGTTGCATATTGCAGTTACCGTACCGTAAGGGATGTAGGTGCCGCCGTCGAAGGGTGTAAGGGTTTTTGAGGAAGGTCTTGCGGTCGATTTGTTTGCTGTCGCATAGTAACTTTTGATTTGATCCGTATGAACGTATAGGTAGAGGGAGGCAGTAAGGGTACTTTATGTCTGTTGGACTGTACAGACGTCCAAAGGGAAAACCGAGCAGTAGCTGACATTTTATGGTATTTACGGTAGGCTGATGCAGCCGTGTGTGAAGATGGGGTGGGGAGGGTAATGAGTGCGGAAGAGGTAGACAGGGATTGAACTATTATAGTACAGTTCAGAAAGAGATGAGGAGCCGGCGGATTAATTTATGTTTAATGGTTGTTTTCTTGCGGCCTGCCGTATGCGGTACAGCGTAGGTAGCGATGGAAAAGTAGTGTTACAGTGATGGTTATTGGACGCCGGGATGAGGTATCTTTCTTTAGGTAGGTGATTGGTGTCGCCTAGGGGGAAAGAAAAGAAGAGTGTCATGTGTTTATGGTAGGAGGGCTGGTATGAGAGTGAAATGGCGGATACTGTAGTGACTTTTTGGTCTGCTGAGCAGGGGCAGTCTCTGCCGTGAGGCATAGAACAGTACACTACGCGTTCAGGCCTTGTTTAGGCACGTCTGCTGCACTTTATTGTTGAGTGTACTTTAGGCGGCGTGAAGCCTCGCGTAACAGAGTAGAACCGCACTATACTGGTTTTAAGGACGCTCAGGTTGAATGTGCGCGGAGCCAGACAGCGGTGTCGATTGTTGTACTTCATTTCGAGGTCGCCGCGCACCATAGTAGTAGAATAGGTTGCAGTAGAGTACTGTACGCAGTAGTCCCAGCTCAGCGGGAGGGACCAATTCTTTTTTGTGGGCACAGGTGGTATGCAGGTCGTTGCTCCGACGGAATAGCTAATTGATACAGGTCTGAGTACCGTTAGTGGTCGGAGTAGGCGCGTCGTGGCTGTACATGTTTGTGGTGACGGTTGTAACTTTGAGCGTCTGCGCACAGCAGCTTTTGCGAGTGGGTACAGGAATGTCTTATCGCAGTCGGGTAGGCACAGGGGGTGGGGAGGTGGTATTCAGGTCTGACGGAATATTCTTGTTGTTGTGCCGCCACTTTTGTCTACGTATCAGTAATACTCGTAATAAGGTGCGTATAGCAAAAAATAGGCGATGGGACGGACTTGGTCTTTTTGTGAGTTCTAGCAGTCGCCTACCGCGAGAAGGCATAGATACGTCAGTACAGTTTACGCACCGTACTTTGGTGTTAGTTTTCTTATTTTTGTTACTTTGAGGTGCAGTCACGGAAGGAGCGATCAAACTCTTGCCGCTGCTTAGCTATGCGGGATGTAGAAAGTACGCGTTATGAACAGTTCGGCGGGCACAGTAGAAATGCCGGCATCACTGTATTTTTATTTGACTGTTAGTGCGTGTCGCCGGCACTCTGCGATTGCATGAGTGTAATCTAAAGCTACTACGTACGGTAGGGCTTGGCCTCTGTCCGGCTATGGGTGAGGTGGTATGTTGACTTCTTGCGGTAGCGACTTTGAGCTCTAGATATAGATTTGGTTAAAGTACCGTTACGGACTTGGTTTTAGTACGTCGGTTGACGTTTATGTGTTATTTTTATCTTTTTTGTGGTGCTAGGAAGAGGCTATAGCATTATGTAGCACAGTTCTGTTCAGTACAGGGAGGCTTGAGTCGGCACGGCCGAACTGTTAGGTGTCGCTTGGGGGTATCGAGGACGTTCCCAGTCTAACATTTTGCATGAGTCTTGTACTCAGTATAATCTCAGGTGGTAGGGCGTTGTAGTCGCTCCGGCCTGAAGATTTATTTTTCTTTTACTTACTTTGCGTCTGCACTGCCGCTTGTTTAGGATTTTGTACAATACTCAGTTACCGTACGGTAGTCTTAGGCTACCGGCTCGGACTGTGTACGATTCTAAGGGTGGTCTTGCTGGACAACGGTCTCTGGCTATAGGTAGTACGCAGTTCAGACCGTTTACGGTATTTTTAGACGAGATGGCCACCTCCATTTCCCTTATACCAAGGTATAACGCACTATCGGTGAGGGCTGCAGCTAGTACCGTACATGTTACAGTATTGCCTTGAGCTTCGGCGGACTTTATTTTTTGTTCCAACTCGCCTTGTGTCCGGCCGCCTGCCGCTATAGTCTTACTTTAGTAACTGAACGTTGACGGTGGCTTAGGGTCCGTCCTGGCTGTCTTGTAATGGTTCATGTTTACGATGCTTGGTGGACGCCTAACTAGTGCTATGTAGCTTCGTACTTTCCGTTCAGGTACGGCAGTATCCGGACAGGCGTGGACGTTAAGTAGCCTTGTAACTTCTAGCGGCGCCGCCACCTTGCCGCTGAGTAGCATAGCGTGTTAGTAATAGGTCCGGTCGGTAGACGTTGTAGCCTCCAGCTGAACGTGTATTGGTGCGTCTGATTAGCTACGGGCGGGTGGCCTACCGTCCGCGTATAGCAGTATTAAATGTTACCGGTACCGTAGCTTTGTCTTGACCCCGCCTCAGAATGTTGATTGGTCTGTGTATGCGAAGCTCTGCCGACCAACATTGCCTGCCCGCCTCGCGCTAGTGCATAGTACAGTACATTAACAGGACGCTAGGCTTGTAGCCACGTGATTTTTTAGTTTTCGTTTCGTCTGCGCCTGATTGTCGACTGCTTGTTTGATGGTCAACAGTTCATTCAGTAGATGTCTTAGCGCGCGGCGTCTTTGATTCCTTTTTTACTCTTGCAGCGCCACCGGATGATTAGCTATAGTAAAAGTATTTGGGTACCGTACCTTACGGTAGGGCTTAGACCGCTCCAGCGTACTTTATTGTTGTTTTTTACTGTGTGGGCGGGCACTTGCCACGTATCCGGTATAGCTAATGTAGAGCAGGACTTGACCGTATCGTATAGACCCTTAGGGTGCTGCGGCATACTATGTAGTTGTTGTTTAACCTTTGGTTGGCTGCCGCAACGGCCCTAGAGCTTAGTGCAATGGAATGCAGTACCGGACGGTATGGTTAGCGCAGCATACGTATTTGCTTTGTCTTTTCTGGCGTCGAGCCGCCGTGGCTGGTTTCAAGGTACAGGTAATTCATACCGAATGTCATGCGAGAACGCCGGGCGAACGTTTTTTCTGGTGTACGTCCGCTGACACCACACGCGGCTAATACTTGAGACATTACATTACAGAACCGCTATGGTAAGCCTTAGGTTTTCTAAGCACGTGTCGTAGCGTTTATATTGGCTTGTCATTCTTGCTGCAATGACCGGCTTCCACTCCGAATCAGCCTATTAGGTTAAGAGTACTGGTTACTCTGGACACGTTACGGTTCAGGACTTGGGTCCGTCCGCGTGCTAACATTATTGTTGCTTTTTGTACTTCTTGCGTCAAGAAACACGCAGAGTAGTTCAGTGCATAGCTGTTGGGTGTCGCGTACCTTAGACCCTAGCAGCGGAAAGTGGTAAGGGTTGACTACCTACGGAGTGCTGGAACGCCATAGCACACATTGCGGTGTCGTTACAGTAACAGGTTTTTCTTTGTTACAGAAATAGTTGGACGGTGGATATCATTGAGGCATGCTGGCAGTCGCTCTATAATGCTTCCCTCGTAAAAAGACGCAGTACGTACGGTAAATAATAGGCTTTTTAGCCGCCCGTGGGTACTTTGTATTTTCTTTAGTAACTTGTATTGTTCTGGCCAGGTCGGCCTGCGGTCTATGTAGCATAGGCTTCAATACAGTGCAAGTGAGTGGAGAAGTCTAGTGCGGCCGGCGGGGAATTGTATACGGTTTACTTCTTTCGGCTGCAAGCCTAGTGGATAGGCTCCGTTGCATTGACGTAGTATTGTATAGGTAGTCTATAGGACCGCGGCAGGCTAAGTGGTATGTGCTGTACGTCGTGCGGTCGCCCCTTCTCCGCAGGGGCAATAGTACTGTATATTATCGAACAGTAGTGGCTATGAGTCGCCTAGCAGACTTTAATGGTCTCCCGCCTATTACATTCCGTGCGGTCCGTCGCTCGGGTTATAGGATTTACTATATCGATACTGACCCGTTCGCTAGCCCCTTAGGGCGGGCCCGCGTGGCCATAGCCGTATTTCAGTGGAAACTTCTTGCCGGCCGGGCCGCAACCTTTCCACGAGTACATAGATCAGGTTAATATTGTACTTGGAGTCTTAGCCACCCGGCGGTTATGGGTAGGTGTTGATCATCGTGAGGGTGCCCGCCTCCCACGCCGCCCCATTACATTAGTAGAGTACAGTACAGTACCGTACGGTAGGCTTAGGCCGCCGGCGGACTTTATTTTCTTTTTACTTCTTGCGGCCGCCGCCTCCGCTATAGCATAGTACAGTACAGTACCGTACGGTAGGCTTTAGCCGCCGGCGGACTTTATTTTCTTTTTACTTCTTGCGGCCGCCGCCGCCTCCGCTATAGCATAGTACAGTACAGTACAGTACCGTACGGTAGGCTTAGGCCGCCGGCGGACTTTATTTTCTTTTTACTTCTTGCGGCCGCAGCCTCCGCTATAGCATAGTACAGTACAGTACAGTACGTACGGTAGGCTTAGGCCGCCGGCGGACTTTTATTTTCTTTTTACTTCTTGCTTGCGGCCGCCGCCTCCGCCATAGCATAGTACAGTACAGTACCGTACGGTAGGCTTAGGCCGCCGGCGGACTTTATTTTCTTTTTACTTCTTGCGGCCGCCGCCTCCGCTATAGCATAGTACAGTACAGTACCGTACGGTAGGCTTAGGCCGCCGGCGGTTTTTATTTTCTTTTTACTTCTTGCGGCCGCGCCTCCGCTATAGCATAGTACAGTACAGTACCGTACGGTAGGCTTAGGCCGCCGGCGGACTTTACTTTATTTTCTTTTTACTTCTTGCGGCCGCCGCCTCTGCTATAGCATAGTACAGTACAGTACCGTACGGTAGGCTTAGGCCGCCGGCGGACTTTATTTTCTTTTTACTTCTTGCGGCCGCCGCCTCCGCTATAGCATAGTACAGTACAGTACCGTACGGTAGGCTTAGGCCGCGGGCGAACTTTTATTTTCTTTTTACTTCTTGCGGCCGCCGCCTCCGCTATAGCATAGTACAGTACAGTACCGTACGGTAGGCTTAGGCCGCCGGCGGACTTTATTTTCTTTTTACTTCTTGCGGCCGCCACCTCCGCTATAGCATAGTACAGTACAGTACCGTACGGTAGGCTTAGGCCGCCGGCGGACTTTATTTTTTTTTTTACTTCTTGCGGCCGCCGCCTCCGCTATAGCATAGTACAGTACAGTACCGTACGGTAGGCTTAGGCCGCCGGCGGACTTTATTTTCTTTTTACTTCTTGCGGCCGCCACCTCCGCTATAGCATAGTACAGTACAGTACAGCACCGTACGGTAGGCTTATTTTCTTATTTTTACTTACTTTTATTTTCTTTTCACTTCTTGCTGCCGCCGCCTCCGCTATAGCATAGTACAGTACAGTACAGTACGTACGGTATGCTTAGACCGCCGGCGGACTTTATTTTTTTTTTTACTTCTTGCGGCCGCCGCCCTCCGCTATAGCATAGTACAGTACAGTACCGTACGGTAGGCTTAGGCCGCCGGCGGACTTTATTTTTTTTTTACTTCTTGCGGCCGCCGCCTCCGCTATAGCATAGTACAGTACAGTACCGTACGGTAGGCTTAGGCCGCCGGCGGACTTTATTTTCTTTTTACTTCTTGCGGCCGCCGCCTCCGCTATAGCATAGTACAGTACAGTACAGTACGGTAGGCTTAGGCCGCCGGCGGTTTTTATTTTTTTTTTTTTACTTCTTGCGGCCGCCGTCTCTGCTATAGCATAGTACAGTACAGTATCGTACGGTAGGTTTAGGCCGCCGGCGGACTTTATTTAGGCCGCCGGCGAACTTTATTTTCTTTTCAATTCTTGCGGCCGCCGCCTCCGCTATAGTACAGTACGGTAGGCTTAGGCCGCCGGCGGACTTTATTTTTTTTTACTTCTTGCGGCCGCCGCCTCCGCTATAGCATAGTACAGTACAGTACCGTACGGTAGGCTTAGGCCGCCGGCGGACTTTATTTTCTTTTTACTTCTTGCGGCCGCCGCCTCCGCTATAGCATAGTACAGTACAGTACCGTACGGTAGGCTTAGGCCGCCGGCGAACTTTATTTTCTTTTTACTTCTTGCGGCCGCCGCCTCCGCTATAGCATAGTACATAGTACAGTACAGTATTGTACGGTAGGCTTAGGCCCGCCGGCGGACTTTATTTTTTTTTTACCTCTTGCGGGCCGCCGCCTCCGCTATAGCATAGTACAGTACAGTACCGTACGGTAGGCTTAGGCCGCCGGCGGACTTTATTTTCTTTTTACTTCTTGCGGCCGCCGCCTCCGCTATAGCATAGTACAGTACAGTACCGTACGGTAGGCTTAGGCCGCCGGCGGACTTTATTTTTTTTTTTACTTCTTGCGGCGCCGCCTCCGCTATAGCTATAGTACAGTACAGTACAGTACTGTACGGTAGGCTTTAGGCCGCCGGCGGACTTTTATTTTCTTTTTACTTCTTGCGCCGCCGCCGCCTCCGCTATAGCATAGTACAGTACAGTACCGTACGGTAGGCTTAGGCGCCGGCGGACTTTATTTTCTTTTTACTTCTTGCGGCCGCCGCCGCCTCCGCCATAGCATAGTACAGTACAGTACCGTACGGTAGGCTTAGGCCGCCGGCGGACTTTATTTTCTTTTTACTTCTTGCGGCCGCCACCTCCGCTATAGCATAGTACAGTACAGTACCGTACGGTAGGCTTAGGCCGCCGGCGGACTTTATTTTCTTTTTACTTCTTGCGGCCGCCGTCTCTGCTATAGCATAGTACAGTACAGTACGGTGGTCTTAGCCCGCCGGCTATAGCATAGTACAGTACCGTACGGTAGGCTTAGGCTGCCGGCGGACTTTATTTTCTTTTTACTTCTTGCGGCCGCCGCCTCTGCTATAGCATAGTACAGTACAGTACAGTACCGTACGGTAGGTTTAGGCCGCCGGCGGACTTTATTTTCTTTTTACTCTTGCGGCCGCCGCCTCCGCTATAGCATAGTACAGTACAGTACCGTACGGTAGGCTTAGGCCGCCGGCGGACTTTATTTTCTTTTTACTTCTTGCGGCCGCCGCCTCCGCTATAGCATAGTACAGTACAGTACCGTACGGTAGGCTTAGGCCGCCGGCGGACTTTATTTTCTTTTTACTTCTTGCGGCCGCCACCTCCGCTATAGCATAGTACAGTACAGTACCGTACGGTAGGCTTAGGCCGCCGGCGGACTTTATTTTTTTTTACTTCTTGCGGCCGCCGCCTCCGCTATAGCATAGTACAGTACAGTACCGTACGGTAGGCTTAGGCCGCCGGCGGACTTTATTTTCTTTTTACTTCTTGCGGCCGCCCGTCTCCGCTTAGCATAGTACAGTACAGTACCGTACGGTAGGCTTAGGCCGCCGGCGGACTTTTTACTTCTTTTTACTTCTTGCGGCCGCCACCTCCGCTATAGCATAGTACAGTACAGTACCGTACAGTAGACTTAGGCCGCCGTCAGACTTTTTTTCTTTTTACTTCTTGCGGCCGCCGCCGCCGCCTCCGCTATAGCATAGTACAGTACAGTACCGTACGGTAGGCTTAGGCCGCCGGCGGACTTTATTTTCTTTTTACTTCTTGCGGCCGCCGCCTCCGCTATAGCATAGTACAGTACAGTACCGTACGGTAGGCTTAGGCCGCCGGCGAACTTTATTTTTTTTTTTTCTTTTTGCGGCCGCCGCCTCCGCTATAGCATAGTACATAGTAGTACAGTACCGTACGGTAGGCTTAGGCCGCCGGCGGACTTTATTTTCTTTTTACTTCTTGCGGCCGCCGCCTCCGCTATAGCATAGTACAGTACAGTACCGTACGGTAGGCTTAGGCCGCCGGCATACTTTATTTTCTTTTTACTTCTTGCGGCCGCCGCCTCCGCTATAGCATAGTACAGTACAGTACAGTACCGTACGGTAGGCTTAGGCCGCCGGCGAACTTTATTTTCTTTTTACTTCTTGCGGCCGCCACCTCCGCTATAGCATAGTACAGTACAGTACCGTACGGTAGGCTTAGGCCGGCGGCGGCTTTATTTTCTTTTTACTTCTTGCGGTCGCCGCCTAGGCTATAGCATAGTACAGTACAGTACCGTACGGTAGGCTTAGGCCGCCGGCGAACTTTATTTTCTTTTTACTTCTTGCGGCCGCCGCCTCCGCTATAGCATAGTACAGTACAGTACAGCACTGTACGGTAGGCTTAGGCCGCCGGCTTACTTTTATTTTCTTTTTACTTCTTGCGGCCGCCGCCTCCGCTATAGCATAGTAAAGTACAGTACAGTACCGTACGGTAGGCTTAGACCGCCGGCGGACTTTATTTTCTTTTTACTTCTTGCGGCCGCAACCTCCGCTATAGCATAGTACAGTACAGTACCGTACGGTAGTCTTAGCCCGCCGGCGGGCTTTATTTTTTTTTTACTTCTTGCGGCCGCCGCCTCCGCTATAGCATAGTACAGTACAGTACCGTACGGTAGGCTTAGGCCGCCGGCGGACTTTATTTTCTTTTTACTTCTTGCGGCCGCCGCCTCCGCTATAGCATAGTATAGTACAGTACAGTACCGTACGGTAGGCTTAGGCCCGCGGGCATACTTTTATTTTTTTTTTACTTCTTGCGGCCGCCACCTCCGCTATAGCATAGTACAGTACAGTACCGTACGGTAGGCTTAGGCCGCCGGCGGACTTTTTTTTTTTTTTTTTTTTTTTTTTCTTGCGGCCGCCGCCTCCGCTATAGCATAGTACAGTACAGTACAGTACGTACGGTAGTACGCCGGTAGCACTTCTTAGCTTAGTACCGCCGGGTAGACTTTGCCGGCGGACTTTATTTTCTTTTTACTTCTTGCGGCCGCCGCCTCCGCTATAGCATAGCACAGTACAGTACAGTACCGTACGGTAGGCTTAGGCCGCCGGCGGGACTTTATTTTCTTTTTACTTCTTGCGGCCGCCGCCTCCGCTATAGCATAGTATAGTACAGTACAGTACCGTACGGTAGGCTTAGACCGCCGGCGGACTTTATTTTCTTTTTACTTCTTGCGGCCCCGCCGCCTCCGCTATAGCATAGTACAGTAGTACCGTACGGTAGGCTTAGGCCGCCGGCGGACTTTATTTTTTTTTTTACTTCTTGCGGCCGCCGCCTCCGCTATAGCATAGTACAGTACAGTACCGTACGGTAGGCTTAGGCCGCCGGCGGGCTTTATTTTTTTTTTTTACTTCTTGCGGCGCCGCCGCCTCCGCTATAGCATAGTACAGTACAGTACCGTACGGTAGGCTTAGGCCGCCGGCGGACTTTATTTTTTTTTTACTTCTTGCGGCCGCCGCCTCCGCTATAGCATAGTACAGTACAGTACAGTACGGTACGTACGGTAGGCCGCGCCGGCTTACTTTTATTTTTTTTTTTACTTCTTGCGGCCGCCGCCTCCGCTATAGCATATAGTACAGTACAGTACCGTACGGTAGGCTTAGCCCGCCGGCGGACTTTTTTTTCTTTTTACTTCTTGCGGCCGCCGCCTCCGCTATAGCATAGTACAGTACAGTACCGTACGGTAGGCTTAGGCCGCCGGCGGACTTTATTTTCTTTTTACTTCTTGCGGCCGCCGCCTCCGCTATAGCATAGTACAGTACAGTACCGTACGGTAGGCTTAGGCCGCCGGCGGACTTTTTTTTTCTTTTTACTTCTTGCGGCCGCCGCCTCCGCTATAGCATAGTACAGTACAGTACAGTACGGTAGGCTTAGGCCGCCGGCGGACTTTATTTTTTTTTTACTTCTTGCGGCCGCCGTCTCCGCTATAGCATAGTACAGTACAGTACCGTACGGTAGGCTTAGGGCGCCGGCGGACTTTATTTTCTTTTTACTTTTTGCGGCCGCCGCCTCCGCTATAGCATAGTACAGTACAGTACCGTACGTACCGTAGGCTTAGGCCGCCGGCGGACTTTTTTTTTTTTTTTACTTCTTGCGGCCGCCGCCTCCGCTATAGCATAGTACAGTACAGTACCGTACGGTAGGCTTAGGCCGCCGGCGGACTTTATTTTTTTTTTTTTACTTCTTGCGGCCGCCCGCCTCCGCTATAGCATATAGTACAGTACAGTACCGTACGGTAGGCTTAGGCCGCCGGCGAACTTTATTTTCTTTTTACTTCTTGCGGCCGCCGCCTCCGCTATAGCATAGTACAGTACAGTACCGTACGGTAGGCTAAGGCCGCCGCCCGCGGCGAACTTTATTTTCTTTTTACTTCTTGCGGCCGCCGCTTCCGCTATAGCATAGTATAGTACAGTACAGTACAGTAGGCTTAGGCCGCCGGCGGACTTTATTTTTTTTTTACTTCTTGCGGCCGCCGCCTCCGCTATAGCATAGTACAGTACAGTACCGTACGGTAGGCTTAGGCCGCCGGCGGACTTTATTTTTTTTTTTACTTCTTGCGGCCGCCGCCTCCCGCTATAGCATAGTACAGTACAGTACCGTACGGTAGGCTTAGGCCGCCGGCGGACTTTATTTTCTTTTTACTTCTTGCGGCCGCCGCCTCCGCTATAGCATAGTACAGTACAGTATTGTACGGTAGTCTTAGCCCGCCGGCGGGCTTTATTTTGTTTTTTTTTTTACTTCTCTTGCGGCCCGCCGCCTCCGCTATAGCATAGTACAGTACAGTACCGTACGGTAGGCTTAGGCCGCCGGCGGACTTTATTTTCTTTTTACTTCTTGCGGCCGCCGCCTCCGCTATATAGCATAGTACAGTACAGTACCGTACGGTAGGCTTAGGCCGCCGGCGGACTTACTTTTTTTCTTTTTACTTCTTGCGGCCGCCACCTCCGCTATAGCATAGTACAGTACAGTACCGTACGGTAGGCTTAGGCCGCCGGCGGACTTTATTTTCTTTTTACTTCTTGCGGCCGCCACCTCCGCTATAGCATAGTACAGTACCGTACGGTAGGCTTAGGCCGCCGGCTTACTTTATTTTCTTTTTACTTCTTGCGGCCGCCGCCTCCGCTATAGCATAGTACAGTACAGTACAGTACCGTACGGTAGGCTTAGGCCGCCGGCGGGACTTTATTTTCTTTTTACTTCTTGCGGCGCCGCCTCCGCTATAGCATAGTACAGTACAGTACCGTACGGTAGGCTTAGCCGCCGGCGAACTTTATTTTCTTTTTACTTCTTGCGGCCGCCGCCTCCGCTATAGCATACAGTACAGTACAGTACGTACGGTAGGCTTAGGCCGCCGGCGGACTTTATTTTCTTTTTACTTCTTGCGGCCGCCGCCTCCGCTATAGCATAGTACAGTACAGTACAGTACCGTACGGTAGGCTTAGGCCGCCGGCGAACTTTATTTTCTTTTTACTTCTTGCGGCCGCCGCCTCCGCTATAGCATAGTACAGTACAGTACCGTACGGTAGGCTTAGGCCGCCGGCGGACTTTATTTTCTTTTTACTTCTTGCGGCCGCCGCCTCCGCTATAGCATAGTACAGTACCGTACGGTAGGCTTAGGCCGCCGGCGAACTTTATTTTCTTTTTACTTCTTGCGGCCGCCACCTCCGCTATAGCATAGTACAGTACAGTACAGTACCGTACGGTAGGCTTAGGCCGCCGGCTTACTTTTATTTTTCTTTTTACTTCTTGCGGCCGCCGCCTCCGCTATAGCATAGTAAAGTACAGTACAGTACCGTACGGTAGGCTTAGGCCGCCGGCGGACTTTATTTTCTTTTTACTTCTTGCGGCCGCCGCCTCCGCTATAGCATAGTACAGTACAGTACAGTACCGTACGGTAGGCTTAGACCGCCGGCGGACTTTATTTTCTTTTTACTTCTTGCGGCCGCAACCTCCGCTATAGCATAGTACAGTACAGTACAGTACCGTACGGTAGGCTTAGGCCGCCGGCGGACTTTATTTTTTTTTTACTTCTTGCGGCCGCCACCTCCGCTATAGCATAGTACAGTACAGTACCGTACGGTAGGCTTAGGCCGCCGGCGGACTTTATTTTCTTTTTACTTCTTGCGGCCGCCGCCTCCGCTATAGCATAGTACAGTACAGTACCGTACGGTAGGCTTAGGCCGCCGGCGGACTTTATTTTCTTTTTACTTCTTGCGGCCGCCACCTCCGCTATGGCATAGCATAGTACAGTACAGTACGGTAGGCTTAGGCCGCCGGCGGACTTTATTTTTTTTTTACTTCTTGCGGCCGCCGCCTCCGCTATAGCATAGTACAGTACAGTACCGTACGGTAGGCTTAGGCCGCCGGCGGACTTTATTTTTTTTTTACTTCTTGCGGCCGCCGCCTCCGCTATAGCATAGTACAGTACAGTACAGTACGGTAGGCTTAGGCCGCCGGCGGACTTTATTTTTTTTTTTACTTCTTGCGGCCGCCGCCGCCTCCGCTATAGCATAGTACAGTACAGTACAGTACGTACGGTAGGCTTAGCCGCCGGCGGACTTTTTTTTTTTTTTACTTCTTGCGGCCGCCGCCTCCGCTATAGCATAGTACAGTACAGTACCGTACCGTACGGTAGGCTTAGGCCGCCGGCGGACTTTATTTTCTTTTTACTTCTTGCGGCCGCCGCCTCCGCTATAGCATAGTACAGTACAGTACCGTACGGTAGGCTTAGGCCGCCGGCGGACTTTATTTTTTCTTTTTACTTCTTGCGGCCGCCGCCTCCGCTATAGCATATAGTACAGTACAGTACGGTAGGCTTAGGCCCCCGGCGGACTTGATTTTCTTTTTACTTCTTGCGGCCGCCGCCTCCGCTATAGCATATAGTACAGTACAGTACGGTACGGGCTTAGGCCGCCGGCGGACTTTTTTTTCTTTTTTACTTCTTGCGGCCGCCGCCTCCGCTATAGCATAGTACAGTACAGTACAGTACGGTAGGCTTAGGCCGCCGGCGGACTTTATTTTCTTTTTACTTCTTGCGGCCGCCGCCTCCGCTATAGCATAGTACAGTACAGTACCGTACGGTATGCTTAGGCCGCCGGCGAAATTGATTTTCTTATTACTTCTTGCGGCCGCCGACTCCACTATAGCATAATACAGTACAGTATGGTAGGCTTTAGCCGCCGGCGGACTTGATTTTCTTTTTACTTCTTGCGGCCGCCGCCTCCGCTATAGCATAGTACAGTACAGTACAGTACGGTAGGCTTAGGCCGCCGGCGGACTTTATTTTCTTTTTACTTCTTGCGGCCGCCGCCTCCGCTATAGCATAGTACAGTACAGTACGGTAGGCTTAGGCCGCCGGCGGACTTTATTTTCTTTTTACTTCTTGCGGCCGCCGCCTCCGCTATAGCATAGTACAGTACAGTACAGTACGGTAGGCTTAGGCCGCCGGCGGACTTTATTTTCTTTTTACTCCTTGCGACCGCCACCTCCGCTATATCATGGTACAGTACAGTACAGTACAGTACGGTAGGCTTAGGCCGCCGGCTTACTTTTATTTTCTTTTTACTTCTTGCGGCCGCCGCCTCCGCTATAGCATAGTACAGTACAGTACAGTACCGTACGGTAGGCTTAGGCCGCCGGCGGACTTTATTTTTTTTTTTTACTTTCTTGCGGCCGCCCCTCTGCTATAGCATAGTACAGTACAGTACCGTACGGTAGGCTTAGGCCGCCGGCGAACTTTATTTTTCTTTTTACTTCTTGCGGCCGCCGCCTCCGCTATAGCATAGTACAGTACAGTACAGTACGGTAGGCTTAGGCGCGCCGGCGGACTTTATTTTCTTTTTACTTCTTGCGGCCGCCGCCTCCGCTATAGCATAGTAGTACAGTACAGTACCGTACGGTAGGCTTAGACCGCCGGCGAACTTTATTTTCTTTTTACTTCTTGCGGCCGCCGCCTCCGCTATAGCATAGTACAGTACAGTACGTACGTACGGTAGGCTTAGGCCGCCGGCGGACTTTATTTTTTTTTTTACTTCTTGCGGCCGCCGCCTCCGCTATAGCATAGCATAGTACAGTACAGTACCGTACGGTAGGCTTAGGCCGCCGGCGAACTTTATTTTCTTTTTACTTCTTGCGGCCGCCGCCTCCGCTATAGCATAGTACAGTACAGTACAGTACCGTACGGTAGGCTTAGGCGCTTACTTTTTTTTACTTTTTTATTTTCTTTTTACTTCTTGCTGCCGCCGCCTCCGCTATAGCATAGTAAAGTACAGTACAGTACCGTACGGTAGGCTTAGTCCGCCGGCGGACTTTATTTTCTTTTTACTTCTTGCGGCCGCCGCCTCCGCTATAGCATAGTACAGTACCGTACGGTAGGCTTAGGCCGCCGGCGGACTTTATTTTCTTTTTACTTCTTGCGGCCGCCACCTCCGCTATAGCATAGTACAGTACAGTATTGTACGGTAGGCTTAGCCCGCCGGCGGACTTTATTTATTTTTTTACTTCTTGCGGCCGCCGCCTCCGCTATAGCATAGTACAGTACAGTACCGTACGGTAGGCTTAGGCCGCCGGCGGACTTTATTTTCTTTTTACTTCTTGCGGCCGCCGCCTCCGCTATAGCATAGTACAGTACAGTACCGTACGGTAGGCTTAGGCCGCGGGCATACTTTTTTTTCTTTTTACTTCTTGCGGCCGCCACCTCCGCTATAGCATAGTACAGTACAGTACAGTACCGTACGGTAGGCTTAGGCCGCCGGCGGTTTTTATTTTTTTTTTACTTCTTGCGGCCGCCGCCGCCTCCGCTATAGCATAGTACAGTACAGTACCGTACGGTAGGTTTAGGCCGCCGGCGGACTTTATTTTCTTTTTACTTTTTGCGGCCGCCGCCTCCGCTATAGCATAGTACAGTACAGTACCGTACGGTAGGCTTAGGCCGCCGGCGAACTTTATTTTCTTTTTAATTCTTGCTGCCGCCGCCTCCGCTATAGCATAGTACAGTACAGTACAGTACGGTAGGCTTAGGCCGCCGGCGGACTTTATTTTTTTTTTACTTCTTGCGGCCGCCGCCTCCGCTATAGCATAGTACAGTACAGTACCGTACGGTAGGCTTAGGCCGCCGGCGGACTTTATTTTCTTTTTACTTCTTGCGGTCGCCGCCTCCGCTATAGCATAGTACAGTACAGTACCGTACGGTAGGCTTAGGCCGCCGGCGGACTTTATTTTCTTTTTACTTCTTGCGGCCGCCGCCTCCGCTATAGCATAGTACAGTACAGTACCGTACGGTAGGCTTAGGCCCCCGGCGAACTTTATTTTTCTTTTTACTTCTTCTTGCGGCCGCCGCCTCCGCTATAGCATAGTACAGTACAGTACAGTACCGTACGGTAGGCTTAGGCCGCCGGCGGACTTTATTTTCTTTTTACTTCTTGCGGCCGCCGCCTAGGCTATAGCATAGTAGTACAGTACAGTACCGTACGGTAGGCTTAGGCCGCCGGCGGACTTTTTTTTCTTTTTACTTCTTGCGGCCGCCACCTCCGCTATAGCATAGTACAGTACAGTACAGTACGGTAGTCTTAGCCCGCCGGCGGACTTTATTTTCTTTTTACTTCTTGCGGCCGCCGCCTCCGCTATAGCATAGTATAGTACAGTACAGTACCGTACGGTAGGCTTAGGCCGCCGGCGGACTTTATTTTCTTTTTACTTCTTGCGGCCGCCGCCTCCGCTATAGCATAGTACAGTACAGTACCGTACGGTAGGCTTAGGCCGCGGCGGACTTTTATTTTCTTTTTACTTTTTGCGGCCGCCGCCTCCGCTATAGCATAGTACAGTACAGTACAGTACGGTAGGCTTAGGCCGCCGGCGGACTTTATTTTTTTTTTACTTCTTGCGGCCGCCGCCTCCGCTATAGCATAGTACAGTACAGTACCGTACGGTAGGCTTAGGCCGCCGGCGGACTTTATTTTTTTTTTACTTTTTGCGGCCGCCGCCTCCGCTATAGCATAGTACAGTACAGTACCGTACGGTAGGCTTAGGCCGCCGGCGAACTTTATTTTCTTTTTACTTCTTGCGGCCGCCGCCGCCGCCGCTATAGCATAGTACAGTACAGTACGGTAGTCTTAGGCCGCCGGCGGACTTTATTTTTTTTTTTTACTTCTTGCGCCGCCGCCTCCGCCGCTATAGCATAGTACAGTACAGTATCGTACGGTAGGCTAAGGTCGCCGGCGGCTTTATTTTTTTTTTACTTCTTGCGGTCGCCGCCTCCGCTATAGCATAGTACAGTACAGTACCGTACGGTAGGCTTAGGCCGCCGGCGGACTTTATTTTCTTTTTACTACTTGCGGCCGCCACCTCCGCTATAGCATAGTACAGTACAGTACAGTACGGTAGTCTTAGCCCGCCGGCGGGCTTTATTTTGTTTTTACTTCTTGCGGTCGCCGCCTCCGCCATAGCATAGTACAGTACAGTACCGTACGGTAGGCTTAGGACGCCGGCGGACTTTATTTTCTTTTTACTTCTTGCGGCCGCCGCCTCCGCTATAGCATAGTACAGTACAGTACCGTACGGTAGGCTTAGGCCGCGGGCATACTTTTTATTTTCTTTTTACTTCTTGCGGCCGCCACCTCCGCTATAGCATAGTAAAGTACAGTACAGTACCGTACGGTAGGCTTAGGCCGCCGGCGGACTTTATTTTCTTTTTACTTTTTGCGGCCGCCGCCTCCGCTATAGCATAGTACAGTACAGTACAGTACCGTACGGTAGGCTTAGGCCGCCGGCGGACTTTATTTTCTTTTTACTTCTTGCGGTCGCCACCTCCGCTCCGCTATAGCATAGTACAGTACAGTACCGTTGTACGGTAGCTTAGGCCGCCGGCGGACTTTATTTTCTTTTTACTTCTTGCGGCCGCCGCCTCCGCTATAGCATAGTACAGTACAGTACCGTACGGTAGGCTTAGGCCGCCGGCGGACTTTATTTTTTTTTTTACTTCTTGCGGTCGCCGCCTCCGCTATAGCATAGTACAGTACAGTACCGTACGGTAGGCTTAGGCCGCCGGCGGACTTTATTTTCTTTTTACTTCTTGCGGCCGCCGCCTCCGCTATAGCATAGTAAAGTACAGTACAGCACCGTACGGTAGGCTTAAACCGCGGCGGACTTTATTTTCTTTTTATTTCTTGCGGCCGCCGCCTCCGCTATAGCATAGTACAGTACAGTACAGTACCGTACGGTAGGCTTAGGCCGCCGGCGGACTTTTTATTTTCTTTTTACTTCTTGCGGCCGCCGCCTCCGCTATAGCATAGTACAGTACAGTACCGTACGGTAGGCTTAGGCCGCCGGCGGACTTTATTTTCTTTTTACTTCTTGCGGCCGCCGCCTCCGCTATAGCATAGTACAGTACAGTACCGTACGGTAGGCTTAGGCCGCCGGCGCTTACTTTTATTTTCTTTTTACTTCTTGCGGCCGCCGCCTCCGCTATAGCATAGTACAGTACAGTACAGTACCGTACGGTAGGCTTAGGCCGCCGGCGGACTTTATTTTCTTTTTACTTCTTGCGGCCGCCGCCTCCGCTATAGCATAGTAAAGTACAGTACAGTACCGTACGGTAGGCTTAGACCGCTTCGGACTTTATTTTCTTTTTACTTCTTGCGGCCGCCGCCTCCGCTATAGCATAGTACAGTTCTGTACGGTAGGCTTAGGCTGCCGGCGGACTTTATTTTTTTTTTACTTCTTGCGGCCGTCGCCTCCGCTACAGCATAGTACAGTACAGTACCGTACGGTAGGCTTAGGCCGCCGGCGAACTTTATTTTCTTTTTAATTCTTGCTGCCGCCGCCTCCGCTATAGCATAGTAAAGTACAGTACAGTACCGTACGGTAGGCTTAGGCCGCCGGCGGACTTTACTTTTTTTTTTTTTTACTTCTTGCGGCCGCCGCCTCCGCTATAGCATAGTACAGTACAGTACAGTACCGTACGGTAGGCTTAGACCGCCGGCGGACTTTATTTTTCTTTTTACTTCTTGCGGCCGCCGCCTCCGCTATAGCATAGTACAGTACAGTACAGTACGTACGTAGGCTTAGGCCGCCGGCGGACTTTATTTTCTTTTTACTTCTTGCGGCCGCTGCCTCCGCTATAGCATAGTACAGTACAGTACCGTACGGTAGGCTTTAGGCCGCCGGCGACTTTATTTTCTTTTTTTACTTTTTCCCCCCCTGGTTTTTTTTTTTTTTTTTTTTTACTGTTTTTTTGTTTTTCTTTTTTTTATTTTATTCTTTTTGTTTTTGCCGGGGGGGGGGAGGGGGGGGGGGGGGGGGGCCCCGGGGGGCGGGGGGGTGGGCCCCCCCCCACCCCCCCCCCCCAAAAAAATTAAAAAAAATTTAAAAAAAAAAAGTAAAAAACAAGTTTAAACAGTTAACTTTTTCCAGGGGACCCGCACCCGCGGAACTTTTTTATTTTTTTCTTTTTTTGTTACTTTTTCCCTTTAGGGCCCCCGGCCCCCCCCCCCGCCCCCCCCGCCTTTTCCCCCGCCCCAAACCCCCCCAAAAAAAAAATAGTAAAAAATAAAACAAATTTATACCGTAAATAACGTTAAGGCCATTTTTTGGCCCCCACCGGGCGAAAAAAAAATTTTTTGTTTTGTTTCTTTTTTTTTTACTTTCCCTTTGGCCCGTCCCGACCAAAAAACACCTCCGCACCCATAATAAAGGCCCCAATAAGTGGTGGCCCCCCAAGAAAAACCAGGTTTTTTAAAAATTTTTTTTTAAAAACACAAAAAAAAAAAAAATAAATTTTTTGTCAACGTTATAAGTCCCCCCCCCCCCCTTTTTAAGCCCCGCCCCCCCGGCCGGGCCACCCCACCCCACTTTGTTTTTATTTTTTATTTTTTATTTTGTTTGTTTATTTTTTTTTTTTTCCCCCCCGGGGGGGGGGGCCCGCCCCCCCCCCTCATGGGCCATAGTTACCAAAGTTAAAACCGGTTACCCTCCCCCCCCCCCCCCCCCCCGGGGGGGCCCTTTTTTTACACTCCAAAATCTCCCCTTTTTGTACCCCTTATTTATCTGGGGCAACGCGCGCAAACAAAACCCCCACTCCCTTCCCGTAATAAAGCCAATAGATAGGGCTATATTTTTTGTTTTTTTTTCATACGAAAAAAACTTTGTATTACCCCCGTTTTATAACGGTATTTTTTTAGGTCCCCCCCAGGTTGTTCCCCCGCGGGGGCCAATTATTTATTTTTTTTGTTGTTTTGTTTTTTTTCTTTTATTTTTTTTTTAAAAAAAAAAAAACCAATATAAATAAGGGTTTTTTTTTTATATAACCGGAGGTTATTTTTGGTTTATTCTTTATTAATTGTTTAACGGGGGGGGGGTTTAGGGGGCCCCTTTTTAGGGGATGGGCCCCCCCCCATAACATATAAATTAAACCCCTGGCACGGGGGGGGAGGGTAATAAACCCACCATGGTTGGGGGGTGTGTGGAGGGAGTGGGGTGGGGGGACAACACCCTTTTTTTTTTTGTTTTTTTTTTGTACTTTCCTTTTGCGGGAGGGGGGGACCACCGGCCCCCCCCCCCCCCCCCCCCCCCCGGGGCCCCCATTCCCCCCCCCCCCCTAAATAAGTAAACAAAAAAATAAAAAAAACCAGTTTTTTAAAAAAAAAAAACCCGTTAAAAAAGGGTTTAAACCCCCCGGGTTTATTTATGTTTTTTTATCGGAGTTAGGGGGTTTAATATTCTTTTTTGGTATAGGCACCCCCGGGGGGTGTTTTATTTTTACCCCCCCCTTTATTTATTTAACCCCCCCTTTTTTCCCCGGGCCCCTTTTTTTTTTTTCCGCTATAGGGGGGCTTTTGGGGGGGGGGGGGGGCCAAAAAAAAAAAAAACAATTTTTATAAATAAAAGGGGGGGGGGGGGGGGCCGGCCCCGTTTAGGGTTTTTTAGGTTTTTTTTTTTTTTTTTTTTTTTATTTTTCTTTTATGTTTTTTTTTTTTTTTTTTTGTGTTTTTTTCTTTTTTTCCCTTATTTAGATTGCCCCCCGCCCCCGGCGAACCCCTTTTTTTTTAAACCCACCCGTTGTTTTTATAATTCTCTTTTTTATTTTTTTTTTTTCGTTTTGGCCCGCGGGGCTAGTTTTTATCTTGCCCGACGATGTTTTTTATAATGTTTGCCCGGGGGGGGCCCTTAAAAAAAATTAAACAAAAGGCCTGGGTTAATCCGGTTGGATGGGGGTTAAAAGTATTAATATTTGTTTTTTAGGCCCCCCCACCAATACGTTTTGGGTTGGTTAATTTTAAATTCATCAAGTGTGGGTTGAAAAAACTCCCCGCACCCCCTGGGTGGGTTGGTGGTTTTTTTGTCTGGCCCGTCACGCCCGTTCCCACCGACCAGTTTAAAAACCTAAAAAAAACCGTTATTATTATTTTATATAGCTTTCCCCGGGTTGTTTGGTTTTTGGAAAACCTTTTTTCACCGGGGTTTTTTGGGGGGGGGGGGGCGTGGGGTTGGGGCCCTTTAAATTTAAGGGGGGGCCCCTTCGCCCCCCCGCATAGCTACATTCCCCCATTCCCAATAATAACCGGTAGGACAAAGGCGGATTTTATTTTAAATTTTTTTAACGGCCCACCGCCCGCCCCCCGGGCCTTTTTTTTAAACTAAACTTCCTGATTCACTTAATGCCGCCACCCACCCCTTTTGCTTTTGGCCCCCCCCGCCCCACCCTACCCACTCCGCCTTAAAGCCAAGCTAATAACAATAAACATTTAAAAAATGCCGTGGTCCCGGTCGGCGTGACTTTTATTTTCTTTATAATTCTTGCATGCCGCCCCCCGCAACCTCCTAAATAACAAAAAACCGTTAACGGTTACAGACCTTAAGCCACTGGAATGATCTTTAATTTCTTTTTACTTTGCCTGCTGACGTCGGAACCTTTTGAATTTATTTTTGTTTAATAACCTCTACTTTATGTTTATGTATTTGGCTAACCCACCAGCCCTTTATACCCTTTATTTGTTTGGGTTGTGAAGTCAGCCGCCTATCGCTATAATGTAATAGAAAAAAAAAAACAAAAAATACTCTGACGAACTTTGAGCTCTGATTTAAGGCCCCCTGTCGCCGGCCATCCCCCACCCCCCACGAAATACAGTACTTGTGTGTTTTAGAGCCGCCGGCGGACATTTTATTTTTTTTAATTCTTTGCTGCCGCGCCTCTCAAACTCAACTTTATCTAACCATACCTAACATTAAATTAATAACTCTTCTCATACTAATACAAATTAAATAGCACCCCATCTTCTAATTAAAATACAATCTGGCAAGACCATAACATAACTTTATTCAACTTGCTTCGTAAAAAAACGGTTTGTTAAAACTAAATAAATGTCCCCCTCCAACCTTATAAATCACCCCATAAACCCCATCTCATTACATAATTTAAGTACTCCTGCTGTCAAACAAAAATAAACAACTATTTCTACTCCCCCCTCCAATTCCAATATCTCTTGCCCCCCCCACGAACTAATGTAGGTATATTACTCCTTTACTTACAATATAATCTTAATATTCAATCTGTCCGCCTCACACCTCTAATCAACTAATATAAACAGTAACTAAAAAACCGTAAATTCAATTTCAACTAAAATTACATATTACCAACCAAAAAAAAAAAACGCCTCTCAATCAAAAAACATAAACATCACCATTACCGGAATTCTAATTCCTCCATCTTTAAATAAAAATATTAAAACATCTTTCTTCCTACGGACAATCCAATAAAATCCGCCAGTACAATCCATAATCGAACAAATTAAATATTAAAAAAATTACAATAATTAATGAATACTTTTGTGTCGTTATATAAAATAACAATATAACATTTTTCGAACCTTGCCTTCGCTACAGCATAAAAAAAAACAAAAACTTTAAAAATGCTTATTGCCTCGGCGAACTTGTTTTTTAGGTTATTTCACCACCCTGCGGGGAAATTAAAACTATTCATAGTAAATTACATTTTATTTTTTTATGGAAGTCATACCCTCCTTGACAGCCATTATTATTACTAAATTCGCCCGTGTACCACCTATTCCTATTCAAAGTACATCTACAATACTACTGTAGTGTTAATCGCCGTCTTCCTTTAATAATTATAATACTAGCGTTCCGCCAACCATGTTTATCATAATAAGTACAAACTGCTACTTTATTCTTAGGTCTCGTGCCCCCATTATAATTATTTACAAATTTTTCCCACAAATACGTCTATTATATTACAGACATTCATCACAGTACTTGTATTATTATTTTTTTATTTATACTTACTATTTTTAACTTTTCCCTACATTCATCCTCGTCCTCCACCCCCCGGCCCCCGTACCCCCCAGCTACCCTTCGTAAGGTTTTTGCTTATAGACCGCCGGGCCAAATTAAAAAAAAATATAATATAATTAAGTAATACCTCCGGTATAGTCAATAGTGCAGAACGTTATTTTAAAAAAGTCGGTAGCGAAATGTCGGCTATATTTGTGTTTTTACAGCCCCCCCCCACCGCCCCTGCCCCCCGATATTACTTTATACATAACCGCTACTGAATTCTTATGCTGTTTTAATTTATTTAAAAAAACATTTTGTTTTATGCGCCTGTGCCTAATTTCCCTATTACATAACATTACAGAAGTTATTCAAATTCCTCCTCTAATAAATAATATAATTTTTAATTTTAGTTACCGTTTAATCATTCGGGTAAGTTACATCTAATAAACTTCTTTAGTTATTATTCTACCCCCCCCGCCCCCGGACGGGTAAAAACAAATATTCTTAGTGACTCCTTTGTATTTTTTTCCAATAAAATATCCATCTTTTTAAATTAATTAAATTTCCTTATTTTCTAAAAAATAAAAAAATAAAAAAAAAATTTCTCTCCATTTAAAATGCCTACTACCTCAACCCTACATACTAATTCACATTATTTTTATACAAAAAACGGAAAAAATCTTCCACCGACTCACAATCATTGGCCCACCCCCTAACTACTTTATTTAACCCCCTTAATTGTAAAACAAAATTAATAACCCAAATCTTCTCTTCACCTCCCAATCCCCCTAACCTACATAACTTCTTAACTTCAATTTCTCTTCTTCCAACAAAAAAAAAAAACAATCTGTCCACTCCATCAGTTAAAGTATACCCATTACTATAATTAAGGTTAATTCAATATTCTCCATATTAGGGGCCCCCCGAAATAATAAAAATCATTCTTCCTCTTCCATCCAAAATATAATTTACCTTACATAATAGAAACATTTTTAAAAGTTTCCTTATAAAAAATAACATGTCCCCCCCATAATTCTCTTCCTCCCCTCAATAAACGCCCATTACTCCCGCATAACTATATTTTATTTTTATTTCGTTTAACTGCTAATATTTGTTAGCCCCTTCATGATGATCCAACGGCACCCATTTAATAGCCAACCCGGGGAAAAAGATCTTATTGTATGCTTAATTTCTACAGTTGACTTTATAAAATTAATATTCATAGCGGCCCGACCTCTACCTAATGCAAATACATTACATTTATTTTTACTACATGCGGCCGCTTCTCAAGCCTAATTCAAAACAGTACGAACGTGTATGCCTTAAAAAAACGGCGGTTTTAGCCCCCATTTCTTCATGCGATCCCTTTCTTGCCATAACCCCTAATAAAGGAAAGTACCTTTTTTTAGGTCGAGGGGCTTTTTTTTTTAAAGAATTTCCCGTAACCCCGGCCTAACGCCTTTCCCGCCCAGCAATAAAGTAAATTACTGGTTTAAACAAAAAAAGAATGCTTACAGTACCCGTTGTGGTGTGTGTCCAGCTTCTAAAGGGCCACGGCCCCCCCCCCCCGCCCGGCCTGACTATTTAGACCTAATAATTACTGAGTTACTTACCGTTAGGCTTTGGCGGCCCTGCGTGCCCGGCATACTTTATTTTTTTTCCCCCCCTTATTAAAATACTCACAAAGCCAAACAAAATAAAAAGATAGTACAAAAAAAAAAATCACAAACAGAAAGATTAGGCCAATACATAAAAAAAACAGTTTTTACTTCTTGCGGCCGAATTAAAAAATATACGTAGTAAGAAACCCCACATACATAAGGTATGACCCACGCCAGGGTGGGGTAATCACTTAATTTTCGTTTCTTAACTTTTCCCTCCTTGGTGGTTTTGCCCCGACCAACCTCGGCCCCCCTGATAGGCCTGTAATAACCCATAAGTTAACAGTAAGAAAAAAAAAATAAAACGGAAAACATTAAATAAAAAATAAAACCCGGTTAACCCGGTTTACCAACCCCCCCCCCCCCCCCCCCCTTAGGATTATAACCCCCCCCGTACAGCGGAAAAAACCCTTTTAATTTTTTAGGCGAACTGGACCCCCTATTTTTTTTTTAAAATACATTTGTGCCGGGCCCCCCCCCCCCCCCCAGCACCGGCCCCTAGATCTTTTTATCAGCCAGCTAAAGTTTATAAAACAGTAAAAAAAACTAAGGTGCTGGCGGCTTTATTTTATATTTATTACTAATTGTGGTCCCCGACCCCCCCCCCCCCTAAGTAAAGTACCCCCCCCCCCCCCCCCTTTAAGCTTTAGGCCGCCGTGGCCCCCCCTTTTTTTTTTGTTTTTTTTGTTAATGACGAAAACACTTTTTTAGCAATTTTACATAACCCTACGTTGAGTCGCCCCGGTTCACCCCCCCCCCGATACTTTATTCCCCCCCCCCCCCCCCCCGCCCCACACCTAGCCCCATAGAATGGTATGATACTTTAAAGTTCGGTAATTTAGCCAAAGGCAGAAGGACAAACAGTATTTTTTTTTAAATTCTTGCGGCCAGCGTCTTGTAAAAAGAAAAATAAAAAAAAAAAATGATAAGGGGGTTTTTGTTTTTAGGCCCCCCGTCCGGCCCCATTTTCTTTTTTAATTTTGAGGCAGTCACATTCAGCGATTTTACAGTACAGTTTTTCCCTTTAGGTTTTTTTTAGGCACCGCGGTAAAACTTTTTTTCCGCCCGTGGGGCCCCTTTTGGGCCCCCGCCCCACCCCCCCCTTTTCAACCCCTCTTAATCAGAGCAAATTGGGTAACATAAAAATCTTTTTTTAATACATCCAGCTTAGGGCCCCCGCTCAGAAAAAAAAAAAAAAGAACAAACTTTTTTTTTTAAAAATTTTCCCCGAGGTATTAACTATAATTTTCTATGTTAATTGCCGGGGCCCCCACCCCACGTCATCCCCGAATTGATACCGTCCATTAGCCCAGATACGATAGGTTAAAAAACCAAATAAAAAATTAAAAAACCCATTCAATAACCTATTACTGGTAAAAAGAAGCCCCCCCCCCCAACCTATGGACCCCCCCCCCCCGTGAGCCCGGCGGAACCCCCCCTTTTTTAACAAAATTTTTTTTTTACTTTATATTTTTTGTAATTTACCATACGGCCGAGCTCAGCCCGTGCTTGTCCGCTTTAAATAGTTAAAAGGTAACAAAACCTCAAAAGATAAAAAAAAAAAACTCGGGTTACAAAAAAAATTTTTTATATTTTTTAAAAAATGTGCATTGTTATAGCCCCGTACGGCTACAGTTATAGTTACGGTAGGTTTTGTTTTTTTTTTATTTTTTTTTTACTTTTCCCCATTGCGGACGGCCCCCCCCCTATAGTCCCGCGCCCTAACTGCAAAGAATAAAAAAAATATTAAAAATGTGGCGAAAACCGTTAACTTCTTTAATTTTAAAAGGTGAACCCCTTCCGTACCCACCCCCCTTTTTTTTATTTTTTTTTAGTTTTTTTTCTTTTATTTTTTACTTTTTTTATTTTTTTTTTACTTCTTGCGGCCGCCGCCGCCTCCGCTATAGCATAGTACAGTACAGTACAGTACCGTACGGTAGGCTTAAGGCCGCCGGCGACTTTATTTTCTTTTTACTTCTTGCGGCCGCCGCCTCCGCTATAGCATAGTACAGTACAGTACCGTACGGTACGCTTAGGCCGCGCCGGCGGACTTTATTTTCTTTTTACTTCTTGCGGCCGCCGCCTCCGCTATAGCATAGTACAGTACAGTATTGTACGGTAGTCTTAGCCCGCCGGCGGACTTTATTTTTTTTTTTTACTTCTTGCGGTCGCCACCTCCGCTATAGCATAGTACAGTACAGTACCGTACGGTAGGCTTAGGCCGCCGGCGGACTTTATTTATTTTTTTACTTCTTGCGGCCGCCGCCTCCGCTATAGCATAGTACAGTACAGTACCGTACGGTAGGCTTAGGCCGCCGGCGGACTTTATTTTCTTTTTACTTCTTGCGGCCGCCACCTCCGCTATAGCATAGTACAGTACAGTACCGTACGGTAGGCTTAGGCCGCCGGCGAACTTTTATTTTTTTTTTACTTCTTGCGGCGCCGCCACCTCCGCTATAGCATAGTACAGTACAGTACAGTACCGTACGGTTGGCTTAGGCCGCCGGCGGACTTTTTTTTTTTTTTTACTTCTTGCGGCCGCCGCCTCCGCTATAGCATAGTACAGTACAGTACAGTACCGTACGGTAGGCTTAGGCCGCCGGCGGACTTTATTTTCTTTTTACTTCTTGCGGCCGCCCGCCTCCGCTATAGCATAGTACAGTACAGTACCGTACGGTACGGGCTTAGGCCGCCGGCGAACTTTATTTTCTTTTTACTTCTTGCGGCCGCCGCCTCCGCTATAGCATATACAGTACAGTACAGTACCGTACGGTAGGCTTAGGCCGCCGGCGGACTTTATTTTCTTTTTACTTCTTGCGGCGCCGCCGCTATAGCATAGTACATAGTACAGTACAGTACCGTACGGTAGGGTTAGGCCGCCGGCGGACTTTATTTTTCTTTTTACTTCTTGCGGCCGCCGCCTCCGCTATAGCATAGTACAGTACAGTACCGTACGGTAGGCATAGGCCGCCGGCGACTTTATTTTCTTTTTTCTTCTTGCGGTCGCCGCCGCCTCCGCTATAGCATAGTACAGTACAGTACCGTACGGTAGGCTTAGGCCGCCGGCGAACTTTATTTTTTTTTTTACTTCTTGCGGCCGCCACCTCCGCTATAGCATAGTACAGTACAGTACAGTACCGTACGGTAGGCTTAGGCCGCCGGCTTACTTTTTATTTTCTTTTTACTTCTTGCGGCCGCCGCCTCCGCTATAGCATAGTAAAGTACAGTACAGTACCGTACGGTAGGCTTAGACCGCCGGCGGACTTTATTTTCTTTTTACTTCTTGCGGCCGCCGCCTCCGCTATAGCATAGTACAGTACAGTACCGTACGGTAGGCTTAGGCCGCCGGCGGACTTTTATTTTCTTTTTACTTCTTGCGGCGCGCACCGCCCGCTATAGCATAGTACAGTACAGTATTGTACGGTAGGCTTAGGCCGCCGGCGGGACTTTTTTTTTTTTTTTACCTCTTGCGGCCGCCGCCTCCGCTATAGCATAGTACAGTACAGTACCGTACGGTACGGTAGGCTTAGGCCGCCGGCGGACTTATTTTTTTTTTTTTTACTTCTTGCGGCCGCCGCCCTCCGCTATAGCATAGTACAGTACAGTACCGTACGGTAGGCTTAGGCCGCGGCATACTTTATTTTCTTTTTACTTCTTGCGGCCGCCACCTCCGCTATAGCATAGTACAGTACAGTACAGTACCGTACGGTAGGCTTAGGCCGCCGGCGGGTTTTTTTTTTTTTTTTACTTCTTGCGGCCGCCGTCTCTGCTATAGCATAGTACAGTACAGTACCGTACGGTAGGTTTAGGCCGCCGGCGGACTTTATTTTCTTTTTACTTCTTGCGGCCGCCGCCGCCTCCGCTATAGCATAGTACAGTACAGTACCGTACGGTAGGCTTAGGCCGCCGGCGAACTTTATTTTCTTTTTAATTCTTGCGGCCGCCGCCTCCGCTATAGCATAGTACAGTACAGTACCGTACGGTAGGCTTAGGCCGCCGGCGGACTTTATTTTCTTTTTACTTTTTTTTTTTACTTCTTGCAGCCGCCACCTCCGCTATAGCATAGTACAGTACAGTACAGTATCGTACGGTAGGCTTAGGCCGCCGGCGGACTTTATTTTCTTTTTACTTCTTGCGGCCGCGCCCTCCGCTATAGCATAGTAGTACAGTACAGTACCGTACGGTAGGCTTAGGCCGCCGGCGGACTTTATTTTTTTTTACTTCTTGCGGCCGCCGCCTCCGCTATAGCATAGTACAGTACAGTACAGTACGGTGGGCTTAGGCCGCCGGCGAACTTTTATTTTTTTTTTACTTCTTTGCGGCCCGCCTCCGCTATAGCATAGTATAGTACAGTACCGTACGGTAGGCTTAGGCCCGCGGCGGACTTTATTTTTTTTTTACTTCTTGCGCCGCCGCCGCCTCCGCTATAGCATAGTACAGTACAGTACCGTACGGTAGGCTTAGGCCGCCGGCGGACTTTATTTTTTCTTTTTACTTCTTGCGGCCGCCGCCTCCGCTATAGCATAGTACAGTACAGTACCGTACGGTAGGCTTAGGCCGCCGGCGGACTTTATTTTCTTTTTTACTTCTTTGCGGCCGCCGCCTCCGCTATAGCATAGTACAGTACAGTACCGTACGGTAGGCTTAGGCCGCCGGCGGACTTTATTTTTTTTTACTTCTTGCGGCCGCCGCCTCTGCTATAGCATAGTACAGTACAGTACCGTACGGTAGGCTTAGGCCGCCGGCGGACTTTATTTTCTTTTTACTTCTTGCGGCCGCCGCCTCCGCTATAGCATAGTACAGTACAGTACCGTACGGTAGGCTTTAGGCCGCCGGCGGACTTTATTTTCTTTTTACTTCTTGCGGCCGCCGCCTCCGCTATAGCATAGTACAGTACAGTACCGTACGGTAGGCTTAGGCCGCCGGCGGACTTTATTTTCTTTTTACTTCTTGCGGTCGCCGCCCTCCGCTATAGCATAGTACAGTACAGTACAGTACCGTACGGTAGGCTTAGGCCGCCGGCGAACTTTATTTTCTTTTTACTTCTTGCGGCCGCGCCTCCGCTATAGCATAGTACAGTACAGTACAGTACGTACGGTAGGCTTAGGCCGCCGGCGGACTTTTATTTTCTTTTTACTTCTTGCGGCCGCCGCCTCCGCTATAGCATAGTACAGTACAGTACAGTACAGTACGGTAGGCTTAGGCCGCCGGCGGACTTTATTTTCTTTTTACTTCTTGCGGCCGCCGCCTCCGCTATAGCATAGTACAGTACAGTACCGTACGGTAGGCTTAGGCCGCCGGCGGACTTTATTTTTTTTTTACTTCTTGCGGGCCGCCGCCTCCGCTATAGCATAGTACAGTACAGTACCGTACGGTAGGCTTAGGCCGCCGGCGGACTTTATTTTCTTTTTACTTCTTGCGGCCGCCGCCTCCGCTATAGCATAGTACAGTACAGTACCGTACGGTAGGCTTAGGCCGCGGGCGGACTTTATTTTTTTTTTTACTTCTTGCGGCCGCCGCCTCCGCTATAGCATAGTACAGTACAGTACCGTACGGTAGGCTTAGGCCGCCGGCGGACTTTATTTTTTTTTTTACTTCTTGCGGCCGCCGCCCTCTCTGCTATAGCATAGTACAGTACAGTACAGTACCGTACGGTAGGCTTTAGGCCGCCGGCGGACTTTATTTTCTTTTTACTTCTTGCGGCCGCCACCTCCGCTATAGCATAGTACAGTACAGTACAGTACTGTACGGTAGGCTTAGGCCGCCGGCGGACTTTTTTTTTTTTTTTTACTTCTTGCTGCGCCGCCTCCGCTATAGCATAGTAGTACAGTACAGTACCGTACGGTAGGCTTAGGCCGCCGGCGGACTTTATTTTCTTTTTACTTCTTGCGGCCGTCGCCTCCGCTATAGCATAGAACAGTACAGTACCGTACGGTAGGCTTAGGCCGCCGGCGGACTTTATTTTCTTTTACTTCTTGCGACCGCCGCCTCCGCTATAGCATAGTACAGTACAGTACCGTACGGTAGGCTTAGGCCGCCGGCGGACTTTATTTTCTTTTTACTTCTTGCGGCCGCCGCCTCCGCTATAGCATAGTACAGTACAGTACCGTACGGTAGGCTTAGGCCGCCGGCGGACTTTATTTTCTTTTTACTTCTTGCGACCGCCGCCTCCGCTATAGCATAGTACAGTACAGTACCGTACGGTACGGTAGGCTTAGGCCGCCGGCGGACTTTATTTTCTTTTTACTTCTTGCGGCCGCCACCTCCGCTATAGCATAGTACAGTACAGTACCGTACGGTAGGCTTAGGCCGCCGGCGGACTTTATTTTTTTTTTACTTCTTGCGGCCGCCGCCTCCGCTATAGCATAGTACAGTACAGTACCGTATACGGTAGGCTTAGGCCGCCGGCGGACTTTATTTTCTTTTTACTTCTTGCGGTCGCCGCCTAGGCTATAGCATAGTACAGTACAGTACAGTACCGTACGGTAGGCTTAGGCCGCCGGCGAACTTTATTTTCTTTTTACTTCTTGCGGCCGCCGCCTCCGCTATAGCATAGTACAGTACAGTACCGTACGGTAGGCTTAGGCCGCCGGCGGACTTTATTTTTTTTTTACTTTTTGCGGCCGCCGCCCTCCGCTATAGCATAGTACAGTACAGTACCGTACGGTAGGCTTAGGCCGCCGGCGGACTTTATTTTCTTTTTACTTCTTGCGGCCGCCGCCTCCGCTATAGCATAGTACAGTACAGTACCGTACGGTAGGCTTAGGCCGCCGGCGGAACTTTATTTTCTTTTTACTTCTTGCGGCCGCCGCCGCCTCCGCTATAGCATAGTACAGTACAGTACAGTACGGTAGGCTTAGGCCGCCGGCGGAACTTTATTTTCTTTTTACTTCTTGCGGCCGCCGCCTCCGCTATAGCATAGTACAGTACAGTACCGTACGGTAGGCTTAGGCCGCCGGCGGACTTTATTTTTTTTTTTTACTTCTTGCGGCCGCCGCCTCCGCTATAGCATAGTAGAGTACAGTACCGTACGGTAGGCTAAGGTCGCCGGCGACTTTATTTTCTTTTTACTTCTTGTGTTCGCCGCCTCCGCTATAGCATAGTACAGTACAGTACAGTACCGTACGGTAGGCTTAGGCCGCCGGCGGTTTTTATTTTTTTTTTACTTCTTGCGGCCGCCGCCTCCGCTATAGCATAGTACAGTACAGTACCGTACGGTAGGCTTAGGCCGCCGGCGGACTTTATTTTCTTTTTTACTTTCTTGCGGCCGCCGCCTCCGCTATAGCATAGTACAGTACAGTACCGTACGGTAGGCTTAGGCCGCCGGCGGACTTTATTTTTTTTTTACTTCTTGCGGCCGCCGCCTCCGCTATAGCATAGTACAGTACAGTAGTACCGTACGGTAGGCTTAGGGCCGCGGCGGACTTTATTTTCTTTTTTACTTCTTGCGGCCGCGCCGCCTCCGCTATAGCATAGTACAGTACAGTACCGTACGGTAGGCTTAGGCCGCCGGCGGACTTTATTTCATTTTTACTTCTTGCGGCCGCCACCTCCGCTATAGCATAGTATAGTACAGTACCATATGGTAGGATTAGGCCGCCGGCGGACTTTATTTTCTTTTTACTTCTTGCGGCCGCCGCCTCCGCTATAGCATAGTACAGTACAGTACAGTACCGTACGGTAGGCTTAGGCGCCGGCGGACTTTATTTTTCTTTTTACTTCTTGCTTGCCGCCGCCTCCGCTATAGCATAGTACAGTACAGTACAGTACCGTACGGTAGGCTTAGGCCGCCGGCGGACTTTTATTTTTTTTTTACTTCTTGCGGCCGCCGCCTCCGCTATAGCATAGTACAGTACAGTACAGTACCGTACGGTAGGCTTAGGCCGCCGGCGGATTTTTTATTTTCTTTTTACTTCTTGCGGCCGCCGCCTCCGCTATATAGCATAGTACAGTACAGTACCGTACGGTAGGCTTAGGCCGCCGGCGGACTTTATTTTTCTTTTTACTTCTTGCGGCCGCCGCCTCCGCTATAGCATAGTACAGTACAGTACCGTACGGTAGTAGGCTTAGGCCGCCGGCGGAACTTTATTTTCTTTTTACTTCTTGCGGCCGCCGCCTCCGCTATAGCATAGTACAGTACAGTACAGTACCGTACGGTAGGCTTAGGCCGCCGGCGGACTTTATTTTCTTTTTACTTCTTGCGGCCGCCGCCTCCGCTATAGCATAGTACAGTACAGTACAGTACCGTACGGTAGGCTTAGGCCGCCGGCGAACTTTATTTTCTTTTTACTTCTTGCGGCCGCCACCTCCGCTATAGCATAGTACAGTACAGTACAGTACTGTACGGTAGTCTTAGGCCTTATTTTTACTTACTTTTATTTTCTTTTTACTTCTTGCGGCCGCCGCCTCCGCTATAGCATAGTAAAGTACAGTACAGTACCGTACGGTAGGCTTACCGCCCGCCGGCGGACTTTTTTTTCTTTTTACTTCTTGCGGCCGCCGCCTCCGCTATAGCATAGTACAGTACCGTACGGTAGGCTTAGGCGCCGGCGGACTTTATTTTCTTTTTACTTCTTGCGGCCGCAACCTCCGCTATAGCATAGTACAGTACAGTATTGTACGGTAGGCTTAGGCCGCCGGCGGACTTTATTTTCTTTTTACTTCTTGCGGCCGCCGCCTCTATAGCATAGCATAGTACAGTACAGTACCGTACGGTAGGCTTAGGACGCCGGCGGACTTTATTTTCTTTTTACTTCTTGCGGCCGCCGCCTCCGCTATAGCATAGTACAGTACAGTACAGTACCGTACGGTAGGCTTAGGCCGCGGGCATACTTTATTTTCTTTTTACTTCTTGCGGCCGCCGCCTCCGCTATAGCATAGTACAGTACAGTACAGTACGGTAGGCTTAGGCCGCCGGCGGTTTTTATTTTTTTTTTACTTCTTGCGGCCGCCGTCTCTGCTATAGCATAGTACAGTACAGTAGTACCGTACGGTAGGCTTAGACCGCCGGCGGACTTTATTTTCTTTTTACTTCTTGCGGCCGCCGCCTCCGCTATAGCATAGTACAGTACAGTACCGTACGGTAGGCTTAGGCCGCCGGCGAACTTTATTTTTTTTTTTACTTCTTGCGGCCGCCGCCTCCGCTATAGTACAGTACAGTACAGTACGGTAGGCTTAGGCCGCCGGCGGACTTTTTATTTTTTTTTACTTCTTGCGGCCGCCGCCTCCGCTATAGCATAGTACAGTACAGTACAGTACCGTACGGTAGGCTTAGGCCGCCGGCGGACTTTATTTTCTTTTTACTTCTTGCGGCCGCCGCCTCCGCTATAGCATAGTACAGTACAGTACCGTACGGTAGGCTTAGGCCGCCGGCAAACTTTATTTTCTTTTTAATTCTTGCTGCCGCCGCCTCCGCTATAGCATAGTACAGTACCGTACGGTAGGCTTAGGCCCCCGACGAACTTTATTTTCTTTTTAATTCTTGCGGCCGCCGCCTCCGCTATAATACAGTACAGTACGGTAGGCTTAGGCCGCCGGCGGACTTTATTTTTTTTTTACTTCTTGCGGCCGCCGCCTCCGCTATAGCATAGTACAGTACAGTACCGTACGGTAGGCTTAGGCCGCCGGCGGCTTTATTTTCTTTTTTTTACTTCTTGCGGCCGCCGCCTCCGCTATAGCATAGTACAGTACAGTACCGTACGGTAGGCTTAGGCCGCCGGCGGACTTTATTTTCTTTTTTACTTCTTGCGGGCCGCCGCCTCCGCTATAGCATAGTACAGTACAGTACAGTACCGTACGTTAGGCTTAGGCCGCCGGCGGACTTTATTTTCTTTTTACTTCTTGCGGCCGCCGCCTCTGCTATAGCATAGTACAGTACAGTACAGTACCGTACGGTAGGCTTAGGCGCCGCCGGCGGACTTTATTTTCTTTTTACTTCTTGCGGCCGCCGCCTCCGCTATAGCATAGTACAGTACAGTACCGTACGGTAGGCTTAGGCCGCCGGCGGACTTTATTTTCTTTTTTTACTTCTTGCGGCCGCCGCCTCCGCTATAGCATAGTACAGTAGTACAGTACGTACGGTAGGCTTAGGCCGCCGGCGGACTTTATTTTTCTTTTTACTTCTTGCGGCCGCCACCTCCGCTATAGCATAGTACAGTACAGTACAGTACCGTACGGTAGGCTTTAGGCCGCCGGCGGACTTTATTTTCTTTTTACTTCTTGCTGCCGCCGCCTCCGCTATAGCATAGTAGTACAGTACAGTACCGTACGGTAGGCTTAGGCCGCGGCGGACTTTATTTTTTTTTTACTTCTTGCGGCCGCCGCCTCCGCTATAGCATAGTACAGTACAGTACCGTACGGTAGGCTTAGGCCGCCGGGCGGACTTTTTTTTCTTTTTACTTCTTGCGGCCGCCGCCTCCGCTATAGCATAGTACAGTACAGTACCGTACGGTAGCTTAGGCCGCCGGCGGACTTTATTTTCTTTTTACTTCTTGCGGCCGCCGCCTCCGCTATAGCATAGTACAGTACAGTACAGTACCGTACGGTAGGCTTAGGCCGCCGGCGGACTTTATTTTCTTTTTTACTTCTTGCGGCCGCCGCCTCCGCTATAGCATAGTACAGTACAGTACCGTACGGTAGGCTTAGGCCGCCGGCGGACTTTTATTTTCTTTTTACTTCTTGCGGCCGCCGCCTAGGCTATAGCATAGTACAGTACAGTACAGTACCGTACGGTAGCTTAGGCCGCCGGCGGACTTTATTTTCTTTTTACTTCTTGCGGCCGCCACCTCCGCTATAGCATAGTACAGTACAGTACAGTACCGTACGGTAGGCTTAGGCCGCCGGCTTACTTTTATTTTTTTTTACTTCTTGCGGCCGCCGCCTCCGCTATAGCATAGTACATAGTACAGTACAGTACCGTACGGTAGGCTTAGGCCGCCGGCGGACTTTATTTTCTTTTTACTTCTTGCGGCCGCCGCCTCCGCTATAGCATAGTATAGTACAGTACAGTACCGTACGGTAGGCTTAGGCCGCCGGCGGACTTTTTTTTTCTTTTTACTTCTTGCGGCCGCCAACCTCCGCTATAGCATAGTAGTACAGTACAGTACAGTACCGTACGGTAGGCTTAGGCCGCCGGCGGACTTTATTTTTTTTTTTACTTCTTGCGGCCGCCGCCTCCGCTATAGCATAGTACAGTACAGTACCGTACGGTAGGCTTAGGCCGCCGGCGGACTTTATTTTCTTTTTACTTCTTGCGGCCGCCGCCTCCGCTATAGCATAGTACAGTACAGTACCGTACGGTAGGCTTAGGCCGCCGGCATACTTTATTTTCTTTTTACTTCTTGCGGCCGCCGCCTCCGCTATAGCATAGTACAGTACAGTACAGTAGGCTTAGGCCGCCGGCGGTTTTTATTTTTTTTTTACTTCTTGCGGCCGCCGTCTCTGCTATAGCATAGTACAGTACAGTACCGTACGGTAGGTTTTAGGCCGCCGGCGGACTTTATTTTCTTTTTTTACTTTTGCGCGGCGCCGCCTCCGCTATAGCATAGTACAGTACAGTACCGTACGGTAGGCTTAGGCCGCCGGCAGACTTTATTTTCTTTTTACTTCTTGCGGCCGCCGCCTCCGCTATAGCATAGTACAGTACAGTACCGTACGGTAGGCTTAGGCCGCCGGCGGACTTTATTTTCTTTTTACTTCTTGCGGCCGCCACCTCCGCTATAGCATAGTACAGTACAGTACAGTACCGTACGGTAGGCTTTAGCCCCGGCTTACTTTTTATTTTCTTTTTACTTCTTGCTGCCGCCGCCTCCGCTATAGCATAGTAAAGTACAGTACAGTACCGTACGGTAGGCTTAGGCCGCCGGCGGACTTTATTTTCTTTTTACTTCTTGCGGCCGCCGCCTCCGCTATAGCATAGTACAATACAGTACAGTACCGTATGGTAGGCTTATGCCGCCGGCGGACTTTATTTTCCTTTTACTTTTTGCGGCCGTTATCTCCGCTATAGCATAGTATAGTACAGTACAGTACGGTACGGTAGGCTTAGGCCGCCGCGGCGGACTTTATTTTCTTTTTTTTCTTTGCGGCCGCGCCGCCTCCGCTATAGCATAGTAGCACAGTACAGTACAGTACCGTACGGTAGGCTTAGGCCGCCGGCGGACTTTATTTTCTTTTTACTTCTTGCGGCCGCCGCCCTCCGCTATAGCATAGTACAGTACAGTACCGTACGGTAGGCTTAGGCCGCCGGCGCGGACTTTATTTTCTTTTTACTTTTTGCGGCCGTCGCCTCCGCTATAGCATAGTACAGTACAGTACAGTACCGTACGGTAGGCTTAGGCCGCCGGCGAACTTTATTTTCTTTTTACTTCTTGCGGCCGCCACCTCCGCTATAGCATAGTACAGTACAGTACAGTACTGTACGGTAGGCTTAGGCTTATTTTTACTTACTTTTATTTTCTTTTCACTTCTTGCGGCCGCCGCCTCCGCTATAGCATAGTAAAGTACAGTACAGTACCGTACGGTAGGCTTAGACCGCCGGCGGACTTTATTTTTTTTTTACTTCTTGCGGCCGCCGCCTCCGCTATAGCATAGTACAGTACCGTACGGTAGGCTTAGGCCGCCGGCGGACTTTATTTTCTTTTTACTTCTTGCGGCCGCCACCTCCGCTATAGCATAGTACAGTACAGTACCGTACGGTAGTAGGCTTAGGCCGCCGGCGGACTTTATTTTTTTTTTACCTCTTGCGGTCGCCGCCTCCGCTATATAGCATAGTACAGTACAGTACCGTACGGTAGGCTTAGGCCGCCGGCGGACTTTATTTTCTTTTTTTACTTCTTGCGGCCGCCGCCTCCGCTATATAGCATAGTACAGTACAGTACCGTACGGTAGGCTTTAGGCCGCGGCATACTTTATTTTTCTTTTTTACTTCTTGCGGCCGCCACCTCCGCTATAGCATAGTACAGTACAGTACGGTACGGTAGGTAGGCTTAGGCCGCCGGCGGTTTTTTTTTTTCTTTTTACTTCTTGCGGCCGTCCGTCTCTGCTATAGCATAGTACAGTACAGTACCGTACGGTAGGCTTAGGCCCGGCGGACTGACTTTATTTTCTTTTTACTTCTTGCGGCCGCCGCCTCCGCTATAGCATAGTACAGTACAGTACAGTACCGTACGGTAGGCTTAGGCCGCCGGCGGACTTTATTTTTTTTTTTACTTCTTGCGGCCGCCGCCTCCGCTATAGCATAGTACAGTACAGTACCGTACGGTAGGCTTAGGCCGCCGGCGGACTTTATTTTTTTTTTTACTTCTTGCGGCCGCCACCTCCGCTATAGCATAGTACAGTACAGTACAGTACCGTACGGTAGGCTTAGGCCGCCGGCTTACTTTTATTTTTCTTTTTACTTCTTGCTGCCGCCGCCTCCGCTATAGCATAGTACAGTACAGTACAGTACCGTACGGTAGGCTTAGCCCGCCGGCGGACTTTTATTTTCTTTTTACTTCTTGCGGCCGCCGCCTCCGCTATAGCATAGTACAGTACAGTACCGTACGGTAGGCTTAGGCCGCCGGCGAACTTTATTTTTTTTTTTACTTCTTGCGGCCGCCGCCTCCGCTATAGCATAGTACAGTACAGTACCGTACGGTAGGCTTAGGCCGCCGGCGGACTTTATTTTCTTTTTACTTCTTGCGGCCGCCCGCCTCCGCTATAGCATAGTACAGTACAGTACAGTACCGTACGGTAGGCTTAGGCCGCCGGCGGACTTTATTTTCTTTTTACTTCTTGCGGCCGCCACCTCCGCTATAGCCATAGTACAGTACAGTATTGTACGGTAGGTTTAGGCCGCCGGCGGACTTTATTTTCTTTTTACTTCTTGCGGCCGCCGCCTCCGCTATAGCATAGTACATTACAGTACAGTACAGTACTGTACGGTAGGCTTAGGCCGCCGGCGAACTTTATTTTCTTTTTACTTCTTGCGGCCGCCACCTCGCTATAGCATAGTACAGTACATTACAGCACTGTACGGTAGGCTTAGGCCGCCGGCGGACTTTATTTTTTTTTTTACTTCTCTTGGCCGCCGCCTCCGCTATAGCATATAGCATAGTACAGTACCGTACGGTACGGTAGGCTTAGGCCGCCGGCGGACTTTATTTTCTTTTTACTTCTTGCGGCCGCCACCTCCGCTATAGCATAGTACAGTACAGTACAGTACAGTACGGTAGTCTTAGCCCGCCGGCGGACTTTATTTTTTTTTTACTTCTTGCGGCCGCCGCCTCCGCTATAGCATAGTACAGTACAGTACCGTACGGTAGGCTTAGGCCGCCGGCGGACTTTATTTTCTTTTTACTTCTTGCGGCCGCCGCCTCCGCTATAGCATAGTACAGTACAGTACCGTACGGTAGGCTTAGGCCGCGGGCATACTTTATTTTCTTTTTACTTCTTGCGGCCGCCGCCTCCGCTATAGCATAGTACAGTACAGTACAGTACGGTAGGCTTAGGCCGCCGGCGGACTTTATTTTTTTTTTTACTTCTTGCGGCCGCCGCCTCCGCTATAGCATAGTACAGTACAGTACTGTACGGTAGTAGTTTAGGCCGCCGGCGGACTTTATTTTTTCTTTTTACTTCTTGCGGCCGCCGCCTCCGCTATAGCATAGTACAGTACAGTACCGTACGGTAGGCTTAGGCCGCCGGCGAACTTTATTTTCTTTTTACTTCTTGCGCCGCCGCCGCTATCCGCATAGTATAGTAGTACAGTACGTACGGTAGGCTTTAGGCCGCCGGCGGACTTTTTTTTTTTTTTACTTCTTGCGGCCGCCGCCTCCGCTATAGCATAGTACAGTACAGTACGTACGGTAGGCTTAGGCCGCCGGCGGACTTTATTTTCTTTTTTACTTCTTTTGCGGCCGCCGCCTCCGCTATAGCATAGTAGTACAGTACAGTACCGTACGGTAGGCTTAGGCCGCCGGCGAACTTTATTTTCTTTTTTACTTCTTGCGGCCGCCGCCTCCGCTATAGCATAGTACAGTACAGTACCGTACGGTAGGCTTAGGCCGCCGGCGACTTTACTTTATTTTCTTTTTACTTCTTGCGGCCGCCGCCTCCGCTATAGCATAGTATAGTACAGTACAGTACCGTACGGTAGGCTTAGGCGCCGGCGGACTTTATTTTCTTTTTACTTCTTGCGGCCGCCGCCTCCGCTATAGCATAGTACAGTACAGTACCGCACGGTAGGCTTAGGCCGCCGGCGGACTTTTATTTTCTTTTTACTTCTTGCGGCCGCCACCTCCGCTATAGCATAGTACAGTACAGTACAGTACCGTACGGTAGCTTCTTAGGCCCGCCGGCGGACTTTATTTTTTTTTTTACTTCTTGCGGCCGCCGCCTCCGCTATAGCATAGTACAGTACAGTACCGTACGGTAGGCTTAGGCCGCCGGCGGACTTTATTTTCTTTTTACTTCTTGCGGCCGCCGCCTCCGCTATAGCATAGTACAGTACAGTACCGTACGGTAGGCTTAGGCCGCCGGCGGACTTTTATTTTTTTTTTACTTCTTGCGGCCGCCGTCCTGCTATAGCATAGTACAGTACAGTACAGTACCGTACGGTAGGTTTAGGCCGCCGGCGGACTTTATTTTCTTTTTACTTCTTGCGGCCGCCGCCTCCGCTATAGCATAGTACAGTACAGTACCGTACGGTAGGCTTAGGCCGCCGGCGAACTTTATTTTTTTTTTACTTCTTGCGGCCGCCGCCTCCGCTATAGCATAGTACAGTACAGTACCGTACGGTAGGCTTAGGCCGCCGGCGGACTTTATTTTCTTTTTACTTTTTGCGGCCGCCGCCTCCGCTATAGCATAGTACAGTACAGTACCGTACGGTAGGCTTAGGCCGCCGGCGGACTTTATTTTCTTTTTACTTCTTGCGGCCGCCGCCTCCGCTATAGCATAGTACAGTACAGTACCGTACGGTAGGCTTAGGCCGCCGGCGGACTTTATTTTCTTTTTACTTCTTGCGGCCGCCGCCTCCGCTATAGCATAGTACAGTACAGTACAGTACCGTACGGTAGGCTTAGGCCGCCGGCGGACTTTATTTTTTTTTTACTTCTTGCGGCCGCCGCCTCCGCTATAGCATAGTACAGTACAGTACCGTACGGTAGGCTTAGGCGCCGGCGGACTTTATTTTTCTTTTTACTTCTTGCGGCCGCCGCCTCCGCTATAGCATAGTACAGTACAGTACGTACCGTACGGTAGGCTTAGGCCGCCGGCGGACTTTATTTTCTTTTTACTTCTTGCGGCCGCCACCTCCGCTATAGCATAGTACAGTACAGTACAGTACGGTAGGCTTAGGCCCGCCGGCGGACTTTATTTTCTTTTTACTTCTTGCGGCCGCCGCCCTCCGCTATAGCATAGTACAGTACAGTACCGTACGGTAGGCTTAGGCCGCCGGCGGACTTTATTTTCTTTTTACTTTTTGCGACCGCTGCCTCCGCTCTAGAATAGTACAGTACAGTACCGTACGGTAGGCTTAGGCCCGGCAGACTTCATTTTCAATTTACTTCTTGCGGCCGCTGTCTCCGCTATAGCATAGTACAGTATAGTACAGTACCGTACGGTAGGCTTTAGGCCGCGGCGGCGGACTTTATTTTTTTTTTTTACTTCTTGCGGCCGCCGCCTCCGCTATAGCATATAGTACAGTACAGTATCGTACGGTAGGCTTAGGCCGCCGGCGGACTTTTATTTTCTTTTTACTTCTTGCGGCCGCCGCCTCCGCTATATAGCATAGTACAGTACAGTACCGTACGGTAGGCTTAGGCCGCCGCCGGCGGACTTTATTTTCTTTTTACTTCTTGCGTCCGCCGCCTCCGCTATAGCATAGTACAGTACAGTACCGTACCGTACGGTAGGCTTAGGCCGCCGGCGGACTTTATTTTTTTTACTTCTTGCGGCCGCCGCCGCCTCCGCTATAGCATAGTACAGTACAGTACCGTACGGTAGGCTTAGGCCGCCGGCGGCTTTATTTTTCTTTTCACTTCTTGCGGCCGCCGCCTCCGCTATAGCATAGTACAGTACAGTACCGTACGGTAGGCTTAGGCCGCCGGCGGACTTTATTTTCTTTTTACTTCTTGCGGCCGCCGCCTCCGCTATAGCATAGTACAGTACAGTACGGTAGGCTTAGGCCGCCGGCGGACTTTATTTTTTTTTTACTTCTTGCGGCCGCCGCCTCCGCTATAGCATAGTACAGTACAGTACCGTACCGTACGGTAGGCTTAGGCCGCCGGCGAACTTTATTTTCTTTTTACTTCTTGCGGTCGCCGCCTCCGCTATAGCATAGTACAATACTGTAACGGTGGCTTAGGCTCGCCGGCGGACCTTATGTGTTTCCTTTTTACTTCTTAGCGGCCGCAACCTCCGCTATGCATAAGATAGCCTGTCAGTATTGTACGGTAGTGTCTTAGCCTGCCGGCGGGCTTTATTTTTGTTTTTACAATCTTGCAGGAAAATCGCGCCTCCGCCATAGCATAAGATACTGAATTACAGTACGGGTGTGTCTTTGGGACTGCCGGCGGACTTTATTTCTTTTTACTTTAGTAGCGGCCGAACCCGCATATATCTCCTCCGCATTATAGCATTGGTAATAGGTACAGTACACGGTGTGTGGTAGAGCTATAGAGTGTCAGAGGGCATTATTTATTTTTCTTTTTAACTTCTTGCTGCGCGGTCGCGCCTAGGCTTCCGCTAATACGCATAAGTTTTCGTACAGTAGGCATAGGGGACCGCCGGCAAACTTCATTTTTGTTTTTTACTTGTTGGCATCCGCACCTCGCTATTGTGCGTAGTATGGTATCAGGACCCACCAACACGCGCGCAAGAAACACACACAACTAGACCGTACGGTTGGCTTAGACCGAGACGGACTTTTGTTTCCTTTCTACTTGTGTCGGCCGCCACGTTCTATTCTGCTATTAGCCTATTGTGTATTGTGTACAAGTAGCATATCGAAGGGTTGAGGCCGCCTTCTGCGTGCACTTTATTTTTGTCTTTTATATTTTGCCGGTGGCCACCTGTCGCCTATGCGCTATATTATAGTACCGTACGTTAGTACTTAGGCCGCGGGCCGGACTTCATTTCTTTTTATTCTTGCGGCGCACTCCGCTATAGCATGTATAGATACAGGTACCATATGATGGCTTAGGCCGCAAGGCGAACTCCGTATTTTGCTTGTTAATTTCTTTGCTGGCCGCCTCCTCCGCTGTAGGCATAGTACAGTACTGTACGGTGGGCTTATGTTAGCGTGTCTGCGGCGTGTCTTTTATGTATTGTTTTTTTTACTTACTTGCTGGCGGACGACTTCTCGTATTAGCATAATTCCGTGCAGTACTCGTACAGTAGGAGTAGGCCGCCGGGGTTTTTATAATCTATTTAATTATCTTGTCTGTTGGACGCTGTCTCTGGTTTAGCATAGTAAGTATTCCATGTCCGCGTATCGGTAGGTGAGGGCCATTTTCGAACTTTATTTTCTTTGCGTTGTTTTCGCCTGACCGCTTTGCAATTGTACAGTTTCTAGCACCGTACGGTAGGGCTTAGGCCCTTCGTGCGTGACTTTTATTTTCTTGTTTTAATTGTAGCGTGGCTCGCCGCTGCCGTCTATAGCATAGTAGACTATTTTACCGTACTGGTAGTGCTTTGGCCTCGTGCTGTTCTTTATTTTTTTGTTTTGACGGTTATTGCGGACTGACGCCTAGGCGATATAGTTCAGTATAGTACAGCACCGTATGGTAGGCTTTGGCCGCAGTGCGGAGCTTTATTTATTTGTACTGGTTGCGGCCTGTCCGCCTCTGTTATAGTCATCGTACAGATACCGTACCGTTGTGCTTTTGCTTATAGATGGCCGGGCGGACTTTATATTTTTTTGTATCTTTGATTTGCGGCCCGCCGCATCCGCTTTTGTATCTAACTGTTACAGTACTTACAGTAGGCTTTGTTTTTTTTTTTGCTTTATTGTGTTGTTATTTTTGCTTTTTGCCGCTTGGCTATAGTTTAGTTTTTTTTGTATGTACCTGTATTTTTTTTTACTAGATTATCGGGCAAAAACTTCATTTATTTCACTGTTGCAGCCGCCACCTTTGCTTTAGATGGTACTAGTACATTATTTACGGGTGGTGTTAGGCTTTTATGTGATTTTTGTATATTTTTTGTATTTTTTTGCTTGTATACGCCTAGGTATATAGTCATCAATGATTAGGTTTACTATGTTACCGTGTTTACGGTTTTAGGCATAAGGTCGTCCGAGTCGGACTTTATTTTCTTTTTAATTCCTTGTGGCTCGATCCCGCTCTCTCTTAGCTTAGTAGAGTTCGATTACCAGCACTGTACGTTAGGACGTATGTTTTCTTATTTTTACTTACTATTTGTTGTTTTTACAGATTCTTGCTGGCCGCATCGCACTCACCCTATTAGTTATAGTAAAGCTACAGTACGCGCAAGTTGTTGTACGAGTAGGTTTAGGATCGCGGCGGGGCTTAGTGATTATGTTTATACCTTCTTGCGGCGGTCACTTCTGCTATAGTATACGAACAGTACAGTACGTATTGCGTGTAGGTTGTAGGCCGTCGTTCTGTTTTTGATTGTTTCTTTTTACTTTATCGCTGGGCCATCTGTTGTTCTCGCTATAGCATAGTACAGCACCAGTCCCGTACAGGGAAGGCTTAGGACCGCTGGCCGAACTTTATTTCCTTTTTCCTTCTTGGCGTCCGTCCTTAGCTGCTGACCAATTTAATACAGTACAGTACGTAGAATTGGCAGGATATAGAGGCGCCAGGCGATACTTTATTTTTTTTTTAGAATTCTTTTTGTCCAGCCACATGCCAATATAGCATATTAGTTCAATACAGTACTGCTACCGTACGATTAGGCTTTATTTTTCTTGTTTTTGCTTACTTTTATTTTTTCTTTTCACTTCTTGCTGCCTCGTCTATGGTACGTCTTTAGAGTACCGTCCCAGTACTCAGGTACCGTTCCGTTTTAGGGGGGTCGTTTGACTGCCCGCCGACAGGTGTTTATTTTCGTTTTTCGTCATTGTCGCGTCGCACTTTCGCTATGATATAAGTTACAGTACGTTACAGCACTGTACGGTAGGCTTCTATTCATATTTTTACTTCCTTTTATTTTTCTTTATCCCTTCTTGCTGCCGACGCTCGCGCGCTGTTATAGCATAGTAAGTACTAGTACCAGTACCGTATGGTAGGCTTACACGCCGGGCGGATTTTATTTTCCTTTTGCAACGTGTCTTGCGCGGCCGCTCGCCTCTAGCATAGTATAATACAGTACATTACGGTAGGACTTCTAAGGGCGCCGGCTGTGTTTATATTTTTATTATTATCTTCTTGCGGTCGCCGCCTACCGCTATTGCATATGTACAGTGAGTATTGCTGTATTCCGTTTCCCGCTAGGCTTAAGACGCCGGTGGAACTGTATGTTCTTTTTTCTCTTTCTTGCTTGCCGGGACCAGCACCTCCGCTAGTAGACATGGTTTATGAGGTTAGACTACCGTTTACGGTAGGCTTTCGGCCGGGGCACTTATTTTAGGTTTTTCTTTTTACTTTTGCGCGGTGTTCGCGCCTAGGATATAGCAGAGTAACAACAGAACAGTACGTTCGGTAGGCTTAGACGCGGCTCGAACTTTATGTTTTTCCTTTTTACTTCTAGCGGCCGCCACCTCGCTATAGATTAGTACCGTACAGAACGTCCGGCCGGGCTTAGGCCGCGGGCATACTTTATTTTTTGTTTGTGTGCCCTGTCTTAGCGGCGCCACTCGCTATAGTTAGTACGTAGTCAGTACCGTAAGTTAACGTTAGGCGTTAGCGGTTTATAAGTTAAGTATCAAGTTAAAGTGCTACAGTTCCAGTCCGTAACTGTTAAAGTTTAACGTTCAAGTTACAGTTACAAGTTTAAAGTTCACGCTTCGGGGTTACAGTTTAAGTTACAGTTTACGGCGCCGCCAAGCCGCAAGTTAACGTTAAAGTTAAAGTTAAAGTTAACTTTAAGTTAAAGTTCTAAGTTATTAGTTACAGTTCGCCAGTAAAGCGTAAAGTTAAAGGTAAGTCTTAAAGTTAACGTTCAGCTTACAGCATAACTCAAGTTAAAGTTAAAGTCCGGTAGAGTAAAGTTAAAGCGGAACTTTAAGTTCTTTGTTAAAGTTACAAGTTAACGTACAGCAAATCAAGATGTTAGTACAGTTAAAGTTACAGTACGGAGCAAGTACGGTGAAGTCTGTTAAAGCGCCGCGGTTAAAGTTAAAGTTAAGTTAACGTCTACAGTCGGCAGTTCAGGTTAAAGTTATCGTTAAAGTTTACAGTTAACGTGTAAAGTAAAGGTTAGGTGACAGTTAAAGTCAATTTAAAAGTTAAAGTCTAACTGTTAAAGTTAACAGTTAAAGTAAAGTTGTCTAGTTAAAGTTATCGTTAACGTCTAAAGTTAGGCAGCCGGCGTACTCAAGGTTAAAGTTAAAGTAAAGTTAAAGTAACGTACACGTTAAAGTGATTAGTTATCAGTTACCGTTAGCGGTTAAAGTTAAAGCTAAGGCGCGGCTGTGTACCAGTTTCAAGTTAAGTTAACTTTTACCAGTTACAGGCAACCCCTTCCGACTTATAGCATAGTTTCAAGTACCAGTTACAGCTAACCGTTACTGTTAAAGGCTTAGACCGCCGGCGGATCTTTAGTTTTCGTTAACGTTAAGTTGCGGCCGTGTCTTTGCCTTAAAAGCTAAAGCTTAAAGTACCGTTAAGTACCGTACCCGTTAAATTTGATGCTCGGCTTTACAGTTTAAAGTTAAATTAACGTTGTAGTTAGCCGCCTAGGTTATAGTTAAAGTTAACGTTAAAGTTAAAGTTACCGTGCATGTTAAAGATTAAAGGCCGTTAGCAGTCAAAGTTTTGTTTTAGTAAAAGTTAAAGTTAACGCCAAAGTACAAAGATAAAGATAAGTTAAAGTTAACGTTACAGTTAAAGCAAAGTACGGTAGCTTATTTTCCTATTTTTACTTACTTATATTTTTTTCACTATTGCTGGGTTAAAGCTATAGCATGTAAAGTACAGTTAAAGTTACCGTACGGAAAGTTAGGCCCGCCGGGGCGACAAGTTAAAATTTTTATTTCTTGACGGCAAGCTCGCGCTTCGCTCGCTAATCGCATAGTTTACAAGTTACAGTTACCGTTCCAGTAGGGTGCCGCTAAGGTCTGCCGGCGTGATTGTATTTTCATAGTTTTATACTTCTTACCAGTCGGCGTCTTGACAAAGCATAGTACAGTACCTGTACCCGCTACGGTTACAGTTAGCGTTTCACGGTAAAGATTATTTTCTTTTTTACTATATGTGCGGCGCCACCTCCGCTTGATAGCAAAGTACAGTGACCGTACCGTTCATTAGTTTAATCTTACTTTTATTTCCTTTTTACTTCTTGCCGCCGCCGTCCTGCAATATAAAGTACATACTCCGTACTAGTTACCCAGCTACTTTATTCTGTTACAGTTATTGGTAGCCACATCTCCTAGAGCATGGTACATAAGTTAACTTTTAGTTTTAAATGCTTTTAATTCCTTGCGGCACCGCCTACCTCGGCTAATAGATACATAACAGTACAGTACTAGCACCGTACGGTTAGAGCAACGTTTTCTGTTACGGCCGCCGCTGACTATTATTTTCTTTTCTACTGGTCTTAGCTAGCCGCGCCACTCGCTATAGATCTAGGCATAATTTTAGTACAGTACCGTACGGATAATACATTACCGGACGAGCTTACGGCGAACTTTATTTTCTTTTTACTTCTTGCGCCGCCGCCCCATCCGCTATACATAGTACAGTACAGTACCGTACGGTAGGCTTAGGCCGCCGGCGAAACTGTTATTTTGTTTTTACTTCTTGCGGCCGCCGTCTCTGCAATAGCATACGTACAGTACAGTACCGTACGGTAGGTTAAGGCCGCCGGCTGACTTTATTTTCTTTTTTACTTTTTGCGGCCTGCCGCCTCCGCTATAGCATAGTACAGCACAGTACGTATACGGTAGTGTGTAGGCGCCGGCAAACTTTATTTCAGTTTACTTCTTGCGTCCGCCACCCTCCGCTATAGCATAGTACAGTACAGTGTACCGTACGGTAGGCTTAGCCGCCGGCGAACTTTATTTTCTTTTTACTACTTGCGGCCGCCCCACCCTAGGCTATAGCATAGTACAGTACAGTAAAGTACCGGTAGGCTTAGGCCGCCGGCCAACTTTATTTTCTTTTTAGACTTCTTGCGACCGCACCGCCTCCGCTATAGCATAGTACAGTTAACATTACCGTTACGGTATCTAGGCTTAGGCTTAGCCGTTTATTTTTTTATTTTCTTTTTACTTCTTGCGGCCACTGTCTTGCTATACAGCATATAGTACAGTTACAGTACCGTACGGTAGGCTTAGACCGCCGGCGAACTTTATTTTCTTTTTTACTTCTTGCGGCCGCCACCCTCACGCTATAGCATAGTACAGTACAGTACCGTACGGTAGGCTTAGGCCGCCGCGGACTTTATTTTCTTTTTACTTCTTGCGGTCGCCGCCTAGGCTATAGCATAGTACAGTACAGTACCGTACGGTAGGCTTAGGACCGCCGCTATAACTTTATTTTCTTTTTTACTACTTAGTACAGGCCGCCACACTTCGAAGTTATAGCATAGTTAACAGTAACAGTACAGCGTAACGTGTACGGTAGTTACTTACTAACCCGCCGGCATACTTTATTTTCTTTTTACGTTCTTGCGGTCCGCCGCCTAGGCTATAGCATAGTACAGTACAGTACGATACGGTAGGCTTAGGCCCCGGCGAACGTTTATTTTCGTTTTTACTTCTTGCAGCCGCCGTCTCCGCTATAGCATAGTACAGTACATTACAGCACTGTACGGTAGGCTTAATTTTCTTATTTTTAAGTTACTTTATTTTCTTTTCACTTCTTGCTGCGCCGCCTCGCTATAGTTAGTAAAGTAAAGTTACAGTTACCGTACGTGTAGCTTAGTAGCCGCCGGCGGACTTTTATTTTCTTTTTACTTCTAGTGCGCCCACGGGCAACCTCCGTCTATAGCATAAGTACGAAGTTAACAGTAACAGTACGGTAGGCTTAGCCGCCCACGGCGGACTTTATTGTTTGTTTTTACGTATTCTTGCGTACGCCGCCGCCTCCGCCTATAGCACTAGGCGTTACAGTACAGTACCGTACGGTAGGCTTAGGACGCCGGCAGTACTTTATTTTCTTTTTACTTCTTGTGGTCGCCGCCAGTCTATAGCAAAGTACGGTAGTACAGTAACAGTTCACCGTATACGGTTAGGCTTAGGCCGCCGGCGGAGCTTGTTATTGTTACTTTTTACTTCTTGCGGTCGCCGTCCTCTGCTATATAGCATAGTACAGTACAGTACCGTACGGTAGGTTTAGGCCCCGGCGGACTTTATTTTCTTTTTACTTCTTCTGGCGTCCACTCCGCCTTGTATAGCATAGTACAAGTACAGATACAGTACGTTAACGGTAGGGTATAACATAGTAAAGTCTACCGCGGCCGGACTTTATTTTCTTTTTACTTCTTGCGGCCGCCACACCTCCGCTATAGCATAGTACAGTAAAGTACACACCGTACCGTAGGCTTATTTTCTTATTTTTGCTTACTTTATTTTTCTTTTTACTTCTTGCTGCCGCCGCCCAGTCTTCCGCTATAGCATATTAGTATTCAGTACAGTACCGTACGGTAGGTTTAAAGCGGCTGACTTAATTTTAGATTTTTTAGTTCTTGCGGCCGCCACCTACGCTAAAGCATACAGTTACAGTACAGTACGCCGAGTATCCGTTCAGTCCTATGTTTTTACTTGTAGATAAGCCCGCCGCGCATGCTATACATTTAATACTCGTGTCCGTTTGTTCTGTACACGTAGTCTTAGCCCGCCACGTGTTATTTTCTGTTACTACTTGCGTCGCCGCCACATCCGCTATAGCAATAATACTACAGTTAACGTAAGTTAAAGGACTACGCGAGACCTTTATTTTCTTTTTAATTCTTGCTGCCAGCCCCCTCTCAATAGCATAGAACCGCTACAGTACCGTAAGCTAACGCTTAAAGCGTTGAGTTATAGCCCCCTAACCTTCGGTATCGTTATACATCTATACGTTTACATTTCAAGACTGACCGCAACTTTAATTTTCGTTAAAGTTTTGCGGCCAAGACGTACCTCCGCTATAGCATATAGCCGTACAGACCTACGTACGTAGCTTAAGTTCGCTCTGCGTACTGTTTATTTTCTTTTTTACGTTCTTGCGCCGCCAGCCTCTGCTATAGCATAGTACAGTTACAGTACCGTACGTAGGCTAGGCCGCGAAAAACCCGGCGTTACGTATTTTCTTTTTACTTCTTGCGGCCGCCACCTCCGCTATAGCATAGTACCGTACAGTTCAGTTACGTACGTTAGGCTTAAGCCGCCGGCGGCTAGTTAATTTTTTTTTTACTTTTTGCGGTGCGTTGCCTATTTATGTCGGGCCTCGCTATAGCATAGTAAAGTTCAAGTTACTGCCGTTACCGTACGAGTAGGCTTAGGCCGACGGTTTACTATAAGTTGTCTTTTTATTTCTTGCGGCCACCGCCTCCCGCTATAGCTATAGTACAGTAAAGTACATACGGTAGGCTTAGACCCGCCGGCGAACTTTATTTTCTTTTTACTTCTTGCGGCCGCCGCTCTCCGTTTATAGATTACATCAAGTACTGTTACCGTTTTTTCGTATCGTTAAATGTTACGAGTTCCCGTTTTCATGATTATTTTTATTGTTACCTTCGTGTGGTCGACGCTCAGTTAGGCTACAAGCATGCTGACACCACAGTACAGTATCCGTACGGTAGAGGCTTAGTTCTTGCCGAGCGAACTTTTATTTTCTTTTATACTGATACTTCGGCCGCGACCTCCGCTATAGCATAGTACAGTACATTACCTACTTACGTAAGACTTACCCCGCCGTATTTTTACTTTCTTTATTTTTTTTTAGATGCCAGCTGGCGGCTCCGCCTATCGTCATTAGTAAAGAACAGTATCAGTTACCGAACGGTTCTAGGTTTTTTTGTTCCGTCGCGGCGGACTGTTTTTTTCTTTTTACTTCTTGCGCTGGCCGCCTCCAGCTATAGCATACGTACAGTTACACGTTACCGTACGGTAGGCTTAGCCGCCGGCAAACTTTATTTTTTTTTACTTCTTGCGGGTTAAAGCTGCGCTCCGCTATAGCATAGTACAGTACAGTACCGTACGGTAGGCTTAGGCCGCCGGCAACGTTTAGTTTTTCTATTTTACTTCTTGCGGCCGCCGTCTCGCTATAGCATAGTTACAGTTACAGTGGAGCTCCGTACGGTAGGTTTAGGCCGCCCCGCGGACTTTTATTTTCTTTTTACTTCTTGCGCCGCCCCTCCGCTATAGCATAGTACAGTACAGTAGCAGTACTATAGGCTTAGGCCGCCGGCGAACTTTATTTTTTTTTACTTCTTTCGGCCAGCCGCCTCCAGCTATAGCATAGTACAGTACAGAGTTAACGTAGGTAGGCAGAAACAGTAGTAACAGCTTAGGCCGCCGGCGGGATTTTATTTTCTTTTTACTTCTTGCGGTCGTTGCCCTCTGCTATAGCATATAAAGTACAGTTACCGTACGGTAGGTTTTAGTCCGTCGGCTGACTTTATTTTCTTTTTTTACTTTTTGCGGCTGCCGCCTCCGCTATAGCATAGTTCAGTACAGTACCGTTACGGTAGGACTTAGGCCGCCGGCAAGACTTTATTTTCTTTTACTTCTTGCATCCGCCGCACATCCGCTATAGCATAGTTACAGTTACAGTACCGTACGGTAGGCTTAGTTCCGCCGGCGAACTTTATTTTCTTTTTACTTCTTGCGGCCGCCACCTCCGCTATAGACATACGTTACAGTTACAGTACCGTACGGTAGTCTTAGGCCGCCGGCGGACTTTTATTTGCTTTTTGACCTCTTACCGACCGTTCATTCTCCGTTAAAGCATAGTTACAGTTAAAGTTAAAGGTACAGGTAGGCGTAGTTAAAGTTCGAAGTTTTTTTTATTTTCTTTTTACTTCTTAACCGCCACTGTCTCTTCTATAGCATACAGTTACAGTACAGTTCGTACAGTTACAGTTACACCCACAGTTACACTTTATTTCCTTTTTACGTTCTTGCGGCCGCCGTCTCCGCAAAGCATATAGCTTACAGTTCAAGTTAAAGTAGGCATAGGACGTTAAGCAGTCAGTTTATGTTCTATTTTACTTCTTCAGGTCGCCGCCTAAGGCTAAGGATCATAGTACAGTTACAGTATCCGTTAACGGGTTACAGCTTAAAGACCCCCTAGCCCGTTAAACTTTAATTTTCTTTTTACTGCTTACCCGCCACCCACATCCGCTAAAGTTATAGTTAAAGTACAGTTAACTTAAAAGTTCGGCTTATACCGGCGGGGGCGTTTATTTTTTTTTTGTCCTTCGTTGCGGTCACCGTTCAACGCTATACATAGTACAGTACAAGTACCGTACGTTAAAGTTAGGCCGCCGGCGACTTTATTTTCTCGTTACTGTAAAGTGGGGGGCCATAAGCCGCCTCCCGCTATAGTCATAGTTACCAGTGATAAAGTTACAGTACACAGTTATCCCGCGGCGTTAGTCTTATTTACGTCTGTGTCGTCAGTTAAAGTTCACGTTATACGTTAAAGTTACTAGTTAGCCCCCACTTTATTTCTTTCATAGTTATCTGCTTCCCGCCACTCTTAACGCTATAGCATAGTACAGTTACAGAGTAAAGTTACGTTACGGTAAGTTTAATTTTCTAAAGTTACATAGTTTTATGTTCGTTTAAGTTAAATGCTCTTGCTAAAGAAAGTGACAGTTAAGAGTTATAGCATAGATCATACAGTACCACGTTAGCCTTAGGTCGTCGGCCGGCTTTATTTTCTTTTTATTTCTTACAGTCGCCCCCTTACCGCTATAGCATTTCCATTAAAGTTACAAGTACGGTAGGTTAGCCCGCAGGCTAAGTTTTCTTTTTCTTTTACTACTTGCGAGCAGCACCTCCTTCTATCGCAAGTAAGTACAAGAAAGTAAAATTTGGGTAACGGTTACTAGTTTTAGTTACGTTAAAGACGTAACATTTATGTCGTATGTTTATTCCTCTTTCGGTCGTCTCTGCTTCAGCATATAACATTTACAGTACCGTACAGTTAGGGGGGGGGGGGTATTATTTTTTAGACCGGGGGCGGGCCGTCGACTGCTTTTCTTGTTCACTTCTTGACAGTTCCTCCCTATAAAGTTAAAGTTCCGACTTATTTCGGACAAAGTTACAGTGTCAAAGTACTGTCATCCCCGTACAGTTAGCTTAAAGTATACAACGTTCACTTTACCCCCGAAGCTGATTCTATTTTCTTTAACTCTTTGCTGCCGCCGGCCTCAAGTTATAGCAATAGTTAAAGTTCAAGTACAGTATAAGTTTAACGTTAACGCCTTAAAGTTGGATTCACACTTTTTAAACTTGCCGGACCGCCAGTTCAAAAATAACATATAAACTACAATACGCCAGTTATCTGGGTCAGGTCTATGTTTTTAGTGGTAGTTACTCATTTTGCTAAAAAGTTACACATTACTCGAGACCCTCTAGAACTTAAAGTATCAGTAGAAAGTGTACTTGTTTAAGTAAAGCAGCAGCGCAGTTCAAACGGCTCAAAAGTTTAGTTGGAAGTAATGTCCGATACCAAAATTGTTGATTCAGCTAGAGGGGAGTACTCAATGTTACAATTAAACATTTCCTAACAGTAAGCTAAATGTCCCGTACGACGTTAAGTAAAGCTTTCTTTCTAGACTTACGAAAAATCTTCACAAGTTACAGTTCAAGTTTAGTAAGTTACCTACGTAAAGTATCCAGCCGCACTTAATTTTCTGTGAACGTCTCCCAATAACGTCTCAGTTTTCTTTTACGGTATAAGTCACAGTTCGCTAGTTACTGTTACAGATAAGCAAGTTGAACGTAAAGGTTAAAAGTTAAGGCAAGTGTCGTGTCTCAAGTGCTGCGCTAGGCGGAAACGTTACATCGTTCAAGTTAGAGTTAAACGTTAAAGTTCCAATGCGAAAGTAAATTGCCCGTACAGTCCACGAGGCCAATTAAACTTAACAGTTACCGACTAAGTAACGCCCGACAGTGAATTCCTTTTATTTATTACGGTTAAAATTTTAGTGATGTTCAACAGTTACCGTTAAAGTTAAATTAAAAGTTGTGCGGCCGATAGTCAATTTTCGTTACCGTTAAAGTCTCCGAGTTACCGTTAAAGTTAACGTTAGCATACGTTTTTGAATAATTCCGTATAGAATGCCTCATGTACTTTGAACTGTGAAATCAACTCGCTATGGACCTATTATTTAGTATCAAATGCTCGAAGACCTAATTCCGTTGTCAATTTATTTGTCACATTTAATTCTTGCGGCCGCCGCCTCCGCTATAGCATAGTACAGTACAGTACCGTACGGTAGGCTTAGCCCCGGCGGACTTTATTTTCTTTTTACTTCTTGCGGCCGCCGCCTCCGCTATAGCATAGTACAGTACAGTACAGTACCGTACGGGTAGGCTTAGGCCGCCGGCGGACTTTATTTCTTTTTTACTTCTCTTGCGCGCCGCCGCCGCCGCCTACAGTACGCGGTAGGCTTAGATAGTACAGTACAGTACCGTAGGCTTAGAGACGAAACCGGCATCTTAATTTACTTTTTTTTTTTTGCTTCGGCCGCCGCCTCCGCTATAGCATAGTACAGTACAGCAGTGTACAGTACCGTACGTACGGTATCTTTGCGGCCGCCGGCGGCTACTTTACAGTTTTTAGGCTTTTTTATTTTCTTTTTACTTCTTGCGCCGTCCGCCTCCGCTATAGCATAGTACAGTACAGTACGTACGGTAGGCTTTAGGCCGCCGGCGGACTTTATTTTCTTTTTACTTTCTTGCGGCCGCCGCCTCCGCTATAGCATAGTACAGTACAGTACCGTACGGTAGGCTTAGGCCGCCGGCGGACTTTATTTTCTTTTTTACTTCTTGCGGCCGCCGCCTCCGCTATAGCATATAGTACAGTACCGTACGGTAGGCTTAGGCCGCCGGCGGACTTTATTTTCTTTTTACTTCTTGCGGCCGCCACCTCCGCTATAGCATAGTACAGTACAGTACACCGTACGGTAGGCTTAGTCCGCCGGCGGACTTTATTTTCTTTTTAATTCTTGCGGCCGCCGCCTCCGCTATAGCATAGTACAGTACAGTACAGTACGGTAGGTAGGCTTAGGCCGCCGGCGGACTTTATTTTCTTTTTACTTCTTGCGGCCCGCCGCCTCCGCTATAGCATAGTACAGTACAGTACCGTACGGTAGGCTTAGCCCGCCGGCGAACTTTATTTTCTTTTTACTTCTTGCGGCCGCCGCCTCCGCTATCCGCATAGTATAGTACAGTACCGTACGGTAGGCTTAGGCCGCCGGCGGACTTTATTTTCTTTTTACTTCTTGCGGCCGCCGCCTCCGCTATAGCATAGTACAGTACAGTACCGTACGGTAGGCTTAGGCCGCCGGCGGACTTTATTTTCTTTTTACTTCTTGCGGCCGCCACCCTCCGCTATAGCATAGTACAGTACAGTACCGTACGGTACGGGCTTAGGCCGCCGGCGACTTTATTTTCTTTTTACTTCTTGCGGCCGCCGCCTCCGCTATAGCATAGTACAGTACAGTACCGTACGGTAGGCTTAGGCCGCCGGCGAACTTTATTTTCTTTTTACTTCTTGCGGCCGCCACCTCCGCTATAGCATAGTACAGTACAGTACAGTACCGTACGGTAGGCTTATTTTCTTATTTTTACTTACTTTTATTTTCTTTTTACTTCTTGCGGCCGCCGCCTCCGCTATAGCATAGTACAGTACAGTACAGTACCGTACGGTAGGCTTAGGCCGCCGGCGGACTTTATTTTCTTTTTACTTCTTGCGGCCGCCGCCTTCGCTATAGCATATACAGTACAGTACAGTACCGTACGGTAGGCTTAGGCCGCCGGCGGACTTTATTTTTTTTTTTTACTTCTTTTGCGGCCGCCGCCTCCGCTATAGCATAGTACAGTACAGTACAGTACCGTACGGTAGGCTTAGGCCGCCGGCGGACTTTATTTTCTTTTTACTTCTTGCGGCCGCCGCCTCCGCTATAGCATAGTACAGTACAGTACCGTACGGTAGGCTTAGGCCGCCGGCGGACTTTATTTTTTTTTTACTTCTTGCGGCCGCCGCCTCCGCTATAGCATAGTACAGTACAGTACCGTACGGTAGGTTTAGGCCGCCGGCGGACTTTATTTTCTTTTTAATTCTTGCGGCCGCCGCCTCCGCTATAGCATATAGTACAGTACAGTACAGTACCGTACGGTAGGCTTAGGCCGCCGGCGGCTTACTTTTATTTTCTTTTTACTTCTTGCGGCCGCCGCCTCCGCTATAGCATAGTACAGTACAGTACAGTACCGTACGGTAGGCTTAGCCGCCGGCGGACTTTATTTTCTTTTTTATTTTCTTTTTAGCATAGTACAGTACAGTACGCCGCGGCCTAGGCCGCCGGCTATAGCATAGTTCTTGTACAGTACAGTACACAGTACGTACAGTACCGTACGGTAGGCTTAGGCCGCCGGCGAAACTTTATTTTCTTTTTACTTCTTGCTTTTTACTTCTTGCGGCCGCCGCCTCCGCTATAGCATACAGTACAGTACAGTACGGTAGGCTTAGGCCGCGGCGGACGTACTTATTTTTTTTTTTTTTACTTTTTGCGGGACTTTATTTTTCTTTTTACCTTAGCTATAGTACATAGTACAGTACAGTACAGTACCGTACGGTAGGCTTAGGCCGCCGGCGGACTTTATTTATTTTCTTTCGGCCGCCACTCTTTCTTGCGTCAGCAGTACGCCGCATTAGGCTTGCGACCGCCTGTGATGTCGCTGCGTAGCGGACAACCGGACATCGTGGCGCGTTGTTCGCCGTGACCAAGCGAAAATATTGCCCGATGACCACGAGCATAGATAAACGTTACCGATTAACGCGGTTTACGGAATGATTAGGCTTTTAAGGGCTTTAGGAACATCTTTTGATGGGCTTTAGGCCGTTGTTGTTAGGGGTCGCCGCCGGGCCCAAAAGGGGGGACATTTTTTTCCTTTTTTTCTTAATTTACTTTTTATTTTTTCTTTTTTTTTTTTTTTTTTACAGCAAAAGTTGGGGAGGACAGGACGTATAGAAGGCATTTTTTAACATTTGAATGTTATTTTTTTACGCTATGGACTATTCTTTTTTTTTTTTTTCGACGACATTCCCTTGTCAATTTATCTGTCCCATTTACATATGGCAAACGAAATTTTTTTTCATAGCAGGGACTTTTTTTTATTTACCTTTAATTTCAGGGATCGCTGAAATTTTTTACTTCTTTATCCCTTTGACTTTTTGGAATTTAAGACCTTATCAGTGGGACTTTTTCAATAACAACCAGATTATATTCGACTCAAGGGACTTTTATTATCTAGAGGGCAAGACAAATTTTTTTTTAAATGACGTTTTTTTACTCGACGCAGATACGTTTATCACTCAACTTTTTTTTTTTACGATATTCTCTCAATGGTAACCCGTCAACAGAGGACAGAACGAGGCCTCCGAAGTTACAATGTTGCGGTCCCACCGGTTTATCCCCCCCCCTAACCGCCCACCCATTAGGGAGAAAAATCTCATCGCACGGCTTCATATTTTGATAATAGTTTCGGTCCGGGCGGCATTGTTCAACCCCCACCTTGGTGCTATTTATTATAAAATATGTCTTAGTCATAGTTTTATATTAGGTATTTATTTGTAGGGAAGATACCCACTTTGGAAGTTACGGTGGTCAAAAGAGGAAGGGCATGGTACAAGAAAGTTTTTATGAGTTTTTTTAGGAGTTTTTTTGCGCTATGAGGAGAGAGGAGTAGTAAGTTACCGGTTTTTTTTGTTTATGGTGTGCAGGCTTAGGGGGCCTTGGGCGCCCTTCCGGCCGGATTTTATTTTTTATTGAATAGAAAACAGTTTTTTATTTTGGGGAAGGATTTAGGGCCGTTTTTTGACCTTTATTTAATTTTTATTTTATTTTTTTCGCTTCGGTATTTTTTTTTTAGCACAGTACGTACTGGTATAAGGCTTAGGCCGCCCCCCGCCCCCAACAACCTCTATACTTATTGCGTCCGGGGCCTCCGCTATAGCATATTTTAAAACAGTTACCGTAATGGTAGGCTATGTTTTAAGCGGGACTTTATCTTCTTGCACTACCTAGCGGCCCGCCCAGGGGGCCGCTATAATTTTTAGAATATATTTTAACCGGATAATTTTTTTTGGCCGCCGCCGGATTTTATTTTTATTTTCCTTCTAAAAAACCGGTAAATTTTAATATAGCATAGTCTATTTTTTACATTTTTTTATTTTTTTATTTTCTTTTAATTAATTTATTTAATATAATATTTAAATTCTTGGGAATTAAATTATTTTTTATTTTATATTTTTTTTAAAATAGCGTACGGTTATAATTATAACGCGGAGAACTAATTCCTTTATAATTTTTGATATAAAAATATTTTTTTTTTATAATTTTTTATTTGTATAAATTTTTTAATTTATTTTTAAAAAAAATATTTTATTATTTTTTTTTTTTCACTTTTTTTTTAGGCTATAGCATTTTTCTTGGCGGGGAATACGGCGGGGAGACAGCGGCGCACTCAAACCCCTGTCCCCGCCTTTCAGGCTGCACCTACGCTATGAAGCTTAGGTAAAGTACCCATTTACCGTTTCGGTATTTATTATTGGCTTTAGGCTCTTCTTTTTTTTAGGGACTGCCGGCGGGCGTTGGTGATGTCGGGGCTAGGGATAGGGGAATACAGTTACAGTACGGTTTTCCTTTTTTTTTTGCTACTTTCCTTGCTTTGGGGGGTCTGGCCCCCGCCGGGGGCCTCCGGGCATTTATCATAGTTTACAGCATATTACACCAGTGTACGGTTAGGCGCTTTTTATTTAGGGGTTTTAGTTCTTTTTATTTTTGTTTCTTTTCATTTTTCTTTAGATTTTCCTATAGCATTTTTTTTTACAGTTTTTTAACTTTTTTTTTATTTAGACGCCGGCGGACTTTATATTGTTTTTACTTTCTTGCGATGGGGGGCTTTTTTTTATTATTCTTGTTCTTTTTACTGTCGTAGGCTTTATTTTCTTAGGCGGGGGGGGGGGGGGGGGGGGGGTGGGGGGGGGGGGGGGGGTTTAGCATAGTGCAGTACATCTATTTTACGGTTATTTTAGCCCGCCGGGGGCCTTATTTTGCTTTATTCTTATTTCTTTTTCTTCTCCCTCCTTTTCTTAATACAGTTAGAGATCCGTTACGGATAGGACTCTTTTTTTTTAATTTTCTTTTTTTTATTTTTCTACTTTTGGCGGGCCCCCAACCCCCCCGCTAGCATAGTACGGGGCCGCCCCCCCCCCCGCCCCCCCCCCGTCCCCCCCCCACCCCCCCCCCCCCCCGCCCCCGGGGGCGCCCCCCCCCCAGGCCCCGCGGCCGCCCCGGCGGACCCCCCGCCACCGCCCGGCCCCCGGCCTTCCCCGCTATCTTTACTCCTTATTGTCTTATTGCGGCCCGGGGGGGCCTTTTAATAACCCAGGGGGGGGGGGGGAGTTACTGGGGGCCCCCCCGGGGTAGGTTACGGGGATGCTTTTTTATTTTTTTTCTTTACCCCCCGGGGGGCTTACCCCAGCCGGTTTTTTCTTTTTCACTTTACCATTGCTTGCTGCCACGGCCCGCCATTATCCCCGCTCTCCTATTATTATTTTATCTTCTTTTTATTTTTTTTTATTTAGCATATAGTTATGCCATAGTACCAGTCAATAACGTTACGGTAGGCTTTTTCGCCGGCGAACTTTATTTTCTAAAGTTACAGTACCCAGAGTACCGTTACCGTGTGTATAGTACAGTAATTTTCTTTTATATGCCGCCGGCGAGGGGGGATTTTTTTTTTACTTCGGGGCGGGAACTTCCGGGGGGGACCTTTCCATTTTTTTTGGGATCTTGGACTTCGACCCGGTAGCGCAGGGACCCTCATCGGCGGACTTCATTCTCTTTTTTATCTTTCTGCGGCTTTCGCCTCCGCTATAGCTACGTACAGTACCGTCGGAGGCCCCCGCCGCACCCGAAATGTTTTCCTTCCCCCGCTTCTTATAGCCGGCGCCTCCGTTTTTGTACAGCCAAGAACGGTAGGGCTTAGATAAGCGGCGAACTTTATTTTCATTTTTAATTGTGTTGCGGTAAAAGGGGTAGCTAAGTCTTTCTTCTTCTTCGGTTCCTTCTTAGCCCGCCGGCGGGCAGGGCTTTTAAATTTTTTTTTACTTAATTCGGCGCCTCTTTTTTATTTTTATTTTTTGGAGTACTTTTTGGGCTTTTTTTTTTTTTTTTTTTCTTTTACTTTTTTTTTTTTCTTTTCTTATGGGCCTTTTTCTAGGCTTTAGCCTAGTTTTTTACAGTAGCTTTAGGTTTTTTTTTTTTTTTTTTTCTCTTTTTTATTTTTTTTATTTTTCTGGGTTTTTTTTTTTTTTTTTTTTTTACCCTTCTTTACAGTACGGGTTTTTTTGGGTGGGGTTAGCCCGCGCCGGGCTCGCCAGCCTTTCCGCCATCATGCGGTCGTCTCTGGAATAGCATAACCAGTAACCTGTCACCGTACGTTAACGGTTTTTTGTGTAGGCTGACATTTTTTTTTTTTTCTTTTTAAGGGTGGGGGGACGGCCCCGGCGGGGCAATAGAACCGACGCTGACGCCCCCGCGGTTAGGGGGGCTGGCTGACTTTATTATTTCCATTTTTACTTCTATTTTGGCAGGGGGTGGCCGCAGCCCTCCTCCCCGCTCCTTATTAGCCATATTTAAGTTCCAGGTACACACAGTTCACCGTTTTTATACGGTTTATTATGGCTTACTTTTATTTATTAGTGGGCTTAGGGGGGCCGGCGGGCATTCAGCACACATCACTACAGTTCAATTCACATAACCATCACTTTATTTATACTTTATTTTTTTTTTTTTTATACTTTCCTGTCGGGCCCCCCCCCCCCGGCCCAACTTCCCCGCTCTTTCTGCGCCTTTTTATAAAGGTTAGTAGTTTTTTCTCAGTTATCGTTAACGGTCGTGTTTAGGTAGCCGACGGTTTTTATTTTCTTTTTACTTCTTGCGGACACTTTTTTTTTTTAGCATTTTTTTTTACAGTACCGTGGATTGTTAGGGTTTAGGCGTTTTTATTTTTTTGTTTAGGGGGGGGGGGGGCCGCCGGCGCCGACGGGGGGGGGACTTTATTTTTTTTTCTTTTTTTTTCACACTTTTTTTGAGTCCGGTCGGGGCCTCTTCCGCTCTATCCTCCTTCTTAATTTTTCTGCCTTATAGCTTAGTATTAGTACCCAGTTTTTCGGTTTTTTAAAGGTTCTATATAAAAGTCTTAGGGACGCCCGGCGGACTTTACTTTTATTTTTTTTTTTTTTTTTTTTTTTTTACTTCTTTAGTTGGGGCCGCCCCCGGCCCCCCTTTCTCACCGCCCTTTCCCTCCCCCTACGGTAGGTTTCCCCCCCGCCCCGCGCCTCCGCTAATAGCATTTATGATTTTTTTAAGTTTACAGTCAATATTTTAGTTACCATTAGTACTCCGTTATAGTCCGGTAAGGGGCTCTTCTTGTTCTCTAAGGTTTTCAAGTTACAGAAGGTGTTACTTTCTTTATATTATTTTGATACGGGTAGGTTTAGTAAAATAGGAGGTAGTTTCCTATAGGGGGGAGCCCGCCGGGCGGGGGCGCTTTTTTATTTTCTTTTTTTTCTTATTTTTGTTTTTTTTTTTGTTATACCTCCTTCTTTGCAGGGTTCCCCCGGTCCTTCTCCCTCTGTCTGCTTATAGCATTTGAAAAACCCAGGAAGGGAAAAATTATTTAGACTTAAGTAATTATTTAGATAATAATTTTAGATAAACATTTTTTAGGTACCAGCATACCAGCAAGACCGTTACCCGTAAGGTTTTGGTAGGCGTTTTTTAATTTTTTTTTTTTTAAGGGGCCCGGTTCGGGCTCTTTCTCTCCCCCTGGGTTTCTCCTAGTGCGACTTCTTTATTTTCTTTTTTTTTTACTTTTTTGAGGGCTTTATGGTGGGTGGGGGGCTGGCCCGGCCTCCGGCTATTTGCCATATGTACAGCCAACTACCACAGTACAGTACCGGTTATTAGGGCTTTTTTTAGGGGGACGGCCTGCAGGACTTTATTTTCTGTTTACTTCTTACGGCTTTCCTTTTGCTTTGAAAAGGACAGCGCTGTACCCACCTCGTAGGCTTCACCACGGGCACCCTTTTATCTTTTTACTCCTTGCCGCTTATAGCAATATTATAGTTTTTTTTACAGTTTTCCAGTACGGGTAGGCATTAGGCGCCGGGCCGGTTTTTATTTTTTTTTTACTTTTTGCGGCCGCTGTTTCTGCTATAGAATCGATACAGTACAGTATCGTACGGTAGTTTTAGGCCGCCGGCGACTTTATTTTCTTTTTACTTTTTGCGGCCGTCGCCTCCGCTATAGCATAGTACAGTACAGTACCGTACGTAGGCTTAGGCCGCCGGCGAACTTTATTTACTTTTTAATCTTGCGCGCCGTCCGCTATAGTACAGTACTGTAGGTTTATGCCGCCGGCGACTATATTTTTTTTTTATTCTTGCGGCAGCGCCTCCGCTATAGCCTGGTACAGTACAGTACCGTACGGTAGGTTTAGGCCGCCGGCGGACTTTATTTTCTTTTTTACTTTTTGCGGCCGCCGCCTCCGCTATAGCATAGTACAGTACAGTACGTACGGTAGGCTTAGCCGCGCCGGCGGACTTTATTTTCTTTTTACTTCTTGCGGCCGCCGCCTCCGCTATAGCATAGTACAGTACAGTACCGTACGGTAGGCTTAGGCCGCCGCCGGGAACTTTATTTTCTTTTTACTTCTTGCGGCCGCCTCCCTCCGCTATAGCATATAGTACAGTACAGTACCGTACGGTAGGCTAGGCCGCCGGCGGACTTTATTTTCTTTTTACTTCTTGCGGCCGCCTCTCGCTATAGCATATAGTAGTAGTACAGTACCGTACGGTAGCTTTAGGCCGCCGGCGGACTTTATTTTCTTTTTACTCTTTGCGGCTACCGCCTCCGCTATAGCATAGTACAGTACAGTACCGTACGGTAGGCTTAGGCCGCCGGCGAACTTTATTTTCTTTTTACTTCTTTGCGGCCGCCGCCTCCGCCTATAGCATAGTACAGTACAGTACAGTACGGTAGGCTTAGGCCGCCGGCGGACTTTATTTTTTTTTTACTTCTTGCGGCCCGCCGCCGCCTCCGCTATAGCATAGTACAGTACAGTACCGTACGGTAGGCTTAGGCCGCCGGCGGACTTTATTTTCTTTTTACTTCTTGCGGCCGCCGCCTCCGCTATAGCATAGTACAGTACAGTACCGTACGGTAGGCTTAGGCCGCCGGCGAACTTTTATTTCTTTTTACTTCTTGCGGCCGCCGCCTCCGCTATAGCATAGTACAGTACAGTACAGTACGGTACGGTAGGCTTAGGCCGCCCGCGCGGACTTTATTTTTTTTTTACTTCTTCTTGCGCCGCCGCCCTCCGCTATAGCATAGTAGTACAGTACAGTACCGTACGGTAGGCTTAGGCCGCCGGCGGACTTTATTTTCTTTTTACTTCTTGCGGCCGCCGCCTCCGCTATAGCATATAGTACAGTACAGTACCGTACGGTAGGCTTAGGCCGCCGGCGGACTTTATTTTCTTTTTACTTCTTGCGGCCGCCGCTCCGCTATAGCATAGTACAGTACAGTACAGTACCGTACGGTAGGCTTAGCCCGCCGGCGGCTTTTATTTTATTTTTTTTACTTCTTGCGGCCGCCGCCTCCGCTATAGCATAGTACAGTACAGTACCGTACGGTAGGCTTAGGCCGCCGGCGGACTTTATTTTCTTTTTACTTCTTGCGGCCGCCGCCTCCGCTATAGCATATAGTACAGTACAGTACCGTACGGTAGGCTTAGGCCGCCGGCGGACTTTATTTCTTTTTTTACTTCTTGCTTGCGGCCGCCTCCGCTATAGCATAGTATAGTACAGTACAGTACCGTACGGTAGGCTTAGGCCGCCGGCGGACTTTATTTTTTTTTTACTTCTTGCGGCCGCCGCCGCCTCCGCTATAGCATAGTACAGTACAGTACGGTACGGCTTAGGCCGCCGGCGGACTTTATTTTTTTTTTACTTCTTGCGGCCGCCGCCTCCGCTATAGCATAGTACAGTACAGTACCGTACGGTAGGCTTAGGCCGCCGGCGGACTTTTTTTATTTTCTTTTTACTTTTTGCGGCCGTCGCCTCCGCTATAGCATAGTACAGTACAGTACCGTACGGTAGGCTTAGGCCGCCGGCGGACTTTATTTTCTTTTTACTTCTTGCGCCGCCGCCCCGCCTCCGCTATAGCATAGTACAGTACAGTACCGTACGGTAGGCTTAGGCCGCCGGCGGACTTTATTTTTCTTTTTTACTTCTTGCGGCCGCCGCCTCCGCTATAGCATAGTACAGTACAGTACCGTACGGTAGGCTTAGGCCGCCGGCGGACTTTTATTTTTCTTTTTACTTATTGCGGCCGCCGCCTCCGCTATAGCATAGTACAGTACAGTACCGTACGGTAGGCTTAGGCCGCCGGCGGACTTTTATTTTCTTTTTACTTCTTGCGGCCGCCGCCTCCGCTATAGCTATAGCATAGTACAGTACAGTACCGTACGGTAGGCTTAGGCCGCGCGGCGGACTTTATTTTCTTTTTACTTCTTGCGGCCGCCGCCTCCGCTATAGCATATAGTACAGTACAGTACCGTACGGTAGGCTTAGGCCGCCGGCGGACTTTATTTTCTTTTTACTTCTTTGCGGCGCCGCCTCCGCTATAGCATAGTACAGTACAGTACCGTACGGTAGGCTTAGGCCGCCGGCGACTTTATTTTCTTTTTACTTCTTTGCGGCCGCCGCCTCCGCTATAGCATAGTAGTACAGTACAGTACCGTACGGTAGCTTAGGCCGCCGGCGGACTTTATTTTCTTTTTACTTCTTGCGGCCGCCGCCTCCGCTATAGCATAGTACAGTACAGTACCGTACGGTAGGCTTAGGCCGCCGGCGGCTTTATTTTCTTTTTACTTCTTGCGGCCGCCGCCTCCGCTATAGCATAGTACAGTACAGTAGTACCGTACGGTAGGCTTAGGCCGCCGGCGGACTTTATTTTTTTCTTTTTACTTCTTGCGGCCGCCGCCTCCGCTATAGCATAGTACAGTACAGTATTGTACGGTAGTCTTAGCCCGCCGGCGGGCTTTATTTTTGTTTTTACTTCTTGTGTTCGCCGCCTAGGCTATAGCATAGTACAGTACAGTACCGTACGGTAGGCTTAGGCCGCCGGCGGATTTTTTTTTTTTTTACTTTTTGCGGCCGCCGCCTCTGCTATAGCATAGTACAGTACCGTACGGTAGGCTTAGGCCGCCGGCGGACTTTATTTTCTTTTTACTTCTTGCGGCCGCCGCCTCCGCTATAGCATAGTACAGTACATTACAGTACTGTACGGTAGGCTTAGGCCGCCGGCGGACTTTATTTTTCTTTTTACTTCTTGCCGCCGCCGCCTCGCTATAGCATAGTAGTACAGTACAGTACCGTACGGTAGGCTTAGGCCCGCCGGCGGACTTATTTTTCTTTTTACTTCTTGCGGCCGCCGCCTCCGCTATAGCATAGTAGTACAGTACAGTACCGTACGGTAGGCTTAGGCCGCCGGCGGACTTTATTTTCTTTTTACTTCTTGCGGCCGCCGCCTCCGCTATAGCATAGTACAGTACAGTACCGTACGGTAGGCTTAGGCCGCTGGCGGACTTTATTTTTTTTTTACTTCTTTGCGGCCGCCGCCTCCGCTATAGCATAGTACAGTACAGTACAGTACCGTACGGTAGGCTTAGGCCGCCGGCGACTTTATTTTCTTTTTACTTCTTGGCCGGCCGCCGCCTCCGCTATAGCATAGAACAGTACAGTACCGTACGGTAGGCTTAGGCCGCCGGCGACTTTATTTTCTTTTTACTTTTTGCGGCCGCCGCCGCCTCCGCTATAGCATAGTACAGTACAGTACCGTACGGTAGGCTTAGGCCGCCGGCGACTTTATTTTCTTTTTACTTCTTGCGGCCGCCACCTCCGCTATAGCATAGTACAGTACAGTACCGTACGGTAGGCTTAGGCCGCCGGCGGGACTTTATTTTCTTTTTACTTCTTCTTGCGGCCGCCGCCTCCGCTATAGCATAGTACAGTACAGTACCGTACGGTAGGCTTAGGCCGCCGGCGGACTTTTTATTTTCTTTTTACTTCTTGCGGTCGCCGCCTCCGCTATAGCATAGTACAGTACAGTACCGTACGTACGGTAGGCTTAGCCGCCGGCGGACTTTATTTTCTTTTTACTTCTTGCGGCCGCCGCCTCCGCTATAGCATAGTACAGTACAGTACAGTACCGTACGGTAGGCTTTAGGCCGCCGGCGAAACTTTATTTTCTTTTTACTTCTTGCGGCCGCCGCCTCCGCTATAGCATATAGCAGTACAGTACAGTACCGTACGGTAGGCTTAGGCCGCCGGCGGACTTTATTTTCTTTTTACTTCTTGCGGCCGCCGCCGCCTCCGCTATATAGTACAGTACAGTACAGTACCGTACGGTAGGCTTAGGCCGCCGGCGGACTTTATTTTCTTTTTACTTCTTGCGGCCGCCGCCTCCGCTATAGCATAGTAGTACAGTACAGTACTGTACGGTAGGCTTAGGCCGCGCGGCGGACTTTTTATTTTCTTTTTACTTCTTGCGGCCGCCACCTCCGCTATAGCATAGTAAAGTACAGTACAGTACCGTACGGTAGGCTTAGGCCGCCGGCGGACTTTATTTTCTTTTTTACTTCTTGCGCCGCCGCCTCCGCTATAGCATAGTACAGTACAGTACAGTACCGTACGGTAGGCTTAGGCCGCCGGCGGACTTTATTTTCTTTTTTACTTCTTGCGGCCGCCACCTCCGCTATAGCATAGTACAATACAGTACCGTACGGTAGTCTTAGGCCGCCGCCGGACTTTATTTTCTTTTACTTCTTCTTGCGGCTGTCGCCTCCGCTATAGCATAGTACAGTACAGTACCGTACGGTAGGCTTAGGCCGCCGGCGGACTTTATTTTCTTTTTACTTCTTGCGGCCGCCGCCTCCGCTATAGCATAGTACAGTACAGTACCGTACGGTAGGCTTAGGCCGCGGCATACTTTATTTTCTTTTTACTTCTTGCGGCCGCCACCTCCGCTATAGCATAGTACAGTACAGTACGGTAGGCTTAGGCCGCCGGCTTTTTTTTATTTTTTTTTTACTTCTTGCGGTCGCCGCCTCCGCCATAGCATAGTACAGTACAGTACCGTACGGTAGGCTCAGGACGCCGGCGGACTTTATTTTCTTTTTACTTTCTGCGGCCGTCGCCTCCGCTATAGCATAGTACAGAACAGTACCGTACGGTAGGCTTAGGCCGCCGGCGGACTTTATTTTCTTTTTACTACTTGCGGCCGCCACCTAAGCTATAGCATATATAAGTACAGTACAGTATTGTACGGTAGGCTTCTTAGCCGCCGGCGGACTTTATTTTTATTTTCTTTTTACTTCTTGCGGCCGCCGCCTCCGCTATAGCATAGTACAGTACAGTACCGTACGGTAGGCTTAGGCCGCCGGCGGGCTTACTTTTTCTTTTTACTTCTTGCGGCCGCCGCCTCCGCTATAGCATAGTACAGTACAGTACCGTACGGTAGGCTTAGGCCGCCGGCGGACTTTATTTTCTTTTTTACTTCTTGCGGCCGCCGCCTCCGCTATAGCATAGTACAGTACAGTACCGTACGGTAGGGCTTTAGGCCGCCGGCGGACTTTTATTTTCTTTTTACTTCTTGCGGCCGCCGTCTCCGCTATAGCATAGTACAGTACAGTACCGTAGGGTAGGCTTAGGCCGCCGGCGGTCTTTATTTTCTTTTTACTTTTTGCGAACGCTGCTTCCGCTTTGGAATAGTACAGTACAGTACCGTACGGTAGGCTTAGGCCGCCGGGCAAACTTTATTTTCTTTTTACTTCTTGCGGCCGCCGCCTCCGCTATAGCATAGTACAGTACAGTACCGTACGGTAGGCTTAGCCGCCGGCGGACTTTTTTTTCTTTTTACTTCTTGCGGCCGCCGCCTCCGCTATAGCATAGCATAGTACAGTACAGTACCGTACGGTAGGCTTAGGCCGCCGGCGGACTTTATTTTTCTTTTTTACTTCTTGCGGCCGCCGCCTCCGCTATAGCATAGTACAGTACAGTACAGTACCGTACGGTAGGCTTAGGCCGCCGCGGACTTTATTTTTTTTTACTTCTTCTTGCGGCCGCCGCCTCCGCTATAGCATAGTACAGTACAGTACCGTACGGTAGGCTTAGGCCGCCGGCGGAACTTTATTTTCTTTTTACTTCTTGCGCGCCGCCGCCCTCCGCTATAGCATAGTACAGTACAGTACCGTACGGTAGGCTTAGGCCGCCGGCGGACTTTATTTTTCTTTTTTACTTCTTGCGGTCCGCCGCCTCCGCTATAGCATAGTACAGTACAGTACCGTACGGTAGGCTTAGGCCGCCGGCGAACTTTATTTTCTTTTTACTTCTTGCGGCCGCCACCTCCGCCGCTATAGCATAGTACAGTACAGTACAGTACTGTACGGTAGGCTTAGCCCGCCGGCTTACTTTTATTTTTCTTTTTACTTCTTGCGGCCGCCGCCTCCGCTATAGCATAGTACAGTACAGTACAGTACCGTACGTAGGCTTTAGGCCGCCGGCGGACTTTATTTTTCTTTTTACTTCTTGCGGCCGCCGCCTCCGCTATAGCATAGTACAGTACAGTACCGTACGGTAGGCTTAGGCCGCCGGCGGACTTTATTTTCTTTTTACTTCTTGCGGCCGCCGCCTCCGCTATAGCATAGTACAGTACAGTACAGTACCGTACGGTAGGCTTAGCCCGCCGGCGGACTTTATTTTTTTTTTACTTCTTGCGGCCGCCGCCTCCGCTATAGCATAGTACAGTACAGTACGGTACGGTAGGCTTAGGCCGCCGGCGGACTTTATTTTTTTTTTTACTTCTTGCGGCCGCCGCCTCCGCTATAGCATAGTACAGTACAGTACCGTACGGTAGGCTTAGGCCGCCGGCGAACTTTTATTTTCTTTTTACTTCTTGCGGCCGCCGCCTCCGCTATAGCATAGTACAGTACAGTACCGTACGGTAGGCTTAGGCCGCCGCCGGCGGACTTTATTTTTCTTTTTACTTCTTGCGGCCGCCGCCTCCGCTATAGCATAGTACAGTACAGTACCGTACGGTAGGCTTAGGCCGCCGGCGGACTTTATTTTCTTTTTACTTCTTGCGGCCGCCGTCTCGCTATAGCATAGTACAGTACAGTACCGTACGGTAGGCTTAGGCCGCCGGCGGACTTTATTTTCTTTTTACTTTCTTGCGGGCCGCCGCCTCCGCTATAGCATAGTACAGTACAGTACAGTACGGTACGGTAGGCTTAGGCCGCCGGCGGACTTTATTTTCTTTTTACTTCTTGCGGCCGCCGCCTCCGCTATAGCATAGTACAGTACAGTACCGTGTACGGTAGTCTTAGCCCGCCGGCGGACTTTTTTTTTTTCTTTTTACTTCTTGCGGCCGCCGCCTCCGCTATAGCATAGTACAGTACAGTACCGTACGGTAGGCTTAGGCCGCCGGCGGACTTTATTTTCTTTTTACTTCTTGCGGCCGCCGCCTCCGCTATAGCATAGTACAGTACAGTACCGTACGGTAGGCTTAGGCCGCCGGCGGACTACTTTATTTTTTTTTACTTCTTGCGGCCGCCACCTCCGCTATAGCATAGTACAGTACAGTACAGTACGGTAGGCTTAGGCCGCCGGCGGGACTTTTTTTTTTTTTTTACTTCTTTGCGGCCGCCGCCTCCGCTATAGCATAGTACAGTACAGTACCGTACGGTACGGGCTTAGGCCGCCGCCGGCGGACTTTATTTTCTTTTTACTTCTTTGCGGCCGCCGCCTCCGCTATAGCATAGTACAGTACAGTACCGTACGGTAGGCTTAGGCCGCCGGCGGACTTTATTTTTCTTTTTTACTTCTTGCGGCCGCCGCCTCCGCTATAGCATAGTACAGTACAGTACCGTACGGTAGGCTTAGGCCGCCGGCGAACTTTATTTTCTTTTTAATTCTTGCGGCCGCCACCCTCCGCTATAGCATAGTAGTACAGTACAGTACCGTACGGTAGGCTTAGGCCGCTTATTTTTTACTTTTTTTTTTTTTTTTACTTCTTTGCGCCGCCGCCGCCGCTATAGCATAGTAATAGTACAGTACAGTACCGTACGGTAGGCTTAGGCCGCCGGCGGACTTTATTTTCTTTTTACTTCTTGCGGCCGCCGCCTCCGCTATAGCATAGTACAGTACAGTATTGTACGGTAGGCTTAGCCCGCCGGCGGACTTTATTTTTTTTTTTACTTCTTGCGGCCGCCGCCTCCGCTATAGCATAGTACAGTACAGTACCGTACGGTAGGCTTAGGCCGCCGGCGGACTTTATTTTTTTTTTTTACTTCTTGCGGCCGCCGCCTCCGCTATAGCATAGTACAGTACAGTACCGTACGGTAGGCTTAGGCCGCGGGCATACTTTATTTTCTTTTTTTACTTCTTGCGGCCGCACCTCCCTCCGCTATAGCATAGTACAGTACAGTACCGTACGGTAGGCTTAGGCCGCCGGCGGGTTTTTATTTTTTTTTTTACTTCTTGCGGCCGCCGTCTCTGCTATAGCATAGTACAGTACAGTATCGTACGGTAGGTTTAGGCCGCCGGCGGACTTTATTTTTTTTTTACTTTTTGCGGCCGTCGCCTCCGCTATAGCATAGTACAGTACAGTACCGTACGGTAGGCTTAGGCCGCCGGCGGACTTTATTTTCTTTTTACTTCTTGCGGCCGCCCGCCTCCGCTATAGCATATAGTACAGTACAGTACAGTACGGTAGGCTTATGCCGCCGGCGGACTTTTTTTTTTTTTTTACTTCTTGCGGCCGCCGCCTCCGCTATAGCATAGTACAGTACAGTATCGTACGGTAGGTTTAGGCCGCCGGCGGACTTTATTTTCTTTTTACTTTTTGCGGCCGTCGCCTCCGCTATAGCATAGTACAGTACAGTACCGTACGTAGTCTTAGGCCCCACGGCAAACTTTATTCTTTTTAATCTTGCGGCGCCGCCTCCGCTATAGTACAGTACAGTACGGTAGGCTTAAGGCCCCGCCGACGGACTTATTTTTCTTTTAACAGCTTCTGGCTGACCCATCCCCGCACTCCGCTATAGCATAGTAACTTACAGTTACTAGTACCGTACCGGATAGGGGCTTAGGAACGCCGTCAGGTTTTTTATTTTCTTTTTACTTCTTTGCGCGCCGCTTTCCACCTGCTATAGGCATAGTAAAGTAACAGTACCGTATGGTAGGCTGATGGGCGAACGCGCACTTTATTTTCTTATTACTTCTTGCAGGGCGGAGTGCGGGTGGGCCAGCACACCCATAAATCAGCAATAGTAGCACTTGCAGTATTGTACAGTAGGTTTAGCCCGGGCCGGCGGTACTATAATTTGTTTTTAGCCTTTTGCGGTCGCCACCTCCTGTCTCATAGCATACGTTACAGTAACAGTAGCCCTAGGTTAACGGTAGGTTTAGCGCTGCCGGCGGGCAGGACATTCTTTTTAATTCTTGCTTTTTAACTCGCTATAGCATAATTCTTTCCGCCTTCAGTACTCCTAGGCTTATGCCGCGGGCTTACAATATCTCCAGTAACCATCACGTGGCCGCCCTACGGTAAAACAGTGAGTACTGTACGGTTCTGACTTAGGCGCGGCGGTATCATAAATTTATTTAACTTATTGAGGCTTGGCCGGTACGTGGCTGCGAGGCCGCGTGCCTCGCGTCTATAGCATAGACCAGCACAGTATCAGTACGCTTACTGTAGGCTCTTAGGCCGCGGGCACTACATAATTTTCATTTTATTACTTAAATTGCGGGCGCCACGTAACCTACCATCGTATAAGCATGAGAATTTGGGGTACAGTAGCCGGCGTACGGTAGGCTTAGGCCGCTCGGCGGTTTTATTTTTTTGTATAACTTCTTTGCGGCCGCCGTCTCTGCTTGTAGCATCGTCCACCAGTCACAGAAGGCCAAATGTAGGTTTAAGGGCCGTGCCTTTATTCTTTATACATTAATGGGGGCGACGCCTCCGCTATAGGGTAGTACAGTTTACGAACGGTACAGGATGAGTGTCGACGGCGAACTTAATTTTCCCATTAATTCTTTTTGGGGCCGGCAGGGGAATTAGTAGTCCAGTCGAACGTACGGTAGGCTTAGGCGCCGGCGGACATTTATCTTTATCATTTTATTTTTAGCGGCCGCGCCTCCGCTAAGCATAGTACAGTACCGTAGTACACGTACGGGTAGGCTTACGGCGCCGGCGGCTTTATTTTCTTTTCTACTCTTGTTGTCCCGCCGCCTAGGCTATAGCATATCGTCCGTACAGTGAACGTTACGGGTAGGCTTTGGTCGCGGGCCGGACTTTATTTTCTTTTTACTTCTTGCGGCCGCACCTCCCGCTAATAGCATAGTACAGTACAGTACGCGTACGGTAGGCTTAGGCCGCCGGGGGACTTTATTTTATTTTTTACTATATCTTGGCGGCCGCCGCCTCTCGCTATAGCATAGTTACAGTTACAGTACAGTACCGTACGGTAGGCTTAAGGCTTGCGGCGGTTACTTATATTTTCTTTTTACTTCTTGCTGCCGTCGCCTCCGCTATAGCTCATAGTCCAGTACAGTACAGTACTGGTACGGTAGGCTTAGGCCGCGGGCGCACTTTATTTCTTTTTAATTCTTGCGGTCGCCGTCTGGCTATAGCCTAGAGTTACAGTACAGTACCGTACGGTGGGTTTAGGCCGCGCCGGCTGGACTTTATTTTCTTTTTAAGTCTTGCGGCCGTCGTCTCTGCTATGGCATCGTTAGTACAGTACCGTACGGTAGGCTTAGGACGCCGGCGGGACTTTATTTTCCCTTTTTTTTCTTGCGGTCGCCTCCTCCGCTATAGCATAGTACAGTAACAGTACTCCAGTACGGTAGGTAACTTAGGCCTCGCAACGTCTGGACTTTACTTTTTTTTTTTACTTCTTGCGGTGTCTCTGCTATAGCATAGAAACAGTACAGTACCGTACGGTAGGGCTTAGGGCCGCCGGGGACTTTATTTTTCTTTTTACTTCTGCGACCGGCGCCCCCCCCCCCCCACACCCGCCTAGCGCCTATAGCATCGTAACAGTACAGTACCGTACGGTAGGCTTAGGCCGCCGGCGGTTTTTTATTTTCTTTTTAATCTCTTGCCGGCCGCCAACCTCCCTCTATAGCATAGTACAGTTACCAGTACAGTACGGTAGAGTAGGCCGTACGGCTGGACTTTATTCCCTTTTTACTTCTTGCGGCCGCCGACTCCGCTATATCATAGAACTATTACACTACCGTACGGTAGGCTCGGCCGCCAGTTGTACTTTAGTTTTCTTTTTACTTCTTGCGGTCGCCGCCTTCGCTACAAGCATAGTTACAGTTACAGTACCGTACGGTAGGCTTAGCCGCCGGCGGACTTTATTTATTTATTTTACTACTTAGCGGTCGCCGCCTCTCATCTTAGCTTAACGTACAGTACAGTAATTGTACGGTAGTCTTAGGCCGCCGGCGGGCTTTATTTTCTTTTTTACCTCTTGCGGTCGAACCCGCTACGTCTATAGCATTAGCCTACACTCACAGTACCGTACCGTACGGTAGGCTCTAGGACGGCGGGCTTTATTTCTTTATTTTCTTTTTACTTCTTGCACGGCCGCGCCTACGCTATAGCCTACGTACAGTTACTGTACCGTACGGCTAGGCTTAAGGTCGCCGGCAGATACTTTATTTTCTTTTTACTTCTTGCGGTCGCCGCCCTCGCTATAGCATAGTACAGTACACCGTACCGTACGGACAGCTAAGGCATTAGGCCGCGGGGCATACTTTATTTTCTTATTTACTTCTTGCGGCCGCCGCCTCCCGCTATAGCATAGTACAGTACAGTCAGTATCCGTAACGGTAGGCTTATAGGCGCAGCGAGGCGCTGACTTTATATTTTCTTTTGCACTTCTTGCGGCCGCCGCCTCCGCTATATAGCATAGTACAGTAGCAGTACAGTACGTACGGTAGGGCATAGCCCGCTCGGCGGACTTTATTTTCTCTTTTACTTCTTGCGGCGCCACCTCCCGCTATAGCATAGTACAGTACAGTACGGTAGGCTTAGGCCCGCGGCGGCTTTATTTTTTTTTTATTCTTGCGGCAGCCGTCTCTGCTATAGCATAGTAAAGTACAGTACCAGTACGGTCGGGTTTCGGCCGCCGGCGGACTTTATTTTCTTTTTTACTTGCTTTGCGGCTGCCTACAGGGCCTCCGCTATAGCATTCGTACAGCACAGTCCCGTACGTAGTGCTTAGGGCCGGCCGGCAGCTTACTTTATTTTACCTCTTTACGGTTGTCTCAGTATAGCATAGAAAGTCAGTTCCCGTACGGTTGGCTAAAGCGCGGCGACCTTCGCCTACCGTTTTGGTATCAGTGACCAGTTTAGTATAGCCAGCGGAGACCTCCAAAGGTGGTAAAACACAAATAAAAGCCTGACGAGGGCTACGATATCCGTTCACTACTGTTACTTTACTATGCTATAGCGCAAATACAGTACCGTACAGCTAGTCATAGGCGCGGGCCTAAAATACAATTTTCTGTTTTCCTACTTGCGACGTCGAGACTCGCGCTAGAGGCATAGTACAGTCCCGTACACCGTTCGGATGACTTTCGGCACGCCGGACGCTTTTTATTAAATTTGTACTTCTTGTGGCCGGTGTATATGCAGTAGCTATAAGAACAGTACAGTACAGTACGGTAGGCTTAAGACGCGGCGAACCGTTATTATCTTTGTTCACATTTGCAGTCGCTGCCTAGGTTATAGCATAGTACAGTACAGTACCGATAGGATAGTGCTTAGTGCTGCGGACGGACGGAACTTAAGTTTTGTCTTTTTTAGATTCTTCTTTGCGGCGCCGTGCTGTGTACCGAACGTACGGTGGTCTTAGGTCCGGCGGCGGATTTATTTTTTTTTTTATTTTGTGTGCGTCTTCTATCAGCTTCGATACCGATTCGTTTCGTACAGTAGGCTAGGTGCGGCGCGGGTAACATTTACCTTTATAACATTCATCTGTGGCACTCGCTAGGCTTGATAGGACAGTAAGTACCAGTCGGTAGGTTAGAGGCGCCTGGCGGACTTTTTATGTTCTAAGTTTACTACTTTGCGGGTGGAGCGTACGCTTATAGATAGTACAGTACAGTATTGTACTGTAATTCATAGGCCCGCCGGCGGGTTTTATTTTCTTTTTAACCTCCTTGCGCTCGCCGCCGTCCGCATAGATATCTACAGTAACCGCTTGCCCGTACGGTAGGCTTATATTGACGATGGCGGACTTTAATTTACTATTTAATTCTTGCCCCGGACGTCTCGCTATCGCAAGTACAGTACAGTACAGTACGGTCGGCTTAGGCGCCGGCGGCCTGTTAATTTCCTTGTATGTATTACTTCTTGCGTTCGACGCCTAGGCTATTGCGTGTAGTACAAGATTACAGGTTATCGTTACCGCAGGCTTACGCACCGCGGCGAACGTTAATTTTTTTTTTTTTTTCCATTTGCCGGCACAGTCTTGTTATAGCCATCTGTACGGTACAGTATCTCGGACGGCGTTTTAGGCCGGGACGGACTTTATTATTTTATTTCCTTATATGCGGCCGACACCTCCGGTATAAGCTATTATCATTACATTGACAGTTCAGTACGCGGTAGGATTAATATTTCTTATTTTACTTTACCTTGGTATTTTCTTTTCAACATATTTTGCTGCTCGCAGCCGTCGGATATCGCATCACGAACGCCAGTACCGTCCGGTGTTAAGGTCGTCACAGTAAAGTATTGTACTGGATATGTTACGCGGGTGTAATATAAGTTTTCGCTCTTTCGGTGATCAAGTCGCATAGACGTAGTCGTCGGTAGGTTAAGGCTTCGGCTGCTAACTATTATAATATGCACATATTCTCAGTAGCGTTCGCCTAGAGCATGTACGTACAGTACGTACGGTATGCTTAGGCGCAGGGACTGTATATTTTTTTATAATTGTAGTAGGCGGCCACGTCCGCCATAGCTAGCTAAAGTACAGCTATTGTACGATAGTCATAAGCCGCCGCACGGACTTTATTTAGTTTTTCCTTTCTGCGGTCGACGCCTCCGCTAAAGCATCGTAAAGTACTTTACCGTTCGGCTGGCTTAGACTCGCTGGCGAACTTCTATTTTCTTATTACTTATAGCGGCGCACGCCTCCGCTATTAGCAATGTACAGTTACAGTCACGGTAGGCTTAGGGCGCGGAGGTTTTAATCTTTTTTAACCATATTTGTGTCCGCCGTCTGTCTGCTAGTCATAGGCACTGTACAGTATCCTACGGTAGATTTAGGCCGTCGGCGTACTCTCTATGTTCTTGTTTACTTTTTGCGGCCGCGGCCTCCGTATTTGCATTAGTACAGCAGCAGTACCGTACGGTAGGCTTAGCCCGCGGCGAATATTATTATTCTTTTTAATTCTTGCGGTCGCCATCCTCCTATAGCATAGTATAGTACCGTAATGTACGGTAGTTTAGATCGCCGGAGGTGTATAATATTTTTTTAACCTCTTGCGGCTCCGCCACCTTCGCTATCGCATGGAACAGTACGATACTGTTATCGGTAGGTGTTAGGCCGCGGCGGACTTGTGTATTTTTGTGTCTTTTTCCTTTTGCGGCCGTCGCGCCTTCGCTAGTAGGACCTAGTACAGTACAGTACCGTCGTTAGGTTAGGCCACGTGGGCCCAGGGAAAACCTGTTTGCTCTTTCTTTTAATTCTTGCGGCGGCCGTCCGATTCAGTCCAGTTACAGTACGGTAGGCTAGCCCCCGGCGAACTTATTTTTCTTTTAATTCTTGCTGCCGCCGCCGTCCGCTATAGCATAGTACAGTACAGTACCGTACGTACGGTAGGCTTAGGCCGCCGGCGGACTTTATTTTCTTTTTACTTCTTGCGGCCGCCGCCTCCGCTATAGCATAGTACAGTACCGTACGGTAGGCTTAGGCCGCCGGCGGACTTTATTTTCTTTTTACTTCTTGCGGCCGCAACCTCCGCTATAGCATAGTACAGTACAGTACCGTACGGTAGGCTTAGGCCGCCGGCGGCCTTTATTTTTTTTTTTACTTCTTGCGGTCGCCCGCCGCCATAGCTATAGCATAGTACAGTACAGTACCGTACGGTAGGCTTAGGCCGCCGGCGGACTTTATTTTCTTTTTACTTCTTGCGGCCGCCGCCTCCGCTATAGCATAGTACAGTACAGTACCGTACGGTAGGCTTAGGCCGCGGGCATACTTTATTTTTTTTTTACTTCTTGCGGCCGCCACCTCCGCTATAGCATAGTACAGTACAGTACGTACGGTAGGCTTAGGCCGCCGGCGGTTTTTTATTTTTTTTTTTACTTCTTTGCGGCCGCCGCCCTCCGCTATAGCATAGTACAGTACAGTACCGTACGGTAGGCTTAGGCCGCGCGGCATACTTTATTTTCTTTTTACTTCTTGCGGCCGCCGCCACCTCCGCTATAGCATAGTACAGTACAGTACGTACGGTAGGCTTAGGCCGCGGCGGCGAACTTTATTTTCTTTTTTACTTCTTGCGGCCGCCGCCTCCGCTATAGCATAGTACAGTACAGTACGTACGGTAGGCTTAGGCCGCCGGCGGACTTTATTTTTTTTTTACTTTTTTGCGGCCGCCGCCTCCGCTATAGCATAGTACAGTACAGTACCGTACGGTAGGCTTAGGCCGCCGGCGTACTTTATTTTCTTTTTAATTCTTAGCCGCCGCCTCCGCTATAGCATAGTACAGTACAGTACGTACGGGCTTAGGCCGCCGGCGGACTTTATTTTTTTTTTACTTCTTGCGGCCGCCGCCTCCGCTATAGCATAGTACAGTACAGTACCGTACGGTAGGCTTAGGCCCGCCGGCGGCTTTATTTTCTTTTTACTTCTTGCGGCCGCCGCCTAGGCTATAGCATAGTACAGTACAGTACCGTACGGTAGGCTTAGGGCCGCCGGCGGACTTTATTTTCTTTTTACTTCTTGCGGCCGCCAGCCGCCGCCTCCGCTATAGCATAGTACAGTACAGTATTGTACGGTACGGTAGGCTTTAGCCGCCGCCGGCGGGACTTTTTTTTTTTTTTTTTACTCTTCTTGCGGCCGCCGCCTCCGCTATAGCATAGTACAGTACAGTACCGTACGGTAGGCTTAGGCCGCCGGCGGACTTTATTTTTCTTTTTACTTCTTGCGGCCGCCGCCCTCCGCTATAGCATAGTACAGTACAGTACAGTACCGTACGGTAGGCTTAGGCCGCGGCATACTTTATTTTCTTTTTACTTCTTGCGGCCGCCGCCGCCTCCGCTATAGCATAGTACAGTACAGTACCGTACGGTAGGCTTAGGCCGCCGGCGGACTTTTATTTTCTTTTTACTTCTTGCGGCCGCCGCCTCCGCTATAGCATAGTACAGTACAGTACCGTACGGTAGGCTTAGGCCGCCGGCGGACTTTATTTTCTTTTTACTTTCTTGCGGGCCGCCGCCACCTCCGCTATAGCATAGTACAGTACAGTACCGTACGGTAGGCTTAGCCGCCGGCGGCGGACTTTATTTTGGTTTTTTACTTCTTGCGGCCGCCGCCTCCGCTATAGCATAGTACAGTACAGTACAGTACCGTACGGTAGGCTTAGGCCGCCGGCGACTTTTTATTTTCTTTTTACTTCTTGCGGCCGCCGCCACCTCCGCTATAGCATAGTACAGTACAGTACCGTACGGTAGGCTTAGGCCGCCGGCGGACTTTATTTTTCTTTTTACTTCTTGCCGCCGCCGCCTCCGCTATAGCATAGTACAGTACAGTACCGTACGGTAGGCTTAGGCCGCCGGCAGACGTTATTTCCTTTTATCTTCGATTGCGTGCCGGCCTTCTCCGGCTGTTTTAGCTATTATTGTACAGTAACCGTATGTAGGCTTAGTCCTCGGCGGACTTTTTTCTTTTTACTACTTGCGGCGCCACTCCGCTATAGCATAGAAGAAAGTAAGATGGACGAGTACGCCGTACAGTAGTCTTAGTGCCGCAGCCGGGCTTATTTTGGTTTTTTTCCCCTTTTTGCGGCTGGCCGCCTCCGGCTATTTGCATAGTACAGTTTCAGGTACCTGTAAACGGTAGGCTAAGGTCGCCGACGGTTTTCTTTCCCTTTCACTTCTTGCGTCCGCTGTCTCCTGCTATAGCATAATACAGGTAGAGTAACCATGACGGTCAGCTTGTAGACTCGCCGGCGGACTTTATTTCCTTTTTACTCTTGCTCCAGTGGGGTCGCCACCTCTGCTATAGCATAGTCCGAGCACGGTAGCCGTACGGAAGGCTTACGGCGCCGCAAGACTTGGATTTCCTCTTTACTTCTTGCGGTCGCCAGCCTAGGCTATAGGCATAGTTATTGTACAGTACTAGTACGTAATGGTAGGTTTAGACGCGCCGCGCGCGGCGAAACTTCTATTGTTTCTTTTTACTGATCTAGACGGCGCGCAGCCAGTTCGCCTCCGCTATAGCATAGGATAGAAGTACAGTACCGTACAGTAGTCTTCAGGCCGCCACCGTAAATTTTTGGTTCTCTTTTCCTTCTTGCGGTCGTCAGCCTCCGGCTAATAGCATAGTACCGTACAGTAACGGGTACCCTACGGGTAGTCTTAGGCCAAGCCGACGAACACTTTATTTTCTTTTTACCTTCTTGTGCCGTGCTGGTCTCCTGCTAAAGCTTAGAACCAAGTACAGTACCGCACTGTTCGAGTAGGGCTTATTTTTTATTTTTACTAACTTTTATATTCCTTTTCACTTCTTGCTGCCGCGCCCTCTTCTATAGCATAGTAAAGTTACAGTACAGTAGACGTACGGGTAGGCTTAGGGGCCCGGCGGGACTTTATATTTCCTGTTAACCTCTTTGCGGCGTCGCCGGCCTAGGCGACAGCATTAGTACAGGTACATACAGTTCCGTACCGATGCAGGCTTAGACGCCGCCGGCGAACGTTGTTTTCTTTTTACTTCTTGCGGCTTTGCCCAACCTCCGCTATAGCATAGGTGCAATACTGTACGGTACTGTAGTGGCTTAGGCCGCCCCGGGGGGTGGCGCAGGGGGAGGGGCCGCTTATTTTGTATTTACCTCTAGCGGTCCGCCGAGCCTATTGGCGAATTGCATAGTACAGTACAGTAACGGTACCTGTACGGTGTCTTAAGGACGCCGGCGAACTTTATTTTTCTTATTACTTTCGTTGCGGCCCAGCCACCTCCGCTACTAGCTCGGTGGACAGTACTAGTAACTTTACATGCACTGTCGGTAGGACTTTATTTTCTTATGCGGACTTACTTATATTTTTCTTTCACTAAGGGCTTGCTGACGCGGGGCCTCTTCGATAGGGCATAGTAAATACAGTACAGTAACCGTCGGTAGGCTTAGACCCGCCGCGGGGACTTTATGTTCTTTATAACGTTTTTGCGGGGTGTCGCCTCTGCTATTGCATTGTACAATACAGTACGTACGGATAGGCTTAGGCCGCTGGCGGACGTTGTTTTTTCTTTTTACTTTCTTGCGGCCGCAACCTCCCACTATAGCATAGGGCAGTACAGTATTGTACGGTAGTCTTAGCCCGCCCGGCGGGCTTTAATTTTGTATTTAACTTCCTTGCGGTCGCCGGCCTCCGCCATAGCATGGTACAGTACAGTACCGTACGTGGGGCTTAGGCCGCCGGCTGACTTTTTATTTTCCTTTTTAATTCCTAGCGGCCGCCCGCCTCCGCTATAGCATAGTACAGTACAGTTAACCTTACGTTAAGGCTTGAGAGTCCTGGGCATACCTTTATGTTTCTTTTTACTTCTTGCGGCCCGAGACACCTTTCCGCTATAGCATAGTACAGTTCAGGCCGGTAGGCTTGGGCCGCCGGCGGACTTTATATTTTTTTTTTACATTTTGCGGTGTCCCCCGCCTCCGCGATAGCTATAGTAGAGTACCAGTACGCCGTACGGTAGGCTATAAGGTCGCTGGCGAAATTTATTTTTCATTTTAATTCTTGTGGTCGGTCGCATAGACTATAGCTAGACAGTACATTACCGTACGGTATGGCTTATGGACGGCCGGCAAACTTTATTTTTCTTTTTACTTCTGTGCGGTCGCCGCTCTCTCGCTTATAGCATGGTACAGTACGGTAAAGTACGGTAGTCTTAGGCGCGGGCCGGCGAACATTTATTATGTCTTTTAACCTCTTGGCGGGCCGTCGTCTCTACTATAGCATAGCAACAGCTTACGGTACCGTTTCACGGTATGTTTAGGCCGTCCGCGAACTTTAGTTTTCTTTTTAATTTCTCGCGGTCCGACACCTCCGCTATCGTATAGTTCATAAACAGTACAGCACCGTAGTAGGCTTATTTTTTATTTTTGCTTACGCTATTATTTTCTTTATCACGCTTGCTTGGCTGCGCTCTCCGCCTACGCAATAGCATAGTAGTGTACAGTACACCGGGTACGGTAGGCTAAGGTCGCCGGCGGAATTTGTTTTCTTTTTACTTCTTGTGGTCGCCAACTAGACGAGGGTAGCATAGTGCAGTACAGTACTTGTATAGTTTGTCTGTAGAACGCCGGGCGGACTTTATATTTGTCTTTTTCTCGTGCGGAGCCGAGGCAGCCGCCGGTCCTCTCCAGCATAGCACTAGTACAGTATTGTTACGTACGAGGCTTAGGACGCCGGTCGGACTTTATTAGGTTTTTTTACCATCTTCCGGTCGCCGCCTCCGCTATAGCAGTAGGAAACAGTAACAAGTTACCGGACGGTAGGCGTGTAGGTCAGCTGGTCATACTGAAGTATTTTCGTTTATTACTTTTCGCGTCGACGCCACCTCCGCTATAGCCGATAGTTCATACAAGTACAGGGGGCGACCGTACGGAGCTTATTTTTCTTATTTTTTGCTATACTTTTATTTTCTTTTTCCTTCTTGCTGCCGCCGCCTCCGCTATAGCGCGTAGTTAAGTTCAGTACAGTAACCTACGCGGTAGGGTTTAGGCCGCAGCGCGTCGGATTTTGTTTTCTTTGTTACATTTTGCTGGCCGCAACCTCCGGCTATAGCATAGTGGGCAGTACAGTATTGTACGGTAGCCTTAGCCGCGTGCGAACTTTATTTTGTTTTTTCCTCTTGCGGTCGCCCGCCTCGCCCATAGCATAGTACAGTACAGTACCGTACGGTAGGCGTAGGACCCGGCGAACTTTATTTTCTTTTTAATGCTTGCTGCCGCCATGCCTCCGCTATAGTCCTAGTAAAGTACTGTACCGTACGTCGGTATGGCTTAGACCGCGGGCGGGACTTTATTTTCTTTTTACGGCTTGCGGGCGACACCCCCCCACCTCCGCTGTAGCATAGTACAATACAGTACGGTAGGCTTAGGCCCCGCTGTTTTTTTTTATGTTTATTTTTTACTTGCTTGCCGGCCGCCGTCTTCAGCGTATATGCATAGAGTACCGTACAGTACCGTATCGGTAGGTTTTGGCCGTCGGTGCATACTGTATTTTCTTTTTTACTTTTTGCGGCCGTCAACCTTCCGCTATAGCAAAGTACAGTACAGTACAGTACGGTAGGACCTAGGCCGCCGGCGGTCTTATATCTTTCTTTTATATTTTCTTGCGGCCCGTCCACCCCGTCTCTATATATAGCCATAGTACAGTACAGTATCGACTGTAGCGCTTAGGCCCCCGGCGAAACTTTATTATCTTTTTAAGTCTTGAGTGCCCCGCCACCGTCCGAGTATAGCATTGGAAAGTACACGTCTATAACCGTGTGAGCGCGGTAGGCTTAGACCGCCTCGCGCGTTTTATTTTTTCTTTTACTTCTATGCGGCCAGCCCGCCGTCCGCTATTAGCAAAGTAACAATACAGTATCGGAACTGTAGGTATAGGACGCCCGGCGGACTGTATTTTTTTCTGTACTTCTTGCGGGCGCCGCCTCCGCTTAAGCAAAGTAACAGTACAAGTACCGTACGTTAAGGCTTTGGCCTGCGGGCAATACTTGTATTATTCGCTGATTTAAGATTCTTGCGGCTGCCACGCTCCGCTAGACATAGTACAGTACGATAGGCTTAGGCTTTGGTCGGCCAGACGTTGATATATTTTTTTTTTATTTCTTGCGGGCCCGCCGTCCTACTATAGCATAGGACAGTACAGTCATCGAACTTTAGGCTAAGGCCGAGGGCGGGCGTAGATTTTCCTCTTTTACTTCTTGCGGCCGTTTCTTGCGCCGCCACCTAGGCTATAGCATAGTACAGTACCTTACAGTACTGTAGGCTTTAGGACGCGCGGTGGTTTTGTATTTGTACTTTAGTACTTTTTGGCCGGCCGCCGTCTCTGCTATAGCATGTACCGGTACAGTATATTCTTAACGGTAGTCTTAGGCCCGCCGGCGGCTTTTAGTTTGAATTTTTTTACTATCTTGCGGCCAAAACGCCTCGCCTTAGCATAGTACAGTACTGTACCGTACGGTAGGCATAGGAAAAAAAAAAAGAGCCAATGAAACGGACTTAATTTTCTAATTACTTCTTTGCGGCATAAGCGCGCTCGCTATCTGATAGGTACAGATAACGTACGGAAAGACTTAGGCCGCCGGTCGGACTTGATTTTTTTTAACTTCTTCGCGTTCGCCGCCTGATCAGTAGCATGTTACATACAGTATCGTACGTCGGGCTAAGGTCGTCGGCGACTTTATTAGTCTTTTTACGTTCTTGCGGGCAACCGGCCTCCGCTATGGCTAATAGCATGAGTACAGTACCGTACTGGTAGGCTTAGGACGCCGGTGGGACTCTACTTTGCTTTCCGCCAACTTGCGCTCGTAGTATGTGATCCGGCTATACCATAGTACAGTACAGTATTTTACCGGTTTATGTCTTAGCCCGCGGCGGCCTTTATTTTGGTTTTGCTACCTTTGTGCGGTTCGCCGCCACCGTGCCATAAGCATAGTACAGTACAAGTACCGTACGGTAAGGCTTTAGGTCGACGGCGGCTTTATTTTAGTTTTTACTTTCTTGCTGTTGCCACATCCGCTATAGCATAGCTAACAGTCCGTACGGTAGACACACGACGCGGCAACACTTCACAACCGTTTATACGTCTTAAGTCCAGTCTCGTGCAAGGCATAGAACAGTACCAGCAGCGTAACGCGGTGGTTTAGGCAGTCGCGGACTTTTATTTTCTTTTTTACGTCTTTGCGGCCGGCGCCTCCGCTATAGCAATAGTAATAGAAGGCACAGTACCGTACGGTAAAGCTTAGGCCGCCGGCAGACTTTATTTTCCTCTGATTACATCTTGCGGCCAGGCCGCCATCCCTCTATGAGCAAGAGTACAGTACAGTAGTACAGTATGGTAGTCTTATGCCCGCCGTCCGGCGGACTTTATTTGGTTTTTTTTACTTTGCGTGCATGCGCCACCTTCGCAGTATAGCACAGTATCAGTACCTACGGTAATAAGTATCGTACGGCGGTACATAACCTTTTAGGTTCGCTTGCATCGCGCCAGCGGACTTAGCATTTTTCTTTTTTCGAGTTTCTTGCGCTGACTTAGGTCGCCTGACCGACTATAGCTTTGTTAGTTACTTTTTACTGTACCACCTTCCGGTAGCGAGTACAAGTACACTTAGTGACCGCCGTGCGGAAAAAGACGTTTTATTTTCGTTTTTACTTCTTGCGGCCAACAGCTCCGCTATAGCATAGTACAGTTACAGTACCGTATGGTAGGCTCAGTAGCCCGAAACCCGGCGGACTTTATTTTCTTTTTACCTTCTTTCGGCCAGTGCTCTGCTATAGCATAAAGTACAGTAACAGTACCAAGTAACAGTAGGTTTAGGCCAGTCGCACTTGGACTTTTTTTTTCTTTTTACTCTCTTGCACCTGTCGGCTGCTACCGTGATATAGCATACAAGTACAGTACATTTACAGTACCGTACGGCAGGCTTAGGGTTGTACGGCGAAATTAATTTCTTGTACTTCCTTGCGGGCATGACTCTGCTATTAGCATTTCACTTACAGTACCGGTACGGTAGTCTTAGGCCGTCGGCGAAATTTCCTTTTTGTTTTTCTTCTTGCGGCCGCCAGTCTGCGTCATAGTACAGTTATCAGTACATTACAGCTTAGTACCGCCCGGGGACTTTTATTTTTTTTTTTTACTTCTTTATGTCTTTTTGGTTCGCCTGCCGCCGCCTTCCGCTTTTCATATATAGTACAGTAAAGTACCGGTACGGCTGCTTAGACCGTCCGGGAACTTTATTTTAGTCGCCGCCGGGGCATACAATATTTTACAGTCTTTTTACTTGCTTTGCGGTAATCTTAGCCGCCGCTATAGCACTTTAAATACTGTACTTTACTTCTTAGGCGCAGGCGGACCTTTGTAGTTTCTTTTTACCTCATTGCGGCCTGAAAAACGCAACCTTAGTTTTGCTAATAGCAATTTTGCGTACTACAGTATTTTACGAGTCAGCTTTTGCATGCCGCCGCTCTGCTCTTTATTTTGCATTTACCCTCGGTATAGCGCGTACCGTCGCACTTTATTTTCCATCTTGCATAGCCGTACTGCTGTACAGAGTACCGTACGAAACGGTAGGGCAATTAGGACGCCGGCGGACTTTATTTTCCTTTTTTACTTCTGCGGCCGCCACCCTACGCTATAGCATAGTGCAGTAGTACAGCTGTAGTCCCCTTAGCTCGCCGCTACTATTTTGTGATTTATACCTCGTTGAAGTCGCGGGCATAGCATTTTTTGAATGTTTTTTTTCGTAGGTAGACTTTTGCTGCCAGCGGACTTATTTCTTTCCGCTTATATGGCGGCCTTGTACAGTAGTTACTATAGCATAGTACAGTTACATACCCGCCGGTGGGCTTAAAGCCGCTCAGCGTGACTTATTTTCTTTTTTACCTTCTTCTTGCATAGGTACCTCTACTAGTATAGTACAGTACCGACAGTACGGTAAGGCGGCCGCCGGCGGACTTTTTTCTTTTTTCTTTTTTACTTATGTTTGCGGCCCCGGCCGTCCTCTGCTATACGCATAGTACACGTACAGTATCGTTACGGTAGGTTAGGCGCCGCCGCGGACTTTTTTTTCTTTTTACTTTTTTTTGCGCGGGGTTGTTGCCATCCGCTATTGGTACCGTAGCGTCTGCTCGGCGGCTTGATGCCGCCGGCGAACTTATAGGCATTTTTAACAGTTGCGAGTACCGTTACTGCGCTGTGATAGCCTGGGTACCAGTACGTACGGTAGGCTTAGGCCGCCCGGCTATTTTCATTTTTTTTTTACTTCTTGCGTCCGTAGCCGCCTGCGCTATCCAGGCTACAGTACATACACCGTACGGTAGGCTTAGGCCCCCGGCGAACTTTATTTTCTTTTTATATCTTGCCGTTGCTGCCGCCCGCTATAAGTCCAGCAGTACGGTATAGCCCCCGCAACCTTTCTTATATAGATTCTTGCGGCCAAGTACTCCGTACAGTACCGTACGGTAGGCTTAGGCCGCCGGCGGACTTTTATATTTTTTTTTTACTTCTTGCGGCCGCCCGCCTCCGCTATAGCATAGTAGAGTACAGTACGTACGGTAGGCTACGGTCGCCGGCGACTTGTATTTTCTTTTTACTTCTTGTGGTCGCCGTCGCCTACGACTATAGCATAGTACAGTACAGTATACCGTACGGTATGCTTAGGACGCCCGGCGGACTTTATTTTCTTTTTACTTCTTGCGTACTTAGCCGCTTAGGACAACGGGCGGACTTTATTTTCTTTTTACTTCTTGCGGCCGGGCCGCCTCCGCTATATGCATAGTACAGAACCGTACGTATAGCTTAGGCCGCGGGCATAGCTTGGGATATTTTCTTTTTACTTCTCTGCGGTCGGCTCTGCAGATAGCATAGAAACAAGTACAGTTACCGTACGGTGGGTTTAAGGCCGTCGGCTGACGTTTATTTTCTTTTTTTACTTTTTTGCGGCTACCCCGCCTCCGCTATGTGCATAGTATAGACAGTGAGTACCGTACGGTAGGCTTAGAGCCGCCGGCAGACTTTATTTTCCTTTTTACTTCTTGCTGCGGGAGCCGCAACCAGCTCCGCTAGCATAGTACAGGACAGTAGTGTACGGTAGTCTTAGCCCGCCGGCTGGATATAATTTTGGTTTTTCCCCTTGCGGCGCGCCCGCCTGCCGCTTTAGCAGTGAGACAGGGGGGTAACAGAGGCGTTACGGTTAGGCTAGAGGTCGATCGGCGGCTTTATTTCCCCCTTTTACTTCTGGCGTCCGCCCACATCCGCTATGAGCATAATTCAGTACAGTTACGGTACGGCAGGCGTAGGCCGCCGGCGGACGTTATTTTCTTTTTGACTTCTTGCGGCCGCCACCCGTCCGCTATAGCATAGTAAGTACGCAGTACCAGTAAACGTAGGCTTAGGCCGCCGGCAGACTTTATTTCCTCTTACTTTTCCCCCCCTTGGCGTCCGCATCACCACCGCTATTAAGCATATTCATTGTTACTGTACCGTCTGGTAGGCTTAGTCCCTCCGGCGGACTTTATTATCGTTATTACACTTTGCGGCGGGCCGGCACCCGGTCCGCTATAGCATAGTAACAACTCCGTACCGTACAGTAGTCATAAGTTGTGGCCTGCCCAGACTTTGTTTTGTCTGTTTCCTTCTATCGGACCGTTTGCCTCCGCTATAGCAGAGTGACCGTACAGTACCGTACGGTTCGCTTAGGCCGCGCGACGGTGTTATATTTTTCTTTTACTTCTTGCGGCCACTGTCTCAGCTATATCATAGTACAGTACTCGTACCGTCACGGTAGGGGGGGGGGGGGGGGGGGGGGGGGGGGGGGGGGGGGGGGGGGGGGGGGGGGGGGGGGGGGGGGTGGGGGTGGGGGGGGGGGGGGGGGGGGGTGGGGGGGGGCTTAGAACGGCGCGCGGCGTAATTATGATTTTCCTTGTTTTAGCTTCTTGCAGGCCCAGCCGCCTCCTGCATAGTACCAGTTACAGTTACGGTCGGCTCCACTTAGGGCGCGCGCGGACTGTTAATTTCTGTTTTACCTTCTTGCGGTTCGGCACGCCTAGGCTTGCATAGTACAGACACACACACAAATACAGACAGTACCGTTACGGCAAGGCTTAGACCGCCCGGCGAACTTTTATTCGGGTCCGACCGCCTAAGGACTATAGCAGTAGTACAGTACAGTACGGTACCGTACGGTAGTCTTAGGCCGCCGGCGAACTTTATTTCTTTTTTAGCTTCTTGCGGCCGCCACCAGCCCGCTATAGCCTAGTAAAGTACATTACAGCACTGTTCGGTAGGCGTCTGTTCTTATATTTTTACTTACTTTTCTTTTCTTTTAGCACTTCTTGGCTTGCCGGCCGGCTCTCATGTATAGCATCGTAAAGTTACAGTACAGTAACCGTACGGTAGGCTTAGGACCGCCGCGGGAGCTTTGTTTTCTTTTTACTTCTTGCGGCTCAGGCGCCTCTGCTATAGTCATAGTACACTACTGTCCTGTAGGCTTAGGCCGCCGGCGTACTTTGTTTTCTTTTTCTACTTCTTTGCGGCCCGCAAACCTCCGCTATAGCATAGGTGCAGTGACAGTAGTGTACCGGTAGAGTCTTAGGCCCGCCGAGTGGGGCTTTATTTTGTATTTCACCTCTTGCGGGGAGCGCCGCCTCCACCGCCCCCCATAGCATAGTACAGAACAGTACCGTTACGGTAGGCTAGGACGCCAGCGGAACTTTATTTTCTTTTTACTTCTTGCGGACGGCCGCCTCCTCTATAGCACTAGTACAGTACAAGTACCTTACGGTAGGCTTAAGTCGCGGGTCCACTGCATACTTTATTGTCTTTTTACTTCTTGCGGCACGCGCCACCTTCCGCTCTAGCATAGTACCAGTAAAATAGTACGGGTCGGCTGTAGGCCGCCCGCGGCGGTTTTTATTTTTTTTTTACTTCTTTGCGGGCCGCCGTCTCTGCTGATAGAATAGTACATAACAGTATCGGTACGGTTAGGTTTGTAGGGCCGCCGGCGGACTATCTTTGTGCTTTTTACTTGTTTGCGGGATGTTGCCATCCGCTATAGCAATAGTACAGTAACCGAACCGTACGGTAGGATTAGGCCGCCGGCGAACGTTTACTTTTCTTTTTAATTCTTGCGGGCCTCTGTCGTCCCCTCCGCTATAGTACAGTACGGTCGGTAGGCGTAATGCCGCCTGGCAATACTATTATTTTTTTTTTTTACTTCTTGCGGCCAGCGGCCTCCGTTATCGCAAGTTACAGTACAGTACTCGGTAGGCCTTTAGGCCCCGGGGGAACTGTATTTTCTTTTTAATTTCTTGCGGCCGTCCGCCCTCCTCTATAGTACAGTAACAGAACGGTAGGCTTAGGCCCCGGCCCGAAAAACTTTATTTTACTTTTTAAAGTTCTAGCGGGCCGACGCCTCCGCTATTAGTACCGTACAGTACGGTAAGGCTTAGGCCGCGGCCGGACTTTATATTTTTTTTTTCTTCTTTGCGGGCCCCATCCGCCTTCGCTATCGCATAGTAGGTTACTGCAGTACCGTTTGGTAAGGCTACGGTCGCGGCGACTTTATATTCTTTTTGTTTACTCTTCCTTGGTGGGTACGCCAGCCCTAGCGACTAAATAAGCATAGTACAGTACAGTAACCGTATACGGTGATGATTAGGACGCCGGCGGACCTTATTTTCCTTATTTACTTCCTTGCGGCCCCTGAAGCCGCCTCCCTCTATAGCATATTACAGTACAGTATTTGTTCGGTTAGTCTTAGCCCGCCGGCGGGCTTTATTATGTTTTTTAGCATCTTGCGGTCGGTCTCTGCCTATTGCATAGAACAGTAAACAGTACCCAGACGGTAGGTTGTAGGCCCGTCGGCTGACTTTAGTTTTCTTTTTACTTTTTCGCGGCCCCGCCACCTCCGCTTATAATCCTAGTTCAGTACAGTAACAGCACCGTACGGTATAGCTTATTTTTCTTATTTTTGCTTGTACCTTCTGTTATTTCTTTTCACTTTCTTGCTGCCGCGCCGCCGGCCGCTATAGCAATAGTAAAGTACAGTACAGTACCGGTACGGTAGGCTTAGGCCGACCGACGGTTTTTATTTTCTTTTACTTTCTAGCGGCCACTTTTCTTGCGTGCTATGTAAGCATAGTACAGTACAGTACCGAACGGTAGGCTTAGAACCGCCGGCGAACTTTATTTCTTTTTTACTTCTTGCGGGCCAGCCCGCCTCCGCAATAGAACAGTACAGTCCGGTAGGGCATAGGGCGGCGGCGGACTGTTAGTTTCTTTTTAACTTCTTGCGGACACCGCCTAGGCTATAGCATAGTACAGTACAGTACCGCATACGATAGGCTTAGACCGCCGGCGGACCTTTGAATTTCTTTTTACGCTTTTTGCGGCCGCTCAGCCTTCCGCTATAGCATAGTACAGATACCGGACGATATTCTCGTGGGGGCAGGTAGGCTTAGCGCCGGCGGACTTTGTTTTCTTTTTACTTCTTGCGCGGCGCACACTCCGCTATAGCTTAGGTGACAGTAACAGTAATTGTACGGTTGAGTCTTAGCCCGCCGGCGGGCTTTATTTTTTTTTTTACCTCTTGCGGTCGGCCGCCTCCGCCATAGCAGAGTACAGTACAGTACAGTCCGTAGGCTTATTCTTTGCGGCGCAAACTCCGCTAATAGCAATAGTGCAGTGGCAATATTTGTACGGTTCTTGCGGCCGCCACCTCCGCTATAACATAGTACCAGTACAGTACAGTTTCGTCGTCTCTGCTATAGCATAGTAAACCCTACAGTATCGTACGGTAGTTTAAGGCGCCTGGCGAACTTATTTTCTTTTACTTTTTTGGCGGACCCCGGCCGTCGCCTCCGCATAAGCATAGATACAGTACAGTACCGTAACGTAGCTTAGGCCAGTCACCACGCCGAAGACGAACTTTATTTTCTTTTTAATTTTTTGTGCGAGCGCCCGCCTGCCGCTATAGTACATGACGTAGGCTTATGCCGCCGGCAGACTCTTTATTTTTTTTTACTTCTTGCGGGCCCATTGCCGCCCTCCGCTATACAGACTTAGTACATACAGTACCGTACGGAGTAGGTATAAGGCCCGCCGGCGGACGTTATTTTCTTTTTACTTTTTGCGGCCGCCGCCTCCGCTACTACCACGTTACGTAATACCGTACGGTATGTACTGTACTATGCTATAGCGGAGGCGGCGGCCGCAAGAAGTAAAAAAAAATAAATTCTGCCGCGGCATAAGCCCATCCGTACTGTACTATAGCGGAGGCGGCGGCCGCAAAAATTTAAAAAGAAAATGAATTGTTCGCCGGCGGCCTTAGCCTACCGTACGGTACGTACTGTACTATGCATTGCGAGGCGACGGCCGCAAAAAGTAAAAAAAAATAAGTTCGCCGCGCCTAGAACCTACCCGCTACGAGACTGTGAAGCTACACTATGCTATACAGCAGAGACGGCGGCCGCAAAAGTAATAAAAAAATAAAAAACCGTCGCGCCTAAGCCTACCTACGTATCGTAGCCATGCTATACGAGGT
>CAVMBJ020000003.1:1436798-1580164 GCA_963675895.2 Styela plicata
AGTACAGTACCATATGGTAGGCTTAGGCCTCCGGCGGACTTTATTTTCTTTTTACTACTTGCGGCCGCCACCTCCGCTATAGCATAGTACAGTACCGTACGGTAGGCTTAGGCCGCCGGCGGACTTTATTTCCTTTTTACTTCTTGCGGCCGCCACCTCCGCTATAGCATAGTATAGTACAGTACCATATGGTAGGCTTAGGCCTCCGGCGGACTTTATTTTCTTTTTACTACTTGCGGCCGCCACCTCCGCTATAGCATAGTACAGTACCGTACGGTAGGCTTAGGCCGCCGGCGGACTTTATTTTCTTTTTACTTCTTGCGACCGCCGCCTCCGCTATAGCATAATTCAGTACAGTACCGTACGGTAGGCTTAGGCCGCCGGCGGTTTTTATTTTCTTTTTACTTCTTGCGGCCGCTGTCTCTGCTATAGCATAGTACAGTACAGTACCGTACGGTAGGCTGAGGCCGCCGGCGAACTTTATTTCCTTTTTACTTCTTGCGGCCGCCGCCTCCGCAATAGTACAGTACAGTACCGTACGGTAGGCTTAGGCCGCCGGCGGACTTTATTTTTTTTTTACTTTTTGCGGCCGCCGCCTCCGCTATAGCATAGTACAGTACTGTACCGTACGGTAGGCTTAGGCCGCGGGCATACTTTATTTTCTTTTTACTTCTTGCGGCCGCCGCCTCCGCTATAGCATAGTACAGTACAGTACCGTACGGTAGGCTTAGGCCGCGGGCATACTTTATTTTCTTTTTACTTCTTGCGATCGCCGCCTAGGCTATAGCATAGTACAGTACAGTACAGTACCGTACGGTAGGCTTAGACGGCCCGCGAACTTCATTTTCTTTTTACTTGTTGCGGCCGCCACCTACGCTATAGCATAGTACAGTACAGTACCGTACGGTAGGCTTAGGCCGCCGGCGGCTTTATTTTCTTTTTACTTCTTGCGGTCGCCGCCTAGGCTATAGCATAGTACAGTACAGTACAGTACGTACGGTAGGCTTAGGCCGCCGGCGAACTTTATTTTCTTTTTACTTCTTGCGGCCGCCACCTCCGCTATAGCATAGTACAGTACATTACAGCACTGTACGGTAGGCTTATTTTCTTATTTTTACTTACTTTTATTTTCTTTTCACTTCTTGCTGCCGCCGCCTCCGCTATAGCATAGTAAAGTACAGTACAGTACCGTACGGTAGGCTTAGACCGCCGGCGGACTTTATTTTCTTTTTACTTCTTGCGGCCGCAACCTCCGCTATAGCATAGTGCAGTACAGTATTGTACGGTAGTCTTAGCCCGCCGGCGGGCTTTATTTTGTTTTTACCTCTTGCGGTCGCCGCCTCCGCCATAGCATAGTACAGTACAGTACCGTACGGTAGGCTTAGGCCGCCGGCGGACTTTATTTTCTTTTTACTTCTTGCGGCCGCCGCCTCCGCTATAGCATAGTACAGTACAGTACCGTACGGTAGGCTTAGGCCGCCGGCGGACTTTATTTTCTTTTTACTTCTTGCGGCCGCCACCTCCGCTATAGCATAGTACAGTACAGTACGGTAGGCTTAGGCCGCCGGCGGTTTTTATTTTTTTTTTTACTTCTTGCGGCCGCCGTCTCTGCTATAGCATAGTACAGTACAGTATCGTACGGTAGGCTTAGGCCGCCGGCGGACTTTATTTTCTTTTTACTTCTTGCGGCCGCCGCCTCCGCTATAGCATAGTACAGTACAGTACCGTACGGTAGGCTTAGGCCGCCGGCGGACTTTATTTTCTTTTTACTTCTTGCGGCCGCCGCCTCCGCTATAGCATAGTACAGTACAGTACCGTACGGTAGGCTTAGGCCGCGGCATACTTTATTTTCTTTTTACTTCTTGCGGCCGCCGCCTCCGCTATAGCATAGTACAGTACAGTACCGTACGGTAGGCTTAGGCCGCCGGCGGACTTTATTTTTTTTTTTTTTACTTTTTGCGGCCGTCGCCTCCGCTATAGCATAGTACAGTACAGTACAGTACGGTAGGCTTAGGCCGCCGGCGGACTTTATTTTTTTTTTTACTTCTTGCGGCCGCCGCCTCCGCTATAGCATAGTACAGTACAGTACCGTACGGTAGGCTTAGGCCGCCGGCGGACTTTATTTTCTTTTTTACTTCTTGCGGCCGCCCGCCTCCGCTATAGCATAGTACAGTACAGTACAGTACCGTACGGTAGGCTTAGGCCGCCGGCGGACTTTATTTTTTTTTTTCTTCTTGCGGCCGCCGCCTCCGCTATAGCATAGTACAGTACAGTACAGTACCGTACGGTAGGCTTAGGCGCCGGCGGACTTTATTTTTTTTTTTTTACTTTTTGCGGCCGCCGCCTCCGCTATAGCATAGTACAGTACAGTACCGTACGGTAGGCTTAGGCCGCCGGCAGACTTTATTTTCTTTTTACTTCTTGCGGCGCCACCTCCGCTATAGCATAGTACAGTACAGTACCGTACGGTAGGCTTAGGCCGCCGGCGGACTTTATTTTCTTTTTACTTCTTGCGGCCGCCGCCCTCTCCGCTATAGCATAGTACAGTACAGTACCGTACGGTAGGTAGGCTTAGGCCGCCGGCGGACTTTATTTTTTTTTTTTTACTTCTTGCGGCCGCCGCCTCTCGCTATAGCATAGTACAGTACAGTACAGTAGTACCGTACGGTAGGTTTAGGCTGCCAGCAGACTTTATTTTTTTTTTTTTACTTTTTGCGGCCGCCGCCTCCGCTATAGCATAGTACAGTACAGTACCGTACGGTAGGCTTAGGCCGCCGGCGGACTTTATTTTCTTTTTACTTCTTGCGGCCGCCGCCTCCGCTATAGCATAGTACAGTACAGTACCGTACGGTAGGCTTAGGCCGCGGGCATACTTTATTTTCTTTTTACTTCTTGCGGCCGCCGCCTCCGCTATAGCATAGTACAGTACAGTACCGTACGGTAGGCTTAGGCCGCCGGCGAACTTTATTTTCTTTTTACTTCTTGCGGCCGCCGCCTCGCTATAGCATAGTACAGTACAGTACCGTACGGTAGGCTTAGGCCGCCGGCGGACTTTATTTTCTTTTTACTTCTTGCGGTCGCCGCCGCCTCCGCTATAGCATAGTACAGTACAGTACCGTACGGTAGGCTTAGGCCGCCGGCGGCTTTATTTTCTTGCTGCCGCCGCTTCCGCTATAGCATAGTAAAGTACAGTACAGTACCGTACGGTAGGTTTAGGCTGCCGTTATTTTCTTTTTACTTACTTTTATTTTCTTTTCACTTCTTGCTGCCGCCGCATCCGCTATAGCATAGTAAAGTACAGTACAGTACCGTACGGTAGGCTTAGGCCGCCGGCGGACTTTATTTTCTTTTTACTTCTTGCGGCCGCCGCCTCCGCTATAGCATAGTACAGTACAGTACCGTACGGTAGGCTTAGACCGCCGGCGGACTTTATTTTCTTTTTACTTCTTGCGGCCGCCGCTCCGCTATAGCATAGTACAGTACAGTACCGTACGGTAGGCTTAGGCCGCCGGCGGACTTTATTTTTTTTTTTTTCTTGCGGCCGCCGCCTCCGCTATAGCATAGTACAGTACAGTACAGTACGGTAGGCTTAGGCCGCCGGCGGGACTTTATTTTTTTTTTACTTCTTGCGGCCGCCGCTCTCTATATAGCATAGTACAGTACAGTACAGTACCGTACGGTAGGCTTAGGCCGCCGGCGGACTTTATTTTCTTTTTTTTACTTCTTGCGGCCGCCGCCTCCGCTATAGCATAGCATAGTACAGTACAGTACCGTACGGTAGGCTTAGGCCGCGGGCAGACTTTATTTTCTTTTTACTTCTTGCGGCCGCCGCCTCCGCTATAGCATAGTACAGTACAGTACAGTACCGTACGGTAGGCTTAGGCCGCCGGCGAACTTTATTTTCTTTTTACTTCTTGCGGCCGCCGCCTCCGCTATAGCATAGTACAGTACAGTACAGTACCGTACGTAGGCTTAGGCCCGCCGGCGGGCTTTATTTTTTTTTTACTTCTTGCGGCCGCCGCCCTCCGCTATAGCATAGTACAGTACAGTACAGTACCGTACGGTAGGCTTAGGCCGCCGGCGGACTTTATTTTTTTTTTTTACTTCTTGCGGCCGCCGCCTCCGCTATAGCATAGTACAGTACAGTACGTACGGTAGGCTTAGGCCGCCGGCGGACTTTATTTTTTTTTTTTTACTTCTTGCGGCCGCCGCCTCTCCGCTATAGCATAGTATAGTACACAGTACCGTACGGTAGGCTTAGGCCGCCGGCGGACTTTATTTTCTTTTTACTTTTTGCGGCCGCCGCCTCCGCTATAGCATAGTACAGTACAGTACGTACCGTACGGTAGGCTTAGGCCGCCGGCGGACTTTATTTTCTTTTTACTTCTTGCGGCCGCCGCCTCCGCTATAGCATAGTACAGTACAGTACCGTACGGTAGGCTTAGGCCGCCGGCGGGCTTTATTTTTTTTTTTTACTTCTTGCGGCGGCCGCCTCCTGCTATAGCATAGTACAGTACAGTACAGTACCGTACGGTAGGCTTAGGCCGCGGCGGACTTTTTATTTTCTTTTTACTTCTTGCGGCCCGCCCCTCCGCTATAGCATAGTACAGTACAGTACAGTACAGTACCGTACGGTAGGCTTAGGCCGCCGGCGGACTTTATTTTTTTTTTTTTCTTCTTGCGGCCGCCGCCTCTGCTATAGCATAGTACAGTACAGTACCGTACGTACGGTAGGCTTAGGCCGCCGGCGGACTTTTTTTTTTTTTTTTACTTCTTTGCGGCCGCCGCCTCCGCTATAGCATAGTACAGTACAGTACCGTACGGTAGGCTTAGGCCGCCGGCGGACTTTATTTTTCTTTTTTAATTCTTGCGGCCGCCGCCTCCGCTATAGTACAGTACAGTACAGTACCGTACGGTAGGCTTAGGCCGCCGGCGGACTTTATTTTTTTTTTTTTTTTTTGCGGCCGCCGCCTCCGCTATAGCATAGTACACAGTACAGTACCGTACGGTAGGCTTAGGCCACCGGCGGACTTTATTTTCTTTTTACTTCTTGCGGCCGCCGCCTCCGCTATAGCATAGTACAGTATAGTACACTACCGTACGGTAGGCTTAGGCCGCCGGCGGACTTTATTTTCTTTTTACTTTTTGCGGCCGCCGCCTCCGCTATAGCATAGTACAGTACAGTACCGTACGGTAGGCTTAGGCCGCCGGCGGACTTTATTTTTTCTTTTTTACTTCTTGCGGCCGCCGCCTCCGCTATAGCATAGTACAGTACAGTACAGTACCGTACGGTAGGCTTAGGCCGCCGGCGGACTTTATTTTTTTTTTTACTTTCTTGCGGCCGCCGTCTCTGCTATAGCATAGTACAGTACAGTACCGTACGGTAGGCTTAGGCCGCCGGCGAACTTTATTTTTTTTTTTTACTTCTTGCGGCCGCCGCCTCCGCTATAGCATAGTACAGTACAGTACCGTACGGTACGGTAGCTTAGGCCGCCGGCGGACTTTATTTTTTTTTTACTTCTTGCGGCCCGCCGCCTCCGCTATAGCATAGTACAGTACAGTACCGTACGGTAGGCTTAGGCCGCCGGCGGACTTTATTTTTTTTTTACTTCTTGCGGTCGCCGCCTCCGCTATAGCATAGTACAGTACAGTACAGTACCGTACGGTAGGCTTAGGCCGCCCGCCGGCGGACTTTATTTTCTTTTTACTTCTTGCGGCCGCCGCCTCCGCTATAGCATAGTAGTACAGTACAGTACAGTACGGTAGGCTTAGGCCGCCGGCGGGCTTTATTTTTTTTTTACTCTTGCGGCCGCCCGCCTCCGCTATAGCATAGTACAGTACAGTACCGTACGGTAGGCTTAGGCGCCGGCGGACTTTATTTTCTTTTTACTTCTTGCGGCCGCCGCCTCCGCTATAGCATAGTACAGTACCGTACGGTAGGCTTAGGCCGCCGGCGGACTTTATTTCCTTTTTTTCTTCTTGCGGCCGCCACCTCCGCTATAGCATAGTACAGTACAGTACAGTACGGTACGGTAGGCTTAGGCCGCCGGCGGACTTTATTTTTTTTTTCTTCTTGCGGCCGCCGCTCCGCTATAGCATAGTACAGTACAGTACAGTACCGTACGGTAGGCTTTTTAGGCCGCCGGCGGACTTATTTTTTTTTTTTACTTCTTTTTGCGGCCGCCGCCTCCGCTATAGCATAGTACAGTACAGTACAGTACCGTACGGTAGGCTTAGGCCGCGGCGGACTTTATTTTCTTTTTACTTCTTGCGGCCGCCACCTCCGCTATAGCATAGTACAGTACAGTACAGTACCGTACGGTAGGCTTAGGCCGCCGGCGGACTTTTATTTTTTTTTTTTTTTCTTCTTGCTGCGGCCGCCGCCTCCGCTATAGCATAGTAGTACAGTACAGTACCGTACGGTAGGCTTAGGCCGCCGGCGGACTTTATTTTCTTTTTACTTCTTGCGGCCGCCGCCTCTCCGCTATAGCATAGTACAGTACAGTACCGTACGTACGTAGGCTTAGGCCGCCGGCGGACTTTATTTTCTTTTTACTACTTGCGGCCGCCACCTCCGCTATAGCATAGTACAGTACCGTACGGTAGGCTTAGGCCGCCGGCGGACTTTATTTTTTTTTTTTCTTCTTGCGGCCGCCGCCTCCGCTATAGCATAGTACAGTACAGTACAGTACCGTACGGTAGGCTTAGGCCGCCGGCGGACTTTATTTTTTTTTACTTCTTGCGGCCGCCGCCTCCGCTATAGCATAGTACAGTACAGTACAGTACCGTACGGTAGGCTTTAGGCCGCCGGCGACTTTTATTTCTTTTTTACTTCTTGCGGCCGCCGCCTCCGCTATAGCATAGCATAGTACAGTACAGTACCGTACGGTAGGCTTAGGCGCGGCGGCGGACTTTATTTTTTTTTTACTTCTTGCGGCCGCCGCCTCCGCTATAGCATAGTACAGTACAGTACAGTACCGTACGGTAGGCTTAGGCCGCCGGCGGACTTTATTTTCTTTTTACTTCTTGCGGCCGCCGCCTCCGCTATAGCATAGTACAGTACAGTACAGTACCGTACGGTAGGCTTAGGCCGCCGGCGGACTTTATTTTTTTTTTTTTACTTTCTTGCGGCCGCCGCCCTCCGCTATAGCATAGTACAGTACAGTACCGTACGGTAGGTAGGCTTAGGCCGCCGGCGGACTTTATTTTCTTTTTACTTCTTGCGGCCGCCGCCTCCGCTATAGCATAGTACAGTACAGTACAGTACAGTACGTACGGTAGGCTTAGGCCGCCGGCGGACTTTATTTTCTTTTTACTTCTTGCGGCCGCCCGCCTCCGCTATAGCATAGTACAGTACAGTACCGTACGGTAGGCTTAGGCCGCCGGCGGACTTTTATTTTCTTTTTACTTCTTGCGGCCGCCGCCTCCGCTATATAGCATAGTACAGTACAGTACCGTACGGTAGGCTTAGGCCGCCGGCGGGTTTTTATTTTTTTTTTTACTTCTTGCGGCCGCCGCCTCTGCTATAGCATAGTACAGTACAGTACCGTACGGTAGGCTTAGGCCCGCCGGCGAACTTTATTTTCTTTTTACTTCTTGCGGCCGCCGCCTCCTCCGCTATAGCATAGTACAGTACAGTACGGTACGGTACGGTAGGCTTAGGCCGCCGGCGGACTTTATTTTTTTTTTTTCTTCTTCTTGCGGCCCGCCGCCTCCGCTATAGCATAGTACAGTACAGTACCGTACGGTAGGCTTAGGCCGCCGGCGGCTTTTATTTTTTTTTTACTTCTTGCGGTCGCCGCCTAGGCTATAGCATAGTACAGTACAGTACAGTACCGTACGGTAGGCTTAGGCCGCCGGCGGACTTTATTTTTTTTTTTTTACTTCTTGCGGCCGCCACCTCCGCTATAGCATAGTACAGTACAGTACAGTACCGTACGGTAGGCTTAGGCCGCCGGCGGGCTTTATTTTTTTTTTTTACTTCTTGCGGCCGCCGCCTCCGCCATAGCATAGTACAGTACAGTACAGTACGTACGGTAGGCTTAGGCCGCCGGCGGACTTTATTTTCTTTTTTTTTACTTCTTGCGCGCCGCCGCCTCTCCGCTATAGCATAGTACAGTACAGTACCGTACGGTAGGCTTAGGCCGCCGGCTTACTTTTTTTTTCTTTTTTACTTCTTGCGGCCGCCGCCTCCGCTATAGCATATAGTACAGTACAGTACAGTACGGTAGGCTTAGGCCGCCGGCGGACTTTTTTTTTTTTTTACTTCTTGCGGCCGCCGCCTCCGCTATAGCATAGTACAGTACAGTACAGTACCGTACGGTAGGCTTAGGCCGCCGGCGGACTTTATTTTCTTTTTACTTTTTGCGGCCGCCGCCTCCGCTATAGCATAGTACAGTACAGTACACGTACGGTAGGCTAGGCTTAGGCCGCCGGCGGACTTTATTTTCTTTTTACTTCTTGCGGCCGCCACCTCCGCTATAGCATAGTAGTACAGTACAGTACAGTACCGTACGGTAGGCTTAGGCCGCCGGCGGACTTTTATTTTTTTTTTACTTCTTGCGGCCGCCGCCGCCTCCGCTATAGCATAGTACAGTACCAGTACAGTACGTACGGTAGGCTTAGGCCGCCGGCGGACTTTATTTTCTTTTTACTTCTTGCGGCCGCCGCCTCCGCTATAGCATAGTACAGTACAGTACCGTACGGTAGGCTTAGGCCGCCGGCGGACTTTATTTTCTTTTTTTTTTCTTGCGGCCGCCGCCTCCGCTATAGCATAGTACAGTACAGTACCGTACGGTAGGCTTAGGCCGCCGGCGGACTTTTTTTTTTTTTTTTACTTCTTGCGGCCCGCCACCTCCGCTATAGCATAGTACAGTACAGTACAGTACGGTAGGGCTTAGGCCGCCGGCCGCGGTTTTTTTTTTTTTTTTACTTCTTGCGGCCGCCGCCTCCGCTATAGCATAGTACACAGTACAGTACGTACGGTACGGTAGGCTTAGGCCGTCGGCTGGCTTTATTTTCTTTTTACTTTTTGCGGCCGCCGCCTCCGCTATAGTACAGTACCGTACGGTAGGCTTAGGCCGCCGGCGGCTTTATTTTCTTTTTACTTCTTGCGGTCGCCGCCTAGGCTAGAGCATAGTACAGTACAGTACAGTACCGTACGGTAGGCTTAGGCCGCCGGCGGACTTTATTTTCTTTTTTACTTCTTGCGGCCGCCGCCCTCCGCTATAGCATAGTACAGTACAGTACAGTACCGTACGGTAGGCTTAGCCGCCGGCGGCGGACTTTTATTTTCTTTTTACTTCTTGCGGCCGCCGCCTCCGCTATAGCATAGTACAGTACAGTACCGTACGGTAGGCTTAGGCCGCCGGCGGACTTTATTTTTTTTTACTTCTTGCGGCCGCCGCCTCCGCTATAGCATAGTACAGTACAGTACCGTACGGTAGGTAGGCTTAGGCCGCCGGCGGACTTTATTTTTTTTTTTACTTCTTGCGGCCGCCGCCTCCGCCTATATAGCATAGTACAGTACCGTACGGTAGGCTTAGGCCGCCGGCGGACTTTATTTTCTTTTTTACTACTTCTTGCGGCCGCCGCCTCCGCTATAGCATAGTACAGTACAGTACCGTACGGTAGGCTTAGGCCGCCGGCGGGCTTTTTTTTTTTTTTTTTACTTCTTGCGGCCGCTGCCGCTCTCTATAGCATAGCACAGTACAGTACAGTACCGTACGGTAGGCTTAGGCCGCCGGCGGAACTTTATTTTCTTTTTACTTCTTGCGGCCGCCGCCTCCGCTATAGCATAGTACAGTACAGTACCGTACCGTACGGTAGGCTTAGGCCGCCGGCGGACTTTATTTTTTTTTACTTCTTGCGGCCGCCGCCTCCGCTATAGCATAGTACAGTACAGTACCGTACGGTAGGTAGGCTAGGCCGCCGGCGGCTTTTTTTTCTTTTTTACTTCTTGCGGCCGCCGCCTCCTCTATAGCTATAGCATAGTACAGTACAGTACCGTACGGTAGGCTTAGGCCGCCGGCGGACTTTATTTTTTCTTTTACTTTCTTGCGGCCGCCGCCTAGGCTATAGCATAGTACAGTACAGTACAGTACCGTACGGTAGGCTTAGGCCGCCGGCGGACTTTATTTTTTTTTTTTTACTTCTTGCGGCCGCCGCCTCCGCTATAGCATAGTAGTACAGTACAGTACCGTCCGGTAGGCTTAGGCCGGCGGCGGCTTTATTTTCTTTTTACTTCTTGCGGCCGCCGCCTCCGCTATAGCATAGTACAGTACAGTACCGTACGGTAGGCTTAGGCCGCCGGCGGGCGGACTATTTTTTCTTTTTACTTCTTGCGGCCGCCGCCTCCTCCGCTATAGCATAGTACAGTACAGTACAGTACTGTACGGTAGGCTTAGGCCGCCGGCCGCCTTTACTTACTTTTATTTTCTTTTTACTTCTTGCGGCCGCCGCCTCCGCTATAGCATAGTACAGTACAGTACAGTACCGTACGGTAGGCTTAGGCCGCCGGCGGACTTTATTTTCTTTTTACTTCTTGCGGCCGCCGCCTCCGCTATATAGCATAGTACAGTACAGTACCGTACGGTAGGCTAGGCTTAGGCCGCCGGCGGCTTTATTTTTCTTTTTACTTCTTGCGGCGCGCCGCCTCCGCTATAGCATAGTACAGTACACACAGTACCGTACGGTAGGCTTAGGCCGCCGGCGGACTTTATTTTCTTTTTACTTCTTGCGGCCGCCGCCTCCGCTATAGCATAGTACAGTACAGTACCGTACGGTAGGCTTAGGCCGCCGGCGGACTTTATTTTCTTTTTACTTCTTGCGGCCGCCGCCTCCGGTATAGTATAGTACAGTACAGTACAGTACCGTACGGTAGGCTTAGGCCGCCGGCGGACTTTTTTTTTCTTTTTACTTCTTGCGGCCGCCGCTTCCGCTATAGCATAGTATAGTACAGTACAGTACAGTGGGCTTAGGCCGCCGGCGGGCTTCATTTATTTTTGCTTGCGGCCGCCGCCTCCGCTATAGCATAATATAGTACAGTAGCGTAGGCTTAGGCCGCCGGCGGACTTTATTTTCTTTTTACTTCTTGCGGCCGCCGCCTCCGCTATAGCATAGTACAGTACAGTACCGTACGGTAGGCTTAGGCCGCCGGCGGGACTTTATTTTTTTTTTTAGTTCTTGCGGCCGCCGCCTCCGCTTTAGCATAGTATAGTACAGTACACCGTACGGTAGGCTTAGGCCGCCGGCGGACTTTGTTTTTTTTTTTTACTACTTCTTGCGGCCGCCGCCCTCCGCTATAGCATAGTACAGTACAGTACCGTACGGTAGGCTTAGGCCGCCGGCGGACTTTATTTTTTTTTTTTTACTTTCTTGCGGCCGCCGCCTCCGCCTCCGCTATAGTATAGTACAGTACAGTACCGTACGGTAGGCTTAGGCCGCCGGCGGACTTTATTTTTTTTTTTTACTTCTTGCGGCCGCCGCCTCCGCTATAGCATAGTACAGTACAGTACCGTACGGTAGGCTTAGGCCGCCGGCGGACTTTATTTTTTTTTTTACTTCTTTGCGGCCGCCCCCTCCGCTATAGCATAGTACAGTACAGTACCGTACGGTAGGCTTAGGCCGCCGGCGGCTTTACTTTATTTTCTTTTTTACTTCTTGCGGCCGCCGCCTAGCCTATAGCATAGTACAGTACAGTACAGTACGTAGGCTTAGCTTTAGGCGCCGCGGACTTTATTTTTTTTTTTACTTCTTGCGGCCGCCGCCTCCGCTATAGCATAGTACAGTACAGTACAGTACGTACGGTAGGCTTAGGCCGCTTATTTTTACTTACTTTTTTTTTTTTTTTTACTTCTTGCGGCCGCCGCCTCCCTCTATAGCATAGTACAGTACAGTACAGTACGGTACGGTAGGCTTAGCCGGCGGACTTTATTTTCTTTTTTTCTTCTTGCGGCCGCCCTCCTCCGCTATAGCATAGTACAGTACAGTACCGTACGGTAGGCTTAGGCCGCGGCGGGACTTTATTTTTTTTTTTTACTTCTTGCGGCCGCCGCCTCCGCTATAGCATAGTACAGTACAGTACAGTACCGTACGGTAGGCTTAGGCCGCCGGCGGACTTTATTTTTCTTTTTTCTTCTTGCGGCCGCCACCTCCGCTATAGCATAGTACAGTACAGTACCGTACGGTAGGTAGGCTTAGGCCGCCGGCGGCTTTTTTCTTTTTTTTTTTACTTCTTGCGGCCGCCGCCTCCGCTATAGCATAGTACAATACAGTACAGTACCGTACGGTAGGCTTAGGCCGCCGGCGGACTTTATTTTCTTTTTACTTCTTGCGGCCGCAACCTCCGCTATAGCATAGTACAGTACAGTACAGTACGGTAGGCTTAGGCCGCCGGCGGTTTTTATTTTTTTTTTACTTCTTGCGGCCGCCGTCTCTGCTATAGCATGGTACAGTACAGTACCGTACGGTAGGTAGGCTTAGGCCGCCGGCGGACTTTATTTTTTTTTTTTACTTCTTGCGGCCGCCCGCCTCCGCTATAGCATAGTACAGTACAGTACCGTACGGTAGGCTTAGGCCGCCGGCGGACTTTATTTTCTTTTTTACTTCTTGCGGCCGCCGCCTCTGCTATAGCATAGTACAGTACAGTACCGTACGGTAGGCTTAGGCCGCCGGCGGACTTTATTTTCTTTTTTACTTTGCTTGCGGCCGCCGCCTCCTCCGCTATAGCATAGTACAGTACCGTACGGTAGGCTTAGGCCGCCGGCGGCTTTATTTTCTTTTTACTTCTTGCGGCCGCCGCCTCCGCCGCTATAGCATAGTACAGTACAGTACCGTACGGTAGGCTTAGGCCCGCCGGCGGACTTTATTTTTTTTTTACTTCTTGCGGCCGCCGCCTCCGCTATAGCATAGTACAGTACAGTACGTACGGTAGGCTTAGGCCGCCGCGCGGACTTTATTTTTTTTTTACTTCTTGCGGCCGCCGCCTCCGCTATAGCATAGTACAGTACAGTACCGTACGGTACGGTAGGCTAGGCCGCCGGCGGACTTTATTTTCTTTTTTACTTCTTGCGGCCGCCGCCTCCGCTATAGCATAGTACAGTACAGTACAGTACCGTACGGTAGGCTTAGGCCGCCGGCGGACTTTATTTTTTTTTTTTACTTCTTGCGGCCGCCGCCTCCTCCGCTATAGCATAGTACAGTACAGTACCGTACGGTAGGCTTAGGCCGCCGGCGGCTTTATTTTCTTTTTTTTTACTTCTTGCGGCCGCCGCCTCCGCTATATAGTATAGTACAGTACAGTACCGTACGGTAGGCTTAGGCCGCCGGCGGACTTTATTTTCTTTTTACTTCTTGCGGCCGCCACCTCCGCTATAGCATAGTACAGTACAGTACAGTACTGTACGGTAGGCTTAGGCCGCCGGCGGCTTTACTTTTATTTTTTTTTACTTCTTGCGGCCGCCGCCGCCTCCGCTATAGCATAGTACAGTACAGTACAGTACGTACGGTAGGCTTAGGCCGCCGGCGGACTTTTTATTTTTTTTTTTTTACTTCTTGCGGCCGCCGCCTCCGCTATAGCATAGTACAGTACAGTACAGTACCGTACGGTAGGCTTAGGCCGCCGGCGGACTTTATTTTTTTTTTTTACTTCTTGCGGCCGCCGCCTCCGCTATAGCATAGTACAGTACAGTACAGTACCGTACGGTAGGCTTAGGCCGCCGGCGGGACTTTATTTTCTTTTTACTTCTTGCGGCCGCCGCCTCCGCTATAGCATAGTAAGGTACAGTACAGTACCGTACGGTAGGCTTAGGGCGCCGGCGGACTTTATTTTCTTTTTACTTCTTGCGGCCGCCGCCTCCGCTATAGCATAGTACAGTACAGTACAGTACGTACGTAGGCTTAGGCCGCCGGCGGACTTTATTTTCTTTTTACTTCTTGCTGCGGCCGCCGCCTCCGCTATAGCATAGTACAGTACAGTACAGTACCGTACGGTAGGCTTAGGCCGCCGGCGGACTTTATTTTTTTTTTTTACTTCTTGCGGCCGCCGCCTCCGCTATAGCATAGTACAGTACAGTACCGTACGGTAGGCTTAGGCCGCCGGCGGACTTTATTTTTTTTTTTACTTCTTGCGGCCGCCGCCTCCGCTATAGCATAGTACAGTACAGTACGGTACGCTTAGGCTTAGCCGCCGGCGGACTTTATTTTCTTTTTTACTTCTTGCGGCCGCCGCCTCTCCGCTATAGCATAGTACAGTACAGTACCGTACGGTACGGTAGGCTTAGGGCCGCCGGCGGACTTTATTTTTTTTTTACTTCTTGCGGCCGCCGCCTCCGCTATAGCATAGTACAGTACAGTACAGTACCGTACGGTAGGCTTAGGCCGCCGGCGGACTTTTTTTTTCTTTTTACTTCTTGCGGCCGCCGCCCTCCGCTATAGCATAGTATAGTACAGTACAGTACCGTACGGTAGGCTTAGGCCGCCGCCGGCGGACTTTATTTTTTTTTTTACTTCTTGCGGCCCGCCTCCGCCTCCGCTATAGCATAGTACAGTACAGTACAGTACTGTACGGTAGGCTTAGGCCGCGGCGGACTTTATTTTATTTTTTTTACTTCTTGCGGCCGCCGCCCTCCGCTATAGCATAGTAAAGTACAGTACAGTACCGTACGGTAGGCTTAGGCCGCCGGCGGCGGACTTTATTTTCTTTTTACTTCTTGCGGCCGCCGCCTCCGCTATAGCATAGTACAGTACAACCGTACCGTACGGTAGGCTTAGGCCGCCGGCGGACTTTATTTTTTTTTTTACTTCTTGCGGCCGCCGCCTCCGCTATAGCATAGTAGTACAGTACAGTACCGTACGGTAGGCTTAGGCCGCCGGCGGGACTTTATTTTTTTTTTTACTTCTTGCGGCCGCCGCCTCCGCTATAGCATAGTAGTAGTAGTACAGTACGGTACGGTAGGCTTAGGCCGCCGGCGGACTTTATTTTCTTTTTACTTCTTGCGGCCGCCGCCTCCGCTATAGCATAGTACAGTACAGTACAGTACGGTACGGTAGGCTTAGGCCGCCGGCGGATTTACTTTATTTTTTTTTTACTTCTTGCGGCCGCCACCTCCCGCTATAGCATAGTACAGTACAGTACAGTACGGTACGGTAGGCTTAGGCCGCCGGCGGACTTTATTTTCTTTTTACTTCTTGCGGCGCCGCCTCCGCTATATAGCATAGTACAGTACAGTACCGTACGGTAGGCTTAGGCCGCCGGCGGAACTTTATTTTTTTTTTTTTTACTCTTGCGGCCCGCCGCCTCCGCTATAGCATAGTACAGTACAGTACAGTACTGTACGGTAGGCTTAGGCCTTATTTTTACTTACTTTTATTTTCTTTTTTACTTCTTGCGGCCGCCGCCTCCGCTATAGCATAGTACAGTACAGTACAGTACCGTACGGTAGGCTTAGGCCGCCGGCGGACTTTATTTTCTTTTTACTTCTTGCGGCCGCCGCCTCCGCTATAGCATAGTACAGTACAGTACAGTACCGTACGGTAGGCTTAGCCCGCCGGCGGGCTTTATTTTTTTTTTACTTCTTGCGGCCGCCGCCGCCTCCGCTATAGCATAGTACAGTACAGTACCGTACGGTAGGCTTAGGCCGCCGGCGGACTTTATTTTTTTTTTTACTTCTTGCGGCCGCCGCCTCCGCTATAGCATAGTACAGTACAGTACCGTACGGTAGGCTTAGGCCGCCGGCGGACTTTATTTTCTTTTTTTACTCTTGCGGCCGCCGCCTCCGCTATAGCATAGTACAGTTCAGTACAGTACCGTACGGTAGGCTTAGGCCGCCGGCGGACTTTTTTTTTTTTTTTTTTACTTCTTGCGGCCGCCGCCTCTGCTATAGCATAGTACAGTACAGTACAGTACCGTACGGTAGGCTTAGGCCGCCGGCGGACTTTATTTTCTTTTTTTTACTTCTTGCGGCCGCCCTCCCTCCGCTATAGCATAGTACAGTACAGTACCGTACGGTAGGCTTAGGCCGCCGGCGGACTTTTTTATTTTCTTTTTACTTCTTGCGGCCGCCACCTCCGCTATAGCATAGTACAGTACAGTACAGTAGTACCGTACGGTAGGCTTAGGCCCGCCGGCGGACTTTATTTTTTTTTTACTTCTTGCGGCCGCCCGCCTCTCCGCTATAGCATAGTACAGTACAGTACCGTACGGTAGGCTTAGGCCGCCGGCGGACTTTATTTTCTTTTTACTTTTTGCGGCCGCCGCCTCCGCTATAGCATAGTACAGTACAGTACAGTACCGTACGGTAGGCTTAGGCCGCCGGCGGACTTTATTTTCTTTTTACTTCTTGCGGCCGCCGCCTCCGCTATAGCATAGTATTGTACAGTACCGTACCGTAGGTAGGCTAGGGCCGCCGGCGGACTTTATTTTTTTTTTTTCTTTGCGGCCGCCGCCTCCGCTATAGCATAGTACAGTACAGTACAGTACCGTACGGTAGGCTTAGGCCGCCGGCGGACTTTATTTTCTTTTTACTTCTTGCGGCCGCCGCCGCCCGCTATAGCATAGTACAGTACAGTACCGTACGGTAGGCTTAGGCCGCCGGCGGACTTTATTTTCTTTTTACTTCTTGCGGCCGCCGCCTCCGCTATAGCATAGTACAGTACAGTACAGTACGGTACGGTAGGCTTAGGCCGCCGGGCGGACTTTATTTTCTTTTTTTACTTTCTTGCGGCCGCCGCCTCCGCTATAGCATAGTACAGTACAGTACAGTACCGTACGGTAGGCTTAGGCCGCCGGCGAACTTTTATTTTCTTTTTTTTACTTCTTGCGGCCGCCACCTCCGCTATAGCATAGTAGTACAGTACACAGTACCGTACGGTAGGCTTAGGCCGCCGGCGGCTTTATTTTCTTTTTTTACTTCTTGCGGCCGCCGCCTCGCTATAGCATAGTACAGTACAGTACAGTACCGTACGGTAGGCTTAGGCCGCCGGCGGAACTTTATTTTTTTTTTTACTTCTTGCGGCCGCCGCCTCCGCTATAGCATAGTACAGTACAGTACAGTACTGTACGGTAGGCTTAGGCCGCCGCCGCGGACTTTTATTTTCTTTTTACTTCTTGCGGCCGCCGCCTCCGCTATAGCATAGTAAAGTACAGTACAGTACCGTACGGTAGGCTTAGGCCGCCGGCGGACTTTATTTTTTTTTTTACTTCTTGCGGCCGCCGCCTCCGCTATAGCATAGTAGCACAGTACAGTACCGTACGGTAGGCTTAGGCCCGCCGGCGGGCTTTATTTTTTTTTTTACTTCTTGCGGCCGCCGCCTCCGCTATAGCATAGTACAGTACAGTACAGTACCGTACGGTAGGCTTAGGCTTAGGCCGCCGGCGGGACTTTATTTTCTTTTTACTTCTTGCGGCCGCCGCCTCCGCTATAGCATAGTACAGTACAGTACCGTACGGTAGGCTTTAGGCCGCCGGCGGACTTTATTTTTTTTTTTTTTTCTTGCGGCCGCCGCTCTGCTATAGCATAGTACAGTACAGTACCGTACGGTAGGCTTAGGCCGCCGGCGGACTTTATTTTCTTTTTACTTCTTGCGGCCGCCGCCTCCGCTATAGCATAGTACAGTACAGTACCGTACGGTAGGCTTAGGCCGCCGGCGGACTTTATTTTCTTTTTTACTTCTTGCGGCCGCCGCCTCCGCCGCTATAGCATAGTACAGTACAGTACCGTACGGTAGGCTTAGGCCGCCGGCGGACTTTATTTTTTTTTTTTACTTCTTGCGGCCGCCGCCTCTGCTATAGCATAGTACAGTACAGTACCGTACGGTAGGCTTAGGCCGCCGGCGGACTTTATTTTCTTTTTACTTCTTGCGGCCGCCGCCTCCGCTATAGCATAGTACAGTACAGTACCGTACGGTAGGCTTAGGCCGCCGGCGGACTTTATTTTCTTTTTTTTTACTTCTTGCGGCCGCCGCCTCCGCTATAGCATAGTACAGTACAGTACCGTACGTACGGTAGGCTTAGGCCGCCGGCGGACTTTATTTTTTTTTTTACTTCTTTGCGGTCGCCGCCTCTCCGCTATAGCATAGTACAGTACAGTACCGTACGGTAGGCTTAGGCCGCCGGCGGACTTTATTTATTTTCTTTTTACTTCTTGCGGCCGCCGCCTCCGCTATAGCATAGTACAGTACAGTACAGTACCGTACGGTAGGCTTAGGCCGCCGGCGGACTTTATTTTTCTTTTTACTTCTTGCGGCCGCCGCCTCCGCTATAGCATAGTACAGTACAGTACAGTACCGTACGGTAGGCTTAGGCCGCCGGCGGACTTTATTTTTTTTTTTTTTTACTTCTTGCGCGCCCGCCGCCTCCGCTATAGCATAGTACAGTACAGTACCGTACGTAGGTAGGCTTAGGCCGCCGGCGGACTTTATTTTTTTTTACTTCTTGCGGCCGCCGCCTCCGCTATAGCATAGTACAGTACAGTACCGTACGGTAGGCTTAGGCCGCCGGCGGACTTTATTTTCTTTTTTTTACTTCTTGCGGCCGCCGCCTCCGCTATAGCATAGTACAGTACAGTACAGTACCGTACGGTAGGCTTAGGCCGCCGGCGAACTTTATTTTCTTTTTACTTCTTGCGGCCGCCACCTCCGCTATAGCATAGCATAGTACAGTACAGTACCGTACGGTAGGCTTAGGCCGCCGGCGGCGTTATTTTTTTTTTTACTTCTTGCGGCGCCGCCTCCGCTAGCATAGCATAGTACAGTACAGTACCGTACGGTAGGCTTAGGCCGCCGGCGAACTTTATTTTCTTTTTACTTCTTGCGGCCGCCGCCTCCGCTATAGCATAGTACAGTACAGTACAGTACTGTACGGTAGGCTTAGGCCGCCGGCGGGACTTTTATTTTCTTTTTACTTCTTGCTGCCGCCGCCGCCTCCGCTATAGCATAGTAAAGTACAGTACAGTACCGTACGGTAGGCTTAGGCCGCCGGCGGACTTTATTTTCTTTTTACTTCTTGCGGCCGCAACCTCCGCTATAGCATAGTACAGTACAGTACCGTACGGTAGGCTTAGGCCGCCGGCGGGCTTTATTTTTTTTTTTTACTTCTTGCGGCCGCCGCCTCCGCTATAGCATAGTAGAGTACAGTACCGTACGGTAGGCTAAGGCCGCCGGCGGACTTTATTTTTTTTTTACTTCTTGCGGCCGCCGCCTCCGCTATAGCATAGTACAGTACAGTACGTACGGTACGGGCTTAGGCCGCCGGCGGTTTTTATTTTTTTTTTTTTACTCTTGCGGCCGCCGCCTCCGCTATAGCATAGTACAGTACACAGTACGTACGGTAGGCTTAGGCCGCCGGCGGACTTTTTTTTTCTTTTTACTTCTTGCGCGCCGCCGCCTCCGCTATAGCATAGTACAGTACAGTACCGTACGGTAGGCTTAGGCCGCGGGCGGACTTTATTTTCTTTTTACTTCTTGCGGCCGCCGCCTCCGCTATAGCATAGTACAGTACAGTACAGTACGGTACGGTAGGCTTAGGCCGCCTGCGGACTTTATTTTCTTTTTACTTCTTGCGGCCGCCGCCTCCGCTATAGCATAGTACAGTACAGTACAGTACGTACGGTAGGCTTAGGCCGCCGGCGGACTTTATTTTCTTTTTACTACTTCTTGCGGCCGCCGCCTCCGCTATAGCATAGTACAGTACACAGTACCGTACGGTAGGCTTAGGCCGCCGGCGGACTTTATTTTCTTTTTACTTCTTGCGGCCCGCCGCCTCCGCTATAGCATAGTACAGTACAGTACCGTACGGTAGGCTTAGGCCGCCGGCGGGCTTTATTTTTTTTCTTTTTACTTCTTGCGGCCGCCGCCTCCGCTATAGCATAGCACAGTACAGTACAGTACCGTACGGTAGGCTTAGGCCGCCGGCGGACTTTATTTTTTTTTTACTTCTTGCGGCCGCCGCCTCCGCTATAGCATAGTACAGTACAGTACAGTACGTACGGTAGGCTTAGGCCGCCGGCGGACTTTATTTTCTTTTTACTTCTTGCGGCGCCGCCTCCGCTATAGCATAGTACAGTACAGTACACGTACCGTACGGTAGGCTTAGGCCGCCGGCAGACTTTATTTTTTTTTTACTTCTTGCGGCCGCCGCCTCCGCTATAGCATAGTACAGTACAGTACCGTACGGTAGGCTTAGGCCGCCGGCGGACTTTATTTTCTTTTTTTACTCTTGCGGCCGCCGCCTCCGCTATAGCATAGCTATAGTACAGTACAGTACAGTACCGTACGGTAGGCTTAGGCCGCCGGCGGACTTTATTTTCTTTTTACTTCTTGCGGCCGCCGCCTCCGCTATAGCATAGTACAGTACAGTACCGTACGTACGGTAGGCTTAGGCCGCCGGCGGACTTTATTTTCTTTTTTTACTTCTTGCGGTCGCCGCCTAGGCTATAGCATAGTACAGTACAGTACAGTACCGTACGGTAGGCTTAGGCCGCCGGCGGTTTTTATTTTTTTTTTTACTTCTTGCGGCCGCCGTCTCTGCTATAGCATAGTACAGTACAGTACCGTACGGTAGGCTTAGGCCGCCGGCGAACTTTATTTTCTTTTTACTTCTTGCGGCCGCCGCCTCCGCTATAGCATAGTACAGTACAGTACCGTACGGTAGGCTTAGGCCGCCGGCGGACTTTATTTTTTTTTTTACTTCTTGCGGCCGCCGCCTCCGCTATAGCATAGTACAGTACAGTACCGTACGGTAGGCTTAGGCCGCCGGCGGACTTTATTTTCTTTTTACTTCTTGCGGTCGCCGCCTAGGCTATAGCATAGTACAGTACAGTACAGTACCGTACGGTAGGCTTAGGCCGCCGGCGGACTTTATTTTTTTTTACTTCTTGCGGCCGCCCTCCCTCCGCTATAGCATAGTACAGTACAGTACAGTACCGTACGGTAGGCTTAGGCCGCCGGCGGACTTTATTTTCTTTTTACTTCTTGCGGCCGCCGCTCCGCTATAGCATAGTACAGTACAGTACAGTACGTACGGTAGGCTTAGGCCGCCGGCGGACTTTATTTTCTTTTTACTTCTTGCGGCCGCCACCTCCGCTATAGCATAGTACAGTACAGTACCGTACGGTAGGCTTAGGCCGCCGGCGGCGGACTTTATTTTTTTTTACTTCTTGCGGCCGCCGCTCTCCTATAGCATAGTACAGTACAGTACAGTACCGTACGGTAGGCTTAGGCCGCCGGCGGACTTTATTTTCTTTTTTACTTCTTGCGGCCGCCGCCTCCGCTATAGCAGTAGTACAGTACAGTACCGTACGGTAGGCTTAGGCCGCCGGCGGACTTTATTTTCTTTTTACTTCTTGCGGCCGCCGCCTCCCGCTATAGCATAGTACAGTACAGTACAGTACGGTAGGCTTAGCCCGCCGGCGGGCTTTTATTTTCTTTTTACTTCTTGCGGCCGCCGCCTCCGCTATAGCATAGTACAGTACAGTACAGTACCGTACGGTAGGCTTAGGCCGCCGGCGGACTTTATTTTCTTTTTTACTTTTTGCGGCCGCCGCCTCCGCTATAGCATAGTACAGTACACAGTACCGTACGGTAGGCTTAGGCCGCGCCGGCGGACTTTATTTTCTTTTTACTTCTTGCGGCCGCCGCCTCCGCTATAGCATAGTACAGTACAGTACCGTACGGTAGGCTTAGGCCGCCGGCGGACTTTATTTTCTTTTTACTTCTTGCGGCCGCCGCCGCCTCCGCTATAGCATAGTACAGTACAGTACCGTACGGTAGGCTTAGGCCGCCGGCGGACTTTATTTTCTTTTTACTTCTTGCGGCCGCCGCCTCTATAGCATAGTACAGTACAGTACAGTACCGTACGGTAGGCTTAGGCCGCCGGCGGACTTTATTTTTTTTTTTTTTACTTCTTGCGGCCGCCGCCTCCGCTATAGCATAGTACAGTACAGTACAGTACCGTACGGTAGGCTTAGGCCGCCGGCGGACTTTATTTTCTTTTTTACTTCTTGCGGCCGCCGCCTCCGCTATAGCATAGTACAGTACAGTACAGTACCGTACGGTAGGCTTAGGCCGCCGGCGGACTTTATTTTTCTTTTTACTTCTTGCGGCCGCCGCCTCCGCTATAGCATAGTACAGTACAGTACCGTACGGTACGGTAGGCTTAGGCCGCCGGCGGACTTTATTTTTTTTTTTTTTCTTGCGGCCGCCGCCTCCGCTATAGCATAGTACAGTACAGTACCGTACGGTAGGCTTAGGCCGCCGGCGGGGTTTTTATTTTCTTTTTACTTCTTGCGGCCGCCGTCTCCGCTATAGCATAGTACAGTACAGTACCGTACGGTAGGCTTAGGCCGCCGGCGAACTTTATTTTCTTTTTACTTCTTGCGGCCGCCGCCTCCGCTATAGCATAGTACAGTACAGTACAGTACGGTAGGCTTAGGCCGCCGGCGGACTTTATTTTTTTTTTTACTTCTTGCGGCCGCCGCCTCCGCTATAGCATAGTACAGTACAGTACCGTACGGTAGGCTTAGGCCGCCGGCGGCTTTATTTTCTTTTTACTTCTTGCGGTCGCCGCCTAGGCTATAGCATAGTACAGTACAGTACAGTACCGTACGGTAGGCTTAGGCCGCCGGCGGACTTTATTTTCTTTTTTACTTCTTGCGGCCGCCGCCTCCGCTATAGCATAGTACAGTACAGTACAGTACCGTACGGTAGGCTTAGCCCGCCGGCGGGCTTTTATTTTCTTTTTTACTTCTTGCGGCCGCCGCCTCCTCCGCTATAGCATAGTACACAGTACAGTACCGTACGGTAGGCTTAGGCCGCCGGCGGACTTTATTTTCTTTTTTTTTACTTCTTGCGGCCGCCGCCTCCGCTATAGCATAGTACAGTACAGTACCGTACGGTAGGTAGGCTTAGGCCGCCGGCGGACTTTATTTTCTTTTTTACTTCTTGCGGCCGCCGCCTCCGCTATAGCATAGTACAGTACAGTACCGTACGGTAGGCTTAGGCCGCCGGCGGACTTTATTTTCTTTTTACTTCTTGCGGCCGCCGCTCCGCTATAGCATAGTACAGTACAGTACAGTACCGTACGGTAGGCTTAGGCCGCCGGCGACTTTATTTTCTTTTTACTTCTTGCGGCCGCCGCCTCCGCTATAGCATAGTATACAGTACAGTACCGTACGGTAGGCTTAGGCCGCCGGCGGACTTTTTATTTTCTTTTTACTTCTTGCGGCCATCGCCTCTGCTATAGCATAGTACAGTACAGTACCGTACGGTAGGCTTAGGCCGCCGGCGGACTTTATTTTCTTTATACTATTTGCGGCCCGCCGCCTCCGCTATAGCATAGTACAGTACAGTACAGTACCGTACGGTAGGCTTAGGCCGCCGGCGGACTTTTTATTTTTTTTTTACTTTTTTGCGGCCGCCGCCTCCGCTATAGCATAGTACAGTACAGTACCGTACCGTACGGTAGGCTTAGGCCGCCGGCGGCTTTATTTTCTTTTTACTTCTTGCGGCCGCCGCCTCCGCTATAGCATAGTACAGTACAGTACCGTACGGTAGGCTTAGGCCGCGGGCAGACTTTATTTTCTTTTTACTTCTTGCGGCCGCCGCCGCCGCCTCCGCTATAGCATAGCACAGTACAGTACAGTACCGTACGGTAGGCTTAGGCCGCCGGCGAACTTTATTTTCTTTTTACTTCTTGCGGCCGCCACCTCCGCTATAGCATAGTACAGTACAGTACCGTACGGTAGGCTTAGGCCGCCGGCGGTTTTTATTTTCTTTTTACTTCTTGCGGTCGCCGCCTCCGCTATAGCATAGTACAGTACAGTACAGTACCGTACGGTAGGCTTAGGCCGCCGGCGAACTTTATTTTCTTTTTACTTCTTGCGGCCGCCGCCTCCGCTATAGCATAGTACAGTACATTACAGCACTGTACGGTAGGCTTAGGCCGCCGGCGTACTTTATTTTCTTTTTACTTCTTGCGGCCGCCGCCTCCGCTATAGCAGTAACAGTACAGTACAGTACCGTACGGTAGGCTTAGGCCGCCGGCGGACTTTATTTTCTTTTTACTTCTTGCGGCCGCCACCTCCGCTATAGCATAGTACAGTACAGTACCGTACGGTAGGCTTAGGCCGCCGGCGGACTTTATTTTTTTTTTTACTTCTTGCGGTCGCCCGCCTCCGCTATAGCATAGTACAGTACAGTACCGTACGGTAGGCTTAGACCGCCGGCGGACTTTATTTTCTTTTTTACTTCTTGCGGCCGCCCGCCTCCGCTATAGCATAGTACAGTACAGTACAGTACGGTAGGCTTAGGCCGCCGGCGGACTTTATTTTCTTTTTACTTCTTGCGGCCGCCGCCTCCGCTATAGCATAGTACAGTACAGTACCGTACGGTAGGCTACCGGCCCGCCGGCGGGCTTTATTTTCTTTTTTACTTCTTGCGGCCGCCGCCTCCGCTATAGCATAGTACAGTACAGTACCGTACGGTAGGCTTAGGCCGCCGGCGGACTTTATTTTCTTTTTTACTTCTTGCGGCCGCCGCCTCCGCTATAGCATAGTACAGTACAGTACCGTACGGTAGGCTTAGGCCGCCGGCGGACTTTATTTTCTTTTTACTTCTTGCGGCCGCCGTCTCCTCCGCTATAGCATAGTACAGTACAGTACCGTACGGTAGGCTTTTAGGCCGCCGGCGGAACTTTATTTTCTTTTTACTTTATGCGGCCGCCGCCTCCGCTATAGCATAGTACAGTACAGTACGGTACGGTAGGCTTAGGCCGCCGGCGGACATTATTTTCTTTTTACTTCTTGCGGCCGCCACCTCCGCTATATCATAGTACAGTACAGTAAAGTACCGTACGGTAGGCTTAGGCCGCCGGCTTACTTTTATTTTCTTTTTTACTTCTTGCGGCCGCCGCCTCCGCTATAGCATAGTACAGTACAGTACGTACGGTAGGCTTAGGCCGCCGGCGGACTTTATTTTCTTTTTACTTCTTGCGGTCGCCGCCTCCGCTATAGCATAGTACAGTACAGTACCGTACGGTAGGCTTAGGCCGCCGGGCGGACTTTATTTTCTTTTTACTTCTTGCGGCCGCCACCTCCGCTATAGCATAGTACAGTACAGTACCGTACGGTAGGTAGGCTTAGGCCGCCGGCGGACTTTATTTTTTTTTTTACTTCTTGCGGCGCCGCGCCTCCGCTATAGCATAGTACAGTACAGTACCGTACGGTAGGCTTAGGCCGCCGGCGGGCTTTATTTTCTTTTTTACTTCTTGCGGCCGCCGCCGCCTCCGCTATAGCATAGTACAGTACAGTACCGTACGGTAGGCTTAGGCCGCCGGCGGACTTTATTTTCTTTTTACTTCTTGCGGCCGCCACCTCCGCTATAGCATAGTACAGTACAGTACAGTACCGTACGGTAGGCTTAGACCGCCGGCGGACTTTATTTTCTTTTTACTTCTTTGCGGCCGCCGCCTCCGCTATAGCATAGTACAGTACAGTACGGTACGGTAGGCTTAGGCCGCCGGCGGGACTTTATTTTCTTTTTTACTTCTTGCGGCCGCCGCCTCCGCTATAGCATAGTACAGTACAGTACAGTACGTACGGTAGGCTTAGGCCGCCGGCGGACTTTATTTTCTTTTTTACTCTTTGCGGCCGCCGCCTCCGCTATAGCATAGTACAGTACAGTACCGTACGGTAGGCTTAGGCCGCCGGCGGACTTTATTTTCTTTTTACTTCTTGCGGCCGCCGCCTCCGCTATAGCATATTACAGTACAGTACAGTACCGTACGGTAGGCTTAGGACGCCGGCGGACTTTATTTTCTTTTTACTTCTTGCGGCCGCTGCCTCCGCTATAGCATAGTACAGTACAGTACCGTACGGTAGGCTTAGGCCGCTGGCGGACTTTATTTTTCTTTTTACTTCTTGCGGCCGCCGCCTCCGCTATAGCATAGTACAGTACAGTACCATACGGTAGGCTTAGGCCTACCGGCGGACTTTATTTTTTTTTTACTCTTGCGGCCGCCGCCTCCGCTATAGCATAGTACAGTACAGTACCATACGGTAGGCTTAAGCCGCCGGCGGACTTTATTTTCTTTTTACTTCTTGCGGTCCGCAGCCTCCGCTATAGCATAGTACAGTACAGTACCGTACGGTAGGCTTAGGCCGCCGGCGGACTTTATTTTCTTTTTACTTCTTGCGGCCGCCACCCTACGCTATAGCATAGTACAATACTGTACTGTACGGTAGGCTTAGGCCGCCGGTGGACTTTATTTTCTTTTTACTTCTTGCGGCCGCCGCCTCCGCTATAGCATAGTACAGTACCGTACGGTAGGCTTAGGTCGCCGGCGGACTTTATTTTACTTTTACTTCTATGCGGCCGCCGCCACGCCTCCGCTATAGCATAGTACAGTACAGTACCGTACGTAGGCTTAGGATGCCTACCGACGGTACTGTTCTTTTTACTGCTTGCGGCCGCCGCCAGAAGCTAAAGCAAGTAAATACAGTACCGTACGGCGGCCTAGGCTTAGGCCGCCGGCGGACTTTATTTTCTTTTTACTTCTTGCGGCCGCGGCCTCCGCTATAGCATAAAACAGTACAGTAAGTACGCCGTAGGCTTAGGCCGCCGGCGGACTTTATTTTCTTTTTACTTAAAGTAAAAAGGTAAAAAGAGTACGACGGCGGCCTAAGCCTACGTACGGTACTGTACTGTACTATGCTATAGCGGAGGCGGCGGCCGCAAGAAGTAAAAGAAAAATAAATTCCGCCGGCGGCCTAAGCCTACCGTACGGTACTGTACTGTACTATGCTATAGCGAAGGCGGCGGCCCGCAAGAAGTAAAAAAAAAAATAAAGTCCGCCGGCGGCCTAAGCCTACCGTACGGTACTGTACTGTATTGTACTATGCTATAGCGGAGGCAGCAGCCGCAAGAAGTTAAAAGAAAAAAATAAAGTCCGCCGGCGGCCTAAGCCTACCGTACGGTACTGTACTGTACTATGCTATAGCGGAGGTGGCGGCCGCAAGAAGTAAAAAGAAAATAAAGTCCGCCGGCGGTCTAAGCCTACGGTACTGTACTGTACTATGCTATAGCGGAGGCGGCGGCCGCAAGAAGTAAAAAGAAAATATAGTCCGCAGGCCGCCTAAGCCTACCGTACGGTACTATACTGTACTATGCTATAGCGGAGGCGGCGGCCGCAAGAAGTAAAAAGAAAATAAAGACGCCAGCGGCCTAAGCCTACCGTACGGTACTGTACTGTACTATGCTATAGCGGAGGCGGCGGCCGCAAGAAGTAAAAAGAAAATAAAGTCCGCCGGCGGCCTAAGCCTACCGTACGGTACTGTACTGTACTATGCTATAGCAGAGGCAGCGGCCGCAAGAAGTAAAAAAAAATAAAGTCCGCCGGCAGCCAAAGCCTACCGTACTGTACTACTGTACTATGCTATAGCGGAGGCGAGGCGGCGGCCGCAAGAAGTAAAAAGAAAAAAAAGTCTGCCGACGGCCTAAGCCTACCGTACGGTACTGTACTGTACTATGCAATAGCGGAGGCGGCGGCCGCAAAAAGTAAAAAGAAAATAAAAGTCCGCCGGCGGCCTAAGCCTACCGTATGGTACTGTACTGTACTGTACTATGCTATAGCGGAGACGGCGGCCGCAAGAAGTTAAATGAAAATAAAAACCACCGGCAGCCTAAGCCTACCGTACGTTACTGTACTCTGCTGTACTATGCTATAGCGAAGGCGGCGGCCGCAAAAAGTAAAAAAGAAAATAAAAGTACGCCGGCGGCCTAAGCCTACCGTACGGTACTGTACTGTACTATGCTATAGCGGAGGCGGCGCGGCCGCAAGAAGTAAAAAAAAATAAAGTCCGCCGGCGGCCTAAGCCTACCGTACGGTACTGTACTGTACTATGCTATAGCAGAGACGGCGGCCGCAAGAAGTAAAAAGAAAATAAAAACCGCCGGCGGCCTAAGCCTACCGTACTGTACTGTACTGTACTATGCTATAGCAGAGACGGCGGCCGCAAGAAGTAAAAAGAAAATAAAAACCGCCGGCAGCCTAAGCCTACCGTACGGGACTGTACTGTACTATGCTATAGCGGAGGCGGCGGCGCCGCAAGAAGTAAAAAGGAAATAAAGTACGCCGGCGGCCTAAGCCTACCGTACGGTACTGTACTGTACTATGCTATAGCAAAGGTGGCGGCCGCAAGAAGTAAAAAAAAAATAAAGTCCGCCGGCGACCTAAGCCTACCGTACGGTACTGTACTGTACTATGCTATAGCAGAGGCGGCGGCCGCAAGAAGTAAAAAGAAAATAAAGTCCGCAGGCGGCCTAAGCCTACCGTACGGTACTGTACTGTACTATGCTATAGCGAAGGTGGCGGCCGCAAGAAGTAAAAAAAAAATGAAGTCCACCGGCGACCTAAGCCTACCGTACGGTACTGTACTATGCTATAGCGGAGGCGGCGGCCGCAAGAAGTAAAAAGAAAATAAAGTCCGCCGGCGGCCTAAGCCTACCGTACGGTACTGTACTATGCTATAGCGGAGAGAAGCGGCCGCAAGAAGTAAAAAAGAAAATAAAATCCGCCGGCGGCCTGAGCCTACCGTACGGTACTGTACTGTACTATGCTATAGCGGAGGCTGCGGCCGCAAGAAGTTAAAAGAAAATAAAAAGTCCGCCGGCGGCCTAAGCCTACCGTACGGTACTGTACTGTACTAAGCTATAGCGGAGGCGGCGGCGGCCGCAAGAAGTAAAAAGAAAATAAAGTCCGCCGGCGGCCTAAGCCTACCGTACGGTACTGTACTGTACTATGCTATAGCCTAGGCGGCGGCCGCAAAAAGTAAAAAGAAAATAAAAGTCGCCGCCGGCCTAAGCCTACCGTACGGTACTGTACTGTAATATGCTATAGCGGAGGCGGCGGCGGCCGCAAGAAGAAAAAAGAAAATAAAGTCCGCCGGCGGCCTAAGCCTACCGTACGGTACTGTACTGTACTATGCTATAGCGGAGGTGGCGGCCGCAAGTAGTGAAAAAAAAATAAAGTCCGCCGGCGGCCTAAGCCTACCGTACGGTACTGTACTGTACTATGCTATAGCGGAGGCAGCGGCCGCAAGAAGTAAAAAAAAAATAAAGTCCGCCGGCGGCCTAAGCCTACGGTACGGTACTGTACTATGCTATAGCGGAGGCGGCGGCCGCAAGAAGTAAAAAGAAAATAAAAACTGCCGGCGGCCTAAGCCTACCGTACGGTACTGTACTGTACTATGCTATAGCGAAGGCAGCGGCCGCAAGAAGTAAAAAAAAAATAAAGACCGCCGGCGGCGGCCTAAGCCTACCTTACTGTACTGTTCTATGCTATAGCGGAGGCGGCGGCCGCAAGAAGTAAAAAGAAAATAAAGTCCGCCGGCGGCCTAAGCCTACCGTACGGTACTGTACTGTACTATTTTGCTATAGCGGACCTCCGTGGCGGGTCGCAAAGGGTCATTAAAAAAAAAATAAATTTTGCACACAGACATGACGCAGCGCCTACCGTAACTGTAAGTCGGTAACTATGCTCAAAAACGGAGGCGGCGGCCTCAAAACGTAAAAAGGAAAACAAAGTACAGTAATTCCTTAATTCAGTACGGGAACGCAGTATTGTACTGTCTATGCTATAGCGCAATGTCGCAATGCGTCCGCAAGAAATAAAAAAAAAAATAAAGTCCGCCGGCGGCCTAAGCCTACCGTACTGTACTGTACTATAGCGGAGGCGGCGGCCGCAAAGAAGTAAAAAGAAAAAAAAGTCTGCCGGCGGCCTAAGCCTACCGTACGGTACTGTACTGTATATGCTATAGCGGAGGCGGCGGCCGCAAGAAGTAAAAAGAAAATAAAGTCCGCCGGCGGCCTAAACCTACCGTACGGTACTCCGTACTGTACTATGCTATAGCGGAGACGGCGGCCGCAAGAAGTAAAAAGAAAATAAAAAAATAGCCGGCGGCCTAAGCCTACCGTACGGTACTGTACTATGCTATAGCGGAGGCGACGGCCGCAAAAAGTAAAAAAGAAAATAAAGTACGCCGGCGGCCTAAGCCTACCGTATGGTACTGTACTGTACTATGCTATAGCGGAGGGCTGGCGGCCGCAAGTAGTAAAAAGAAAATAAAGTCCGCCGGCGGCCTAAGCCTACCGTACGGTACTGTACTGTACTATGCTATAGCGGAGGTGGTGGCCGCAAGAAGTAAAAAAAAAAATAAAGTCCGCCGGCGGCCTAAGCCTACCGTACTGTACTGTACTGTACTATGCTATAGCAGAGGCGGCGGGCCGCAAGAAGTAAAAAGAAAATAAAAACCGCCGGCGGCCAAAGCTACTACTTTACTGTACTGTACTATGCTATAGCAGAGGGCGGCGGCCGCAAGAAGTAAAAAGAAAATAAAGTCCGCCGGCGGCCTAAGCCTACCGTACGGTACTGTACTGTACTATATGCTATAGCAGAGGCGGCGGCCGCAAGAAGTAAAAAGAAAATAAAGTCCGTCGGCGGCCTAAGCCTACCGTACTGTACTGTACTGTACTATGCTATAGCAGAGGCGGCGGCCGCAAGAAGTAAAAAGAAAATAAAGTCCACCGGCGGCCTAAGCCTACCGCCTACCGTACTGTACTGTACTATGCTATAGCGGAGGCGGCGGCCGCAAGAAGTAAAAAAAAATATAAAGTCCGCCGGCGGCCTAAGCCTACCGTACGGTACGGTACTGTACTATACTATGCTATAGCGGAGAAGGCGGCCGCAAGAAGTAAAAAGAAAATAAAAGTCCGCCGGCGGCCTGAGCCTACCGTACGGTACTGTACTGTACTATGCTATAGCGGAGGCTGCGGCCGCAAGAAGTTAAAAGAAAATAAAGTCCGCCGGCAGCCTAAGCCTACCGTACGGTACTGTACTGTACTGTACTATGCTATAGCGGAGGCGGCGGCCGCAAGAAGTAAAAAGAAAATAAAGTCCGCCGGCGGCCTAAGCCTACCGTACGGTACTGTACTGTACTATGCTATAGCGGAGGCGGCGGCCGCAAGAAGTAAAAAAAGAAAATAAAGTCCGCCGGCGGCCTAAGTCTACCGTTCGATACTGTACTGTACTATGCTATAGCAGAGCAACGGCCGCAAAAAGTAAAAAGAAAATAAAGTTCGCCGGCGGCCTAAGCCTAAACCTATCGGTACTGTACTGTACTATGCTATAGCGGAGGCGGCAGCCGCAAGAAGTTAAAAGAAAATAAAAACCGCCGGCGGCCTAAGCCTACCGTACGGTACTGTACTGTAATGTACTATGCTATAGCGGAGGCGGCGGCGGCCGCAAGAAGTAAAAAGAAAATAAAAGTCCGTCGGCGGCCTAAGCCTACCGTACGGTACTGTACTGTACTATGCTATAGCGGAGGTGGCGGCCGCAAGAAGTAAAAAGAAAAATAAAGTCCGCCGGCGGGGCCTAAGCCTACCGTACGGTACTGTACTATGCTATGCTATAGCGAGGCGGCGGCCGCAAGAAGTAAAAAAAAAAAATGAAGTCCGCCGGCAGCCTAAGCCTGCCGTACTGTACTGTACTGTGCTATAGCGGAGGCGACAGCTGCAGGAAGTAAAAAGAAAAAAAGTCTGCCGGCGGCCTAAACCTACTGTACGGTACTCTGTACTGTACTGTACTATGCTATAGCGGAGACGGCGCCACAAGAAGCGAAAAGAAAATAAAAACGGCCGGCGGCCTAAGCCTACCGTACGGGACTGTACTGTAGTATGCTATAGCGGAGGCGGCGGCCGCAAGAAGTAAAAGAAAAATAAATTCCGCCGGCGGCCTAAGCCTACCGTACGGTACTGTAATGTACTATGCTATAGCGAAGGCGGCGACCGCAAGAAGAAAAAAGAAAATAAAGTCCGCCGGCGGCCTAAGCCTACCGTACGGTACTGTACTGTATTGTACTATGCTATAGCGGAGGCAGCAGCCGCAAGAAGTTAAAAGAAATTAAACTCCGCCGGCGGCCTAAGCCTACCGTACGGTACTGTACTGTACTATGCTATAGCGGAGATGGCGACCCCAAGAAGTAAAAAGAAAATAAAGTCCGCCGGCGGCCTAAGCCTACCGTACGGTACTGTACTATGCTATAGCGGAGGCTGCGGCCGCAAGAAGTAAAAAGAAAATAAAGTCCGCCGGCGGCCTAAGCCTACCGTACGGTACTGTACTGTACTATGCTATAGCGGAGGCGGCGGCCGCAAGAAGTAAAAACGAAAAATAAAGTCCGCCGGCGGCCTAAGCCTACCGTACGGTACTGTACTGTACTATGCTATAGCAGAGGCGGCGGCCGCAAGAAGTAAAAAGAAAATAAAGTCCGCCGGCGGCCTAAACCTACCGTATGGTACTCTGTACTGTATTGTACTATGCTATAGCGGAGACGGCGGCCACAAGAAGTGAAAAGAAAATAAAGTACGCCGGCGGCCTAAGCCTACCGTACGGTACTGTACTGTACTATGCTATAGCAAAGGTGGCGGCCGCAAGAAGTTAAAAAAAATAAAGTCCACCGGCGACCTAAGCCTACCCTACGGTATTGTACTGTACTATGCTATAGCAGAGACGGCGGCCGCAAGAAGTAAAAAGAAAATAAAAACCGCCGGCGGCCAAAGCCTACCATACTGTACTGTACTGTACTATGCTATAGCAGAGGCGGCAGCCGCATAAAGTAAAAAGAATATAAAAACCGCCAGCAGCCTAAGCCTACCGTACGGGACTGTACTGTAGTATGCTATAGCGGAGGCGGCGGCCGCAAAAAGTAAAAAGAAAATAAAGTACGCCGGCGGCCTAAGCCTACCGTACGGTACTGTACTGTACTATGCTATAGCAAAGGTGGCGGCCGCAAGAAGTAAAAAAAAAATAAAGTCCACCGGCGACCTAAGCCTACCCTACGGTACTGTACTGTAATATGCTATAGCAGAGACGGCGGCCGCAAAAAGTAAAAAGAAAATTAAAACCGCTGGCGGCCAAAGCCTACCGTACTGTACTGTACTGTACTATGCTATAGCGAAGGTGGCGGCCGCAAGAAGTAAAAAAAAAATAAAGTCCACCGGCGACCTAAGCCTACCGTACGGTACTGTACTATGCTATAGCGGAGGCGGCGGCCGCAAGAAGTAAAAAGAAAATAAACTCTGCCGGCGGCCTAAGACTACCGTACGGTACTGTACTGTACTATGCTATAGCGGAGAAGGCGGCCGCAAGAAGTAAAAAGAAACGAAAATCCGCCGGCGGCCTGAGCCTACCGTACGGTACTGTACTGTACTATGCTTATAGCGGAGGCTGGCGGCCGCAAGAAGTTATAAAGAAAATAAAGTCCGCCGGCGGCCTAAGCCTTCCGTACGGTACTGTACTGTACTGTACTATGCTATAGCTATAGCGGAGGCGGCAGCTGCAAGAAGTAAAAAGAAAATAAAAAGTCCGCCGGCGGGCCTAAGCCTACTGTACGGTACTGCACTGTACTATGCTATATCCTAGTCGGCGTCCGCAAAAAGTAAAAAGAAAATAAAGTCGCCGCCGGCCTAAGCCTACCGTACGGTACTGTACTCTACTATGCTATAGCGGAGGCGGCGGCTGCAAGAAGTAAAAAGAAAATAAAGTCCGCCGGCGGCCTAAGCCTACCGTACGGTACTGTACTGTACTATGCTATAGCGGAGGTGGCGGCCGCAAGTAGTGAAAAAAAAATAAAGTCCGCCGGCGGCCTAAGTCTACCGAACGGTACTGTACTATGCTATAGCGGAGGCAGCGGCCGCAAGAAGCAAAAAAAAATAATGTCCGCCGGCGGCCTAAGCCTACCGTACGGTACTGTACTATGCCATAGTGGAGGCGGCGGCCGTAAGAAGTAAAAAGAAAATAAAAACCGCCAGCCGCCTAAGCCTACCATACGGTACTGTACTGTACTATGCTATAGCGAAGGCAGCGGCCTCAAGAAGTAAAAAAAATTAAAGACCGCCGGCGGCCTAAGCCTACCTTACGGTACTGTTCTATGCCATAGTGGAGGCGGCGGCCGCAAGAAGTGAAAAGAAAATAAAGTCCGCCGGCGTCCTAAGCCTACCGTACGATACTGTACTGTACCGTATTTTGCGGCGTATAAGCACCTCCGTGGTAATGGTCGCAAAGGGTCATTTTTCTAAAATTTTGCTATTTTGCACACAGACATGACGCAGCGCCGTAATAGTCGCAAAGTGTCGGTGAACCACTCCTCAAAAACGCTTATCAAACCTCATCAAACGCTAAAGTAATAACATACAGTAATTCATTAACTCAGACGCATGGAACGCAGTATTGTTTTTGTTCAGGTGCGCAATGTCGTTTCGGCGGTGGTGTGCAGGTGTGCAATGTCGTTAGGCCAGGTGTGCAATGTCGTTTCGGCCAGGTGTGCAATGTCTTTCGGCCGATGTCCGTAAAAACATCGTTTTTCTCCCTTCAAAGTGTCGCGGTGGATTGTTGAAGCATGGGGAACAAAGTGAGCCCAGAATGCCTAGTGAATGGTTTTAAGACACCTGTATATTTTACTCCCTTTCAGACAAAATTGAAGTGCCGATCGTTACAAACCAAAAAGACCTTTGTATGATCTGTTTTCCTCAGACACCGAAGACGCCATTTCTTGTTGTTGTAATTATTGTTTATCGAGATACACATTTTGCATTTTAATACATTACCTACCAAGACGTCATGTCGTGAACATAAACAAAACATAATTAACGGGAGCAGTTTTCTACAATAGTACAAACCATTATCACAGAAACAGTGTGAAAATGTACAATTGTGGAACTTTCTTGATTGATTGATTTTGTTGATTAAAGTGTGCCGCAAGATTGCGTAATTGTCAAAATGTCAAAGTAATTCGCGCCTGAAGCCTACCGACGGTACTGTTAAGGGGTATTCAAAACAATATATTATTGGCGATAAAAAAATTTAATTAAGTTTTATAAATCAGGCTTTTTAAACCCAAAACCGTACATATTTCGATGTCACAATTGTAGATTTTTCTATTTCGTTAATTTAAAGGCTGGCGTCGATTGCGTCATCGTCAAAACGTCAAAGTAATTCCGGTCAACTTGCTAAGTTTAAATTCCTTGTACTGGTTAATTTAGCGGCTGGGCGTCGATTGCGTCATTGTCAAAACGTCAAAGTAATTCTCGCGGCCTAAGTTTAAATTCCTTGTTTCGTTCTATTTTAGAGGGTGGCGGCGACGATTACGTCAGTTGTCAAAAAACGTCAAAGTAATTCGCGTCGAACTTAGAGTTAATTTAGAGCGGGGCGGCGTCGATTGCGTCATTGTAAAAAAAAAAGTAAAGAATTTGCTAAGTTTAAATTTAAGCCTTTCGTTAATTTAAAGTACGTCGATTGTGTCATTGTCAAAACGTCAAAGTAAGAAGTTCGAATTGCTAAGTTTAAATTTCTTGTTTCGTTAATTTAAAGGTGGCGTCGATTGTGTCATTGTCAAAACCTACAGACGAAGAATTTGAAGGGTTCTGATTTAATTTCGCCATTTCTTGTAGTCGTAATTATTGTTTACCGATATACACATTTTGCATTTTAATACATTGCCTACTAAGACGTCATGTCGTGAACATAACGATAAACATACTTAAAGGAAGCTGTTTCTACAATAGTGCAAAACATTACACAGACACAGTGTGAAAATACAATTGCGCTATTTTGTGTGAAAATACAATTGTGTGTGTACAATTGTGGAACTTGATTGATTCTGTTGATTAAAGGGTGGTGTCGATTACGTCATTATCAAAACGTCCAGAGTAATTCGCGTCGAATTTGCTAAGTTTAAATTCCTGTGTTTCGTTCATTTAGAGGGTGGCGTCGATTACGTCATTGTCAAAAAAGTCAAAGTAATTCGCGTCGAACTTAGAGTTAATTTAGAGGGTGGCGTCGATTGCGTCATTGTCAAAAACGTTCAAAGTAATTCGCGTCGAATTTTGCTAAGTTTAAATTAGTTTCGTTAATAAAGGGTGGCGTCGATTGCGTCATTGTCAAAACGTCAAAGTAATTCGCGTCGAACTTGCTAAGTTTAAATTCCTTGTTTCGTTAATTTAGAGGGTGGCGGCGCGCCGCAAGATTGTAAAAAAGTCAAAGTAATTCGCCGTCGAACTTGCTAAGTTTAAATTCCTTGTACTATGTTAATTGCGAGAGGTGGCGTCGATTGCAAAACCACATACATTTCCTATTGTGCCGTTTTGCAATGAATGATATAATCATCAAATTAAAACGCATATATGACCAGTACCAATGAAAATTCACTAATGCTGGAAAGAAAAAAATATCGAGCATGTGCTAGGCCACACGGTAAATTTGGGTGCAGTACTATTACCAATTTAATTCAAAATTTCCCAACAATTTGACGTACGGTATTTTGAAAGTACATGCGCTGGCCGCGTATCATATATAACTTTTATATACCTAATATGGAACGCTCCACAATTCGCTGTGGATCGGGAAAAAAACAATAAATTGGTCGCAGCAATGTAAAAGTCTCAGAAAGAAAACTTTTGGAAAAAAGTAGCGACTTATCCGCCGCGAAATACGGTACTATGCTATAGCGGAGGCGGCGGCCGCAAGAAGTAAAAAGCAAATAAAGTCCGCAGGCGGCCTAAGCCTACCGTTCGATGCTGTACCATGCTATAGCAGAGGCGACGGCCGCAAAAAGTAAAAAGAAAATAAAGTTCGCCAACGACCTAAACCTATCGTACGGTACTGTACTATGCTATAGCGGAGACGGCAGCCGCAAGAAGTTAAAAGAAAATAAAAACCGCAGGCGGCCTGAGCCTACCGTACGATACTGTACTGTATTGTACTATGCTATAGCGGAGGCGGCGGCCGCAAGACGTAAAAAGAAAAGAAAGTCCGCCGGCGGCCTAAGCCTACCGTACGGTACTGTACTGTACTATGCTATAGCGGAGGCTGCGGCCGCAAGAAGTAAAAAGAAAATAAAGTACGACGGCGGCCTAAGCCTACCGTACGATACTGTACTGTACTATGCTATAGCGGAGGGCGGCGGCCGGAAGAAGTAAAAAGAAAAATAAAAGTCCGCCGGCGGCCTAAGCCTATATCGTACGGTACTGCACTGTACTATGCTATAGCGGAGGCGGCGGCCGCAAGAAGAAAAAAGAAAATAAAGTCCGCCGGCGGCCTGAGCCTACCATACGGTACTGTACTGTATTGTACTATGCTATAGCGGAGGCGGCAGCCGCAAAAAGTTAAAAGAAAAATAAACTCCGCCGGCGGCCAAAGCCTAACGTACGGTACTGTACTGTACTATGCTATAGCGGAGGCGGCAGCCGCAAGAAGTAAAAAAAAAAAAAAAGTCCGCCGGCGGCCTAAGCCTACCGTACAGTACTGAACTATGCTATAGCGGAGGTTGCGGCCGCAAGAAGTAAAAAGAAAATAAAGTCCGCCGGCGGCCTAAGCCTACCGTATGGTACTGTACTGTACTATGCTATAGCGGAGATGGCGGCCGCAAGAAGTAAAAAGAAAAGAAAAACCGCCGGCGGCCTAAGCCTACTGTACGGGAACTTTACTGTACTATGCTATAGCCTAGGCGGCGACCGCAAGAAGTAAAAAGAAAATAAAGTCGCCAGCGGCCGAAGCCTACCGTACGGTACTGTACTGTACTATGCCATAGTGGAGGCGGCGGCCGCAAGAAGTGAAAAAGAAAATAAAAGTCCGCCGACGGCCTAAGCCTACCGTACGATACTGTACTGTACTATGCTATAGCGAAGGCGGTGGCCGCAAGAAGTAAAAAGAAAATAAAGTCCGCCGGCGGCTTAAGCCTACCGTACGGTACTGTACTCCACTATGCTATAGCAGAGGCGGCGGCCGCAAAAAGTAAAAAAAAAATAAAGTCCACCGGCGACCTAATCCTACCGTACGGTACTGTACTATGCTATAGCGGAGGCGGCGGCCGCAAGAAGTAAAAAGAAAATAAAATTCGCCGGCGGCCTAAGCCTACCGTACGGTACTGTACTGTACTATGCTATAGCGGAGAAGGCGGCCGGAAGAAGTAAAAAGAAACGAAAATTCGCCGGCGGCCTGAGCCTACCGTACGGTACTGTACTGTACTATGTTATAGCGGAGGCTGCGGCCGCAGGAAGTTATAAGAAAATGAAGTCCGCCGGCGGCCTAAGCCTTCCGTACAGTACTGTACTGTACTGTACAAAGCTATAGCGGAGGCGGCGGCTGCAAGAAGTAAAAAGAAAATAAAGTCCGCCGGCGGCCTAAGCCTACATTACGGTACTGCACTGTACTATGCTATAGCCTAATCAGCACCGCAAAAAGTAAAAAGAAAAAAAAGTCGCCGCCGGCCTAAGCCTACCGTACGGTACTGTACTCTACTATGCTATAGCGGAGGCGGCGGCTGCAAGAAGTAAAAAGAAAATAAAGTCCGCCGGCGGCCTAAGCCTACCGCACGGTACTGTACTGTACTATGCTATAGCGGAGGTGGCGGCCGCAAGTAGTGAAAAAAAAATAAAGTCCGCCGGCGGCCTAAGCCTACTGTACGAGTACTTTACTGTACTATGCTATAGCCTAGGCGGCGACCGCAAGAAGTAAAAAGAAAATAAAGACGCCAGCGGCCGAAGCCTACCGTACGGTACTGTACTGTACTATGCCATAGTGGAGGCGGGCGGCCGCAGGAAGTGAAAAAGAAAATAAAATTCCGCCGCCGCGGCCTAGGCCTACCGTACGATACTGTACTGTACTATGCTATAGCGGAGGCGGCGGCCGCAAGAAGTAAAAAGAAAATAAAGTCCGCCGGCGGCTTAAGCCTACCGTACGTTACTGTACTCTACTATGCTATAGCAGAGGCGGCGGCCGCAAGAAGTAAAAAAAAAATAAAGTCCACCGGCGACCTAATCCTACCGTACGATACTGTACTATGCTATAGCGGAGGCGGCGGCCGCAAGAAGTAAAAAGAAAATAAACTCCGCCGGCGGCCTAAGCCTACCGTACGGTACTGTACTGTACTATGCTATAGCGGAGAAGGCGGCCGGAAGAAGTAAAAAGAAACGAAAATCCGCCGGCGGCCTGAGCCTACCGTACGGTACTGTACTGTACTATGTTATAGCGGAGGCTGCGGCCGCAGGAAGTTATAAGAAAATAAAGTCCGCCGGCGGCCTAAGCCTTCCGTACAGTACTGTACTGTACTGTACAAAGCTATAGCGGAGGCGGCGGCTGCAAGAAGTAAAAAGAAAATAAAGTCCGCCGGCGGCCTAAGCCTACTGTACGGTACTGCACTGTACTATGCTATAGCCTAGTCGGCGATCGCAAAAAGTAAAAAGAAAATAAAGTCGCCGCCGGCCTAAGCCTACCGTACGGTACTGTACTATGCTATAGCGGAGGCAGCGGCCGCAAGAAGTAAAAAAAAATAAAGTTTGCCGGCGGCCTAAGCCTACCGTACGGTACTGTACTATGCCATAGTGGAGGCGGCGGCCGTAAGAAGTAAAAAGAAAATAAAAACCGCCAGCCGCCTAAGCCTACCGTACGGTACTGTACTATGCTATAGCGAAGGCAGCGGCCTCAAGAAGTAGAAAAAATTAAAGACCGCCGGCGGCCTAAGCCTACCGTACGGTACTGTTCTATGCCATAGTGGAGGCGGCTGCAAGAAGTGAAAAGAAAATAAAGTCCGCCGGCGGCCTAAGCCTACCGTACGATACTGTACTGTACTATGCTATAGCGGAGGCGGCGTCCGCAAGAAGTAAAAAGCAAATAAAGTCCGCAGGTGGCCTAAGCCTACCGTTCGATGCTGTACCATGCTATAGCAGAGGCGACGGCCGCAAAAAGTAAAAAGAAAATAAAGTACGACGGCGGCCTAAGCCTACCGTACGGTACTGTACTGTACTGTGCTATAGCGGAGATGGCGGCCGCAAGAAGTAAAAAAAAAATAAAGTCCGCCGGCGGCCCAAGCCTACCGTACGGTACTGTAATGTACTATGCTATAGCGAAGGCGGCGACTGCAAAAAGAAAAAAAAAAATAAAGACCGCCGGCGGCCTAAGCCTACCGTACGGTACTGTACTGTATTGTACTATGCTATAGCAGAGGCGGCAGCCGCAAGAAGTTAAAAGAAATTAAACTCCGCCGGCGGACTAAGCCTACCGTACGGTACTGTACTGTACTATGCTATAGCGGAGATGGCGACCCCAAGAAGTAAAAAGAAAATAAAGTCCGCCGGCGGCCTAAGCCTACAGTACGGTACTGTACTATGCTATAGCGGAGGCTGCGGCCGCAACAAGTAAAAAGAAAATATAGTCCGCCGGCCGCCTAAGCCTGCCGTACGGTACTGTACTGTACTATGCTATAGCGGAGGCGGCGGCCGCAAGAAGTAAAAAGAAAATAATGACGCCAGCGGCCTAAGCCTACCGTACGGTACTGTACTGTACTATGCTATAGCAGAGGCGGCGGTCGCAAGAAGTAAAAAGAAAATAAAGTCCGCCGGCGACCTAAGCTTACCGTACGGTACTGTACTCTACTATGCAATAGCAGAGGCGGCGGCCGCAAGAAGTAAAAAAAAAAAAGTCTGCCGACGGACTAAGCCTACTGTACTGTACTGTACTATGCAATAGCGGAGGCGAGGGCCACAAAAAGTAAAAAGAAAATAAAGTCCGCCGGCGGCCTAAACCTACCGTATGGTACTCTGTACTGTACTGTACTATGCTATAGCGGAGACGGCGGCCGCAAGAAGTGAAAAGAAAATAAAAACCGCCGGCGGCCTAAGCCTACCGTACGGGACTGTACTGTAGTATGCTATAGCGGAGGCGGCGGCCGCAAAAAGTAAAAAGAAAATAAAGTACGGCGGGGGCCTAAGCCTACCGTACGGTACTGTACTGTACTATGCTATAGCGGAGGTGGCGGCCGCAAGAAGTGAAAAGAAAAAAAAGTTCGCCGGCGGCCTAAGCCTACCGTACAGTACTGTACTGTACTATGCTATAGCAAAGGTGGCGGCCGCAAGAAGTAAAAAAAAATAAAGTCCACCGGCGACCTAAGCCTACCCTACGGTACTGTACTGTAATATGCTATAGCAGAGACGGCGGCCGCAAGAAGTAAAAAGAAAATAAAAACCGCCGGCGGCCAAAGCCTACCGTACTGTACTGTACTGTACTATGCTATAGCAGAGGCGGCGGCCGCAAGAAGTAAAAAGAATATAAAAACCGCCAGCAGCCTAAGCCTACCGTACGGGACTGTACTGTAGTATGCTATAGCGGAGGGGGCGGCCGCAAAAAGTAAAAAGAAAATAAAGTACGCCGGCGGCCTAAGCCTACCGTACGGTACTGTACTGTACTATGCTATAGCAATGGTGGCGGCCGCAAGAAGTAAAAAAAAAATAAAGTCCACCGGCGACCTAAGCCTACCCTACGGTACTGTACTGTAATATGCTATAGCAGAGACGGCGGCCGCAAGAAGTAAAAAGAAAATAAAAACCGCTGGCGGCCAAAGCCTGCCGTACTGTACTGTACTATGCAATAGCAGAGGCGGCGGCCGCAAGAAGTAAAAAGAAAATAAAGTCCGCCGGCGGCCTAAGCCAACTGTACGGTAGTGTACTGTACTATGCTATAGCGAAGGTGGCGGCCGCAAGAAGTAAAAAAAAATAAAGTCCACCGGCGACCTAAGCCTACCGTACGGTACTATACTATGCTATAGCGGAGGCGGCGGCCGCAAGAAGTAAAAAGAAAATAAACTTCGCCGGCGGCCTAAGCCTACTGTACGGTACTGTACTGTACTATGCTATAGCGGAGAAGGCGGCCGCAAGAAGTAAAAAGAAACGAAAATCCGCCGCCGGCCTGAGCCTACCGTACGGTACTGTACTGTACTATGTTATAGCGGAGGGTGCGGCCGCAGGAAGTTATAAGAAAATAAAGTCCGCCGGCGGCCTAAGCCTTCTGTACGGTACTGTACTGTACAAAGCTATAGCGGAGGCGGCAGCCGCAAGAAGTTAAAAGAAAATAAAAACCGCCGGTGGCCTGAGCCTACCGTACGGTACTGTACTGTATTGTACTATGCTATAGCGGAGGCGGCGGCCGCAAGACAAGACGTAAAAAGAAAAAAGAAAGTCCGCCGGCGGCCTAAGCCTACCGTACGGTACTGTACTGTACTATGCTATAGCGGAGGCTGCGGCCGCAAGAAGTAAAAAGAAAATAAGGTACGACGGCGGACTAAGCCTAACGTACGATACTGTACTGTACTATGCTATAGCGGAGGTGGCGGCCGGAAGAAGTAAAAGAAAAATAAAGTCCGCCGGCGGCCTAAGCCTACCGTACGGTACTGTACTGTACTATGCAATAGCGGAGGCGGCGGCCGCAAGAAGAAAAAAGAAAATAAAGTGTGCCGGCGGCCTAAGCCTTCCATACGGTACTGTACTGTATTGTACTATGCTATAGCGGAGGCGGCAGCCGCAAGAAGTTAAAAGAAAATAAACTCCGCCGGCGGCCAAAGCCTAACGTACGGTACTGTACTGTACTATGCTATAGCGGAGATGGCAGCCGCAAGAAGTAAAAAGAAAATAAAGTCCGCCGGCGGCCTAAGCCTACAGTACGGTACTGTACTATGCTATAGCGGAGGCTGCGGCCGCAAGAAGTAAAAAGAAAATATAGTCCGCCGGCGGCCTAAGCCTGCCGTATGGTACTGTACTGTACTATGCTAAAGCGGAGGTGGCGGCCGCAAGAAGTAAAAAGAAAAATAAAGTCCGCTGGCGGCCTAAGCCTACTGTACGGGTACTTTACTGTACTATGCTATAGCCTACGCGGCGACCGCAAGAAGTAAAAAGAAAATAAAGACGCCAGCGGCCGAAGCCTACCGTACGGTACTGTACTGTACTATGCCATAGTGGAGGCGGCGGCCGCAGGAAGTGAAAAGAAAATAAAGTCCGCCGACGGCCTAAGCCTACCGTACGATACTGTACTGTACTATGCTATAGCGGAGGCGGCGGCCTCAAGAAGTAAAAAGAAAATAAAGTCCGCCGGCGGCTTAAGCCTACCGTACGGTACTGTACTCTACTATGCTATAGCAGAGGCGGCGGCCGCAAGAAGTAAAAAAAAAATAAAGTCCACCGGCGACCTAAGCCTACCGTACGGTACTGTACTATGCTATAGCGGAGGCGGAGGCCGCAAGAAGTAAAAAGAAAATAAACTCCGCCAGCGGCCTAAGCATACCGTACGGTACTGTACTGTACTATGCTATAGCGGAGAAAGCGGCCGGAAGAAGTAAAAAGAAACGAAAATCCGCCGGCGGCCTGAGCCTACCGTACGGTACTGTACTATGTTATAGCGGAGTCTGCGGCCGCATGAAGTTATAAGAAAATAAAGTCCGCCGGCGGCCTAAGCCTTCCGTACAGTACTGTACTGTACTGTACAAAGCTATAGCGGAGGCGGCGGCTGCAAGAAGTAAAAAGAAAATAAAGTCCGCCGGCGGCCTAAGCCTACTGTACGGTACTGTACTATGCTATAGCCTAGTCGGCGACCGCAAAAAGTAAAAAGAAAATAAAGTCGCCGCCGGCCTAAGCCTACCGTACGGTACTGTACTCTACTATGCTATAGCGGAGGCGGCGGCCGCAAGACGTAAAAAGAAAATAAAGTCCGCCGGCGGCCTAAGCCTACCGTTCGATGCTGTACCATGCTATAGCAGAGGCGACGGCCGCAAAAAGTAAAAAGAAAATAAAGTTCGCCGACGACCTAAACCTATCGTACGGTACTGTACTATGCTATAGCCGAGACGGCAGCCGCAAGAAGTTAAATGAAAATAAAAACCGCCGGCGGCCTGAGCCTACCGTACGGTACTGTACTGTATTGTACTATGCTATAGCGGAGGCGGCGGCCGCAAGACGTAAAAAGAAAAGAAAGTCCGCCGGCGGCCTAAGCCTACCGTACGGTACTGTACTGTACTATGCTATAGCGGAGGCGGCGGCCGCAAGAAGTAAAAAGCAAATAAAGTCCGCAGGCGGCCTAAGCCTACCGTTCGATGCTGTACCATGCTATAGCAGAGGCGACGGCCGCAAGAAGTAAAAAGAAAATAAGGTACGACGGCGGCCTAAGCCTAACGTACGATACTGTACTGTACTATGCTATAGCGGAGGCGGCGGCCGGAAGAAGTAAAAGAAAAATAAAGTCCGCCGGCGGCCTAAGCCTACCGTACGGTACTGTACTGTACTATGCAATAGCGGAGGCGGCGGCCGCAAAGAAGAAAAAAAGAAAATAAAGTCCGCCGGCGGCCTAAGCCTTCCATACGGTACTGTACTGTATTGTACTATGCTATAGCGGAGGCGGCAGCCGCAAGAAGTTAAAAAGAAATAAAACTCCGCCGGCGGCCAAAGCCTAACGTACGGTACTGTACTGTACTATGCTATAGCGGAGATGGCAGCCGAAAGAAGTAAAAAGAAAATAAAGTCCGCCGGCGGCCTAAGCCTACAGTACGGTACTGTACTATGCTATAGCGGAGGCGGCAGCCGCAAGAAGTTAAAAGAAAATAAACTCCGCCGGCGGCCTAAGCCTGCCGTATGGTACTGTACTGTACTATGCTAAAGCGGAGGTGGCGGCCGCAAGAAGTAAAAAGAAAAAAAAGTCCGCTGGCAGCCTAAGCCTACTGTACGGGTAATTTACTGTACTATGCTATAGCCTACGCGGCGACCGCAAGAAGTAAAAAGAAAATAAAGACGCCAGCGGCCGAAGCCTACCGTACGGTACTGTACTGTACTATGCCATAGTGGAGGCGGCGGCCGCAGGAAGTGAAAAGAAAATAAAGGTCGCCGACGGCCTAAGCCTACCGTACGATACTGTACTGTACTATGCTATAGCGGAGGCGGCGGCCGCAAGAAGTAAAAAGAAAATAAAGTCCGCCGGCGGCTTAAGCCTACCGTACGGTACTGTACTCTACTATGCTATAGCAGAGGCGGCGGCCGCAAGAAGTAAAAAAAAATAAAGTCCACCGGCGACCTAAGCCTACCGTACGGTACTGTACTATGCTATAGCGGAGGCGGAGGCCGCAAGAAGTAAAAAGAAAATAAACTCCGCCAGCGGCCTAAGCATACCGTACGGTACTGTACTGTACTATGCTATAGCGGAGAAAGCGGCCGGAAGAAGTAAAAAGAAACGAAAATCCGCCGGCGGCCTGAGCCTACTGTACGGTACTGTACTATGTTATAGCGGAGTCTGCGGCCGCAGGAAGTTATAAGAAAATAAAGTCCGCCGGCGGCCTAAGCCTTCCGTACAGTACTGTACAAAGCTATAGCGAAGGTGGCGGCCGCAAGTAGTGAAAAAAAAATAAAGTCCGCCGGCGGCCTAAGCCTACCGTACGGTACTGTACTATGCCATAGTGGAGCCGGCGGCCGTAAGAAGTAAAAAGAAGATAAAAACCGCCAGCCGCCTAAGCCTACCTTACGGTACTGTACTGTATTGTACTATGCTATAGCGGAGGCGGCAGCCGCAAGAAGTTAAAAGAAAATAAACTCCGCCGGCAGCCAAAGCCTAACGTACGGTACTGTACTGTACTATGCTCTAGCGGAGATGGCAGCCGCAAGAAGTAAAAAGAAAATAAAGTCCGACGGCGGCCTAAGCCTACAGTACGGTACTGTAATATGCTATAGCGGAGGCTGCGGCCGCAAGAAGTAAAAAGAAAATATAGTCCGCCGGCGGCCTAAGCCTGCCGTATGGTACTGTACTGTACTATGCTAAAGCGGAGGTGGCGGCCGCAAGAAGTAAAAAGAAAATAAAGTCCGCCGGCGGCCTAAGCCTACTGTACGGGTACTTTACTGTACTATGCTATGGCCTAGGCGGCGACCGCAAAAAGTAAAAAGAAAATAAAGACGCCAGCGGCCGAAGCCTACCGTACGGTACTGTACTCTACTATGCTATAGCGGAGGCTGCGGCTGCAAGAAGTAAAAAAAAAATAAAGTCCGCCGGCGGCCTAAGCCTACCGTATGGTACTGTACTGTACTATGCTATAGCGAAGGTGGCCGCCGCAAGTAGTGAAAAAAATAAAGTCCGCCGGCGGCCTAAGCCTACCGTACGGTACTGTACTATGCCATAGTGGAGCCGGCGGCCGTAAGAAGTAAAAAGAAAATAAAAACCGCCAGCCGCCTAAGCCTACCTTACGGTACTGTACTGTACTATGCTATAGCGAAGGCAGCGGCCTCACGAAGTAAAAAAAATTAAAGACCGCCGGCGGCCTAAGCCTACCGTACGGTACTGTTGTTCTATGCCATAGTGGAGGCGGCTGCAAGAAGTGAAAAAAAAATAAAGTCCGCCGGCGGCCTAAGCCTACCGTACGATACTGTACTGTACTATGCTATAGCGGAGGCGGCGGCCCGCAAGAAGTAAAAAGCAAATAAAAGTCCGCAGGCGGCCTAAGCCTACCGTTCGATGCTGTACTGTACCATGCTATAGCAGAGGCGACGGCCGCAAAAAGTAAAAAGAAAATAAAGTTCGCCGACGACCTAAACCTATCGTACGGTACTGTACTATTCTATAGCGGAGACGGCAGCCGCAAGAAGTTAAAAGAAAATAAAAACCGCCGGCGGCCTGAGCCTACCGTACGGTACTGTACTCTAATGTACTATGCTATATCGGAGGCGGCGGCCGCAAGAAGTAGAAAGAAAGAAAAGTACGTCGGCGGCCTAAGCCTACCGTACGGTACTTTACTGTACTATTCTATAGCGGAGGTGGCGGCCGCAAGAAGTAAAAAGAAAATAATGTCCGCCAGCGGCCTAAGCTTCCTGTACGGTACTGTACTGTACTATGCTGTAGCGGAGGCGACGGCCGCAAGAAGTAAAAAAATAATGATGTCCGCCGGCAGCAAAAGCCTGCCGTACTGTACTATAGAGGAGGCGACAGCTGCAGGAAGTAAAAAGAAAAAAAGTCTGCCGGCAGCCTAAGCCTACCGTACGGTACTGTACTATGCAATAGCGGAGGCGACGGCCGCAAAAAGTAAACAGAAAATAAAGTCCGCCGGCAGCCTAAACCTACCGTACGGTACTGTGTACTGTACTGTACTATGCTATAGCGAAGACGGCGGCAGCAAGAAGTGAAAAAAAAATAAAAACCGCCGGCGGACTCAGCCTACAGTACGGGACTGTACTGTACTATGCTATAGCGGAGGCTGCGGCCGCAAGAAGTAAAAAGAAAATAAAGTACGACGGCGGCCTAAGCCTACCGTACGGTACTGTACTGTACTATGCTATAGCAGAGGCGGCGGCCGCAAGAAGAAAAAAGAAAATAAAGTCCGCCGACGGCCTAAGCCTACCATACGGTACTGTACTGTATTGTACTATGCTATAGCGGAGGCGGCAGCCGCAAGAAGTTAAAAGAAAATAAACTCCGCCGGCGGCCAAAGCCTAACGTACGGTACTGTACTGTACTATGCTCTAGCGGAGATGGCAGCCGCAAGAAGTAAAAAGAAAATAAAGTCCGCCGGCGGCCTAAGCCTACAGTACGGTACTGTAATATGCTATAGCGGAGGCTGCGGCCGCAAGAAGTAAAAAGAAAATATAGTCCGCAGGCGGCCTAAGCCTGCCGTATGGTACTGTACTGTACTATGCTAAAGCGGAGGTGGCGGCCGCAAGAAGTAAAAAGAAAATAAAGTCCGCCGGCGGCCTAAGCCTACTGTACGGGTACTTTACTGTACTATGCTATAGCCTAGGCGGCGACCGCAAGAAGTAAAAAGAAAATAAAGACGCCAGCGGCCGAAGCCTACCGTACGGTACTGTACTGTACTATGCCATAGTGGAGGCGGCAGCCGCAGGAAGTGAAAAGAAAATAAAGTCCGCCGACGGCCTAAGCCTACCGTACGATACTGTACTGTACTATGCTATAGCGGAGGCGGCGGCCGCAAGAAGTAAAAAGAAAATAAAGTCCGCCGGCGGCTTAAGCCTACCGTACGGCACTGTACTCTACTATGCTATAGCAGAGGCGGCGGCCGCAAGAAGTAAAAAAAAAATAAAGTCCACCGGCGACCTAAGCCTACCGTACGGTACTGTACTATGCTATAGCGGAGGCGGCGGCCGCAAGAAGTAAAAAGAAAATAAACTCCGCCGGCGGCCTAAGCCTACCGTACGGTACTGTACTGTACAAAGCTATAGCGGAGGCGGCGGCTGCAAGAAGTAAAAAGAAAATAAAGTCCGCCGGCGGCCTAAGCCTACTGTACGGTACTGCACTGTACTATGCTATAGCCTAGTCGGCGACCGCAAAAAGTAAAAAGAAAATAAAGTCGCCGCCGGCCTAAGCCTACCGTACGGTACTGTACTCTACTATGCTATAGCGGAGGCGGCGCCTGCAAGAAGTAAAAAGAAAATAAAGTCCGCCGGCGGCATAAGCCTACTGTACGGTACTGTACTGTACTATGCTATAGCGGAGGTGGCGGCCGCAAGTAGTGAAAAAAAAAATAAAGTCCGCCGGCGGCCTAAGTCTACCGAACGATACTGTACTATGCTATAGCGGAGGCAGCGGCCGCAAGAAGTAAAAAAAAATAAAGTCCGCCGGCGGCCTAAGCCTACCGTACGGTACTGTACTGTACTATGCTATAGCGAAGGCAGCGGCCTCAAGAAGTAAAAAAAATTAAAGACCGCCGATGGCCTAAGCCTACCGTACGGTACTGTTCTATGCCATAGTGGAGGCGGCTGCAAGAAGTGAAAAGAAAATAAAGTCCGCCGGCGGCCTAAGCCTACCGTACGATACTGTACTGTACTATGCTATAGCGGAGGCGGCGGCCGCAAGAAGTAAAAACCAAATAAAGTCCGCAGGCGGCCTAAGCCTAATGTTCGATGCTGTACCATGCTATAGCAGAGGCGACGGCTGCAAGAAGTTAAAAGAAAATAAAAACCGCCGGCGACCTGAGCCTACCGTACGGTACTGTACTCTAATGTACTATGCTATATCGGAGGCGGCGGCCGCAAGGAGTAGAAAGAAAGAAAAGTACGTCGGCGGCCTAAGCCTACCGTACGGTACTGTACTGTACTATGCTATAGCGGAGGTGGCGGCCGCAAGAAGTAAAAAGAAAATAATGTTCGCCAGCGGCCTAAGCTTCCTGTACGGTACTGTTCTGTACTGTGCTATAGCGGAGGCGGCGGCCGCAAGAAGTAAAAAGAAAATAAAGTCCGCCAGCGGCTTAAGCCTACCGTACGTACTGTACTCTACTATGCTATAGCAGAGGCGGCGGCCGCAAGAAAGTAAAAAAAAATAAAGTCCGCCGGCAGCCAAAGCCTGCCGTACTGTACTGTACTGTACTATAGCGGAGGCGACGGCCTCAAGAAGTAAAAAGAAAAAAAGTCTGCCGACGGCCTAAGCCTACTTTACTGTACTGTACTATGCAATAGCGGAGGCGAGAGCCGCAAAAAGTAAAAAGAAAATAAAGTCCTCCGGCGGCCTAAACCTTCCGTACGGTACTCTGTACTGTACTGTACTATGCTATAGCGGAGACGGCGGCCGCAAGAAGTGAAAAGAAATAAAAACCGCCGGCGGCCTAAGCCTACCGTACGGGACTGTACTGTATTATGCTATAGCGGAGGCGGCGGCCGCAAAAAGTGAAAAGAAAATAAAGTACGGCGGGGGCCTAAGCCTACCGTACGGTACTGTACTGTACTATGCTATAGCGGAGGTGGCGGCCGCAAGAAGTAAAAAGAAAATAAAGTCCACCAGCGACCTAAGCCTACCCTACGGTACTGTACTGTAATATGCTATAGCAGAGACGGCGGCATCAAGAAGTAAAAAGAAAATAAAAACCGCAAGAAGTAAAAAGAAAATAAACTCCGCCGGCGGCCAAAGCCTTCCGTACGGTACTGTACTGTACTATGCTATAGCGGAGATGGCAGCCGCAAGAAGTAAAAAGAAAATATAGTCCGCCGGCGGCCTAAGCCTGCCGTATGGTACTGTACTGTACTATGCTAAAGCGGAGGTGGCGGCCGCAAGAAGTAAAAAGAAAATAAAGTCCGCCGGCGGCCTAAGCCTACTGTACGGGTACTTTACTGTACTATGCTATAGCCTAGGCGGCGACCGCAAGAAGTAAAAAGAAAATAAAGACGCCAGCGGCCGAAGCCTACCGTACGGTACTGTACTGTACTATGCCATAGTGGAGGCGGCGGCCGCAAGAAGTGAAAAGAAAATAAAGTCCGCCGACGGCCTAAGCCTACCGTACGATACTGTACTGTACTATGCTATAGCGGAGGCGACGGCCACAAGAAGTAAAAAGAAAATAAAGTACGGCGGGGGCCTAAGCCTACCATACGGTACTGTACTGTACTATGCTATAGCGGAGGTGGCGGCCGCAAGAAGTAAAAAGAAAATAAAGTCCACCAGCGACCTATGCCTACCCTACGGTACTGTACTGTAATATGCTATAGCAGAGACGGCGGCCGCAAGAAGTGAAAAGAAAATAAAGACCGCCGGCAGCCTAAGCCTACCGTACGGTACTGTACTGTACTATGCTATAGCGGAGGCGGCGGCCGCAAGAAGTAAAAAAAATTAAAGTCCGCCAGCGGCGTAAGCCTACCGTATGGTACTGTTCTATGCCATAGTGGAGGCGGCGGACGCAAGAAGTGAAAAGAAAATAAAGTCCGCCGGCGGCCTAAACCTACCGTACGGTACTGTACTATGCAATAGCGGAGGCGAGAGCGGCAAAAAGCAAAAAGAAAATAAAGTCTGCCGGCGGCCTAAACCTTCCGTACGGTACTCTTTACTGTACTGTACTATGCTATAGCGGAGACGGCGGCCGCAAGAAGTGAAAAGAAAATAAAAACCGCCGGCGGCCTATGCCTACCGTACGGGACTGTACTGTATTATGCTATAGCGGAGGCGGCGGCCGCAAAAAGTGAAAAGAAAATAAAGTACAGCGGGGGCCTAAGCCTACCATACGGTACTGTACTGTACTATGCTATAGCGGAGGTGGCGGCCGCAAGAAGTAAAAAGAAAATAAAGTCCACCAGCGACCTATGCCTACCCTACGGTACTGTACTGTAATATGCTATAGCAGAGACGGCGGCCGCAAGAAGTAAAAAGAAAATAAGAACCGCCGGCGGCCAAAGCCTACCGTACTGTACTGTACTGTACTATGCTATAGCAGAGGCGGCGGCCGAAAGAAGTAAAAAGAAAATAAAGTCCGCCGGCGGCCTAAGCCTACCGTACGGTACTGTACTGTACTATGCTATAGCGAAGGTGGCGGCCGCAAGAAGTAAAAAAAAAATGAAGTCCACCGGCGACCTAAGCCTACCGTACGGTACTGTACTATGCTATAGCGGAGGCGGCGGCCGCAAGAAGTAAAAAGAAAATAAACTCCGCCAGCGGCCTAAGCATACCGTACGGTACTGTACTGTACTATGCTATAGCCTACGCGGCGACCGCAAGAAGTAAAAAGAAAATAAAGACGCCAGCGGCCGAATCCTACCGTACGGTACTGTACTGTACTATGCCATAGTGGAGGCGGCGGCAGCAGGAAGTGAAAAGAAAATAAAGTCCGCCGACGGCCTAAGCCTACCGTACGATACTGTACTGTACTATGCTATAGCGGAGGCGACGGCCACAAGAAGTAAAAAGAAAATAAAGTACGGCGGGGGCCTAAGCCTACCATACGGTACTGTACTGTACTATGCTATAGCGGAGGTGGCGGCCGCAAGAAGTAAAAAGAAAATAAAGTCCACCAGCGACCTAAGCCTACCCTACGGTACTGTACTGTAATATGCTATAGCAGAGACGGCGGCCGCAAGAAGTAAAAAGAAAATAAGAACCGCCGGCGGCCAAAGCCTACCGTACTGTACTGTACTGTACTATGCTATAGCAGAGGCGGCGGCCGAAAGAAGTAAAAAGAAAATAAAGTCTGCCGGCGGCCTAAGCCTACCGTACGGTACTGTACTCTACTATGCTATAGCAGAGGCGGAGGCCGCAAGAAGTAAAAAATATGAAGTCCGCCGGCAGCCAAAGCCTGCCGTACTGTACTGTACTATAGCGGACGCGACGGCCTCAAGAAGTAAAAAGAAAAAAAGTCTGCCGACGGACTAAGCCTACCGTACGGTACTGTACTATGCAATAGCGGAGGCGAGGGCCGCAAAAAGTAAAAAGAAAATAAAGTACGCCGGGGGCCTAAGCCTATTGTACGGTACTGTACTGTACTATGCTATAGCGGAGGTGGCGGCCGCAAGAAGTAAAAAGAAAATAGAGTCCGCCAGCGGCCTAAGCCTACCGTACGGTACTGTACTGTACTATGCTATAGCGGAGGAGGCGGCCGCAAGAAGTAAAAAAAATTAAAGTCCGCCGACGGCATAAGCCTACTGTATGGTACTGTTCTATGCCATAGTGGAGGCGGCGGACGCAAGAAGTGAAGAGAAAATAAAGTCCGCCGGCGGCCTAAGCCTACCGTACGGTACTGTACCATGCTATAGCAGAAGCGACGGCCGCAAAAAGTAAATAGAAAATAAAGTCCGCCGGCCGCCTAAGCCTACCGCACGGTACTGTACTATGCAATAGCGGAGGCGAGGGCCGCAAAAAGTAAAAAGAAAATAAAGTCCGCCGGCGGCCTAAACCTACCGTACGGTACTCTGTATTGTAATGTACTATGCTATAGCGGAGACGGCGGCCGCAAGAAGTGAAAAGAAAATAAAAACCGCCGGCGGCCTAAGCCTACCGTACGGTACTGTACTGTAGTATGCTATAGCGTAGGCGGCGACCGCAAAAAGAAAAAAGAAAATAAAGTCCGTCGGCGGTTTAAGCCCACCGTACGGTACTGTACTCTACTATGCTATAGCAGAGGCGGCGGCCACAAGAAGTAAAAAAAAATAAAGTCCACCGGCGACCTAAGCCTACCGTACGGTACTGTACTATGCTATAGCGGAGGCGGAGGCCGCAAGAAGTAAAAAGAAAATAAACTCCGCCAGCGGCCTAAGCATACCGTACGGTACTGTACTGTACTATGCTATAGCCTACGCGGCGACCGCAAGAAGTAAAAAGAAAATAAAGACGCCAGCGGCCGAATCCTACCGTACGGTACTGTACTGTACTATGCCATAGTGGAGGCGGCGGCAGCAGGAAGTGAAAAGAAAATAAAGTCCGCCGACGGCCTAAGCCTACCGTACGATACTGTACTGTACTATGCTATAGCGGAGGCGGCGGCCGCAAGAAGTAAAAAGAAAATAAAGTCCGCCGGCGGCTTAAGCCTACCGTACGGTACTGTACTCTACTATGCTATAGAAGAGGCGTCGGCCGCAAGAAGTAAAAAAAAAATAAAGTCCACCGGCGACCTAAGCCTACCGTACGGTACTGTACTATGCTATAGCGGAGGCGGAGGCCGCAAGAAGTAAAAAGAAAATAAACTCCGCCAGCGGCCTAAGCATACCGTACGACTATAGCGGAGAAAGCGGCCGGAAGAAGTAAAAAGAAAAGAAAATCCGCCAGCGGCCTGAGCCTACCGTACGGTACTGTACTATGTTATAGCGGAGTCTGCGGCCGCAGGAAGTTATAAGAAAAAATAAAGTCCGCCGGCGGCCTAAGCCTTCCGTACAGTACTGTACTGTACTGTACAAAGCTATAGCGGAGGCGGCGGCTGCAAGAAGTAAAAAGAAAATAAAGTCCGCCGGCGGCCTAAGCCTACTGTACGGTACTGCACTGTACTATGCTATAGCCTAGTCGGCGAAGGCAAAAAGTAAAAAGAAAATAAAGTCGCCGCCGGCCTAAGCCTACCGTACGGTACTGTACTCTACTATGCTATAGCGGAGGCGGCGGCTGCAAGAAGTAAAAAGAAAATAAAGCCCGCCGGCGGCCTAAGCCTACCGTACGGTACCGTACTGTACTGTACTATGCTATAGCGAAGGTGGCGGCCGCAAGTAGTGAAAAAAAAATAAAGTCCGCCGGCGGCCTAAGCCTACCGTACGGTACTGTACTATGCCATAGTGGAGCCGGCGGCCGTAAGAAGTAAAAAGAAAATAAAAACCGCCAGCCGCCTAAGCCTACCTTACGGTACTGTACTGTACTATGCTATAGCGAAGGCAGCGGCCTCACGAAGTAAAAAAAATTAAAGACCGCCGGCGGCCTAAGCCTACCGTACGGTACTGTTCTATGCCATAGTGGAGGCGGCTGCAAGAAGTGAAAAGAAAATAAAGTCCGCCGGCGGCCTAAGCCTACCGTACGATACTGTACTGTACTATGCTATAGCGGAGGCGGCGGCCGCAAGAAGTAAAAAGCAAATAAAGTCTGCTGGAGGCCTAAGCCTACCGTTCGATGCTGTACCATGCTATAGCAGAGGCGACGGCCGCAAAAAGTAAAAAGAAAATAAAGTTCGCCGACGAACTAAACCTATCGTACGGTACTGTACTATGTTATAGCGGAGACGGCAGCCGCAAGAAGTTAAAAGAAAATAAAAACCGCCGGCGGCCTGAGCCTACCGTACGGTACTGTACTCTAATGTACTATGCTATATCGGAGGCGGCGGCCGCAAGAAGTAGAAAGAAAGAAAAGTACGTCGGCGGCCTAAGCCTACCGTACGGTACTGTACTGTACTATTCTATAGCGGAGGTGGCGGCCGCAAGAAGTAAAAAGAAAATAATGTCCGCCAGCGGCCTAAGCTTCCTGTACGGTACTGTACTGTACTATGCTGTAGCGGAGGCGACGGCCGCAAGAAGTAAAAAAAAAATGAAGTCCGCCGGCAGCAAAAGCCTGCCGTACTGTACTGTACTATAGAGAAGGCGACAGCTGCAGGAAGTAAAAAGAAAAAAAGTCTGCCGGCAGCCTAAGCCTACCGTACGGTACTGTACTATGCAATAGCGGAGGCGACGGCCGCAAAAAGTAAACAGAAAATATAGTTTGCCGGCAGCCTAAACCTACCGTACGGTACTCTGTACTGTACTGTACTATGCTATAGCGAAGACGGCGGCAGCAAGAAGTGAAAAAAAAAAAAAAAAAACCGCCGGCGGACTCAGCCTACCGTACGGGACTGTACTGTAGTATGCCATAGTGGAGGCGGCGGCCGCAAAAAGTGAAAAGAAAATAAAGTCCGCCGACGGCCTAAGCCTACCGTACGATACTGTACTGTACTATGCTATAGCGGAGGCAGCAGGCCGCAAGAAGTAAAAAAAAAATAAAGTCCGCCGGCAGCCAAAGCCTGCCGTACTGTACTGTACTGTACTATAGCGGAGGCGACGGCCTCAAGAAGTAAAAAAGAAAAAAAGTCTGCCGACGGCCTAAGCCTACTGTACTGTACTGTACTATGCTATAGCGGAGGCAGCGGCCGCAAGAAGCAAAAAAAAATAAAGTCCGCCGGCGGCCTAAGCCTACCGTACGGTACTGTACTATGCATAGTGGGGGCGGCGGCCGTAAGAAGTAAAAAGAAAATAAAAACCGCCAGCCGCCTAAGCCTACCGTACGGTACTGTACTGTACTATGCTATAGCGAAGGAAGCGGCCTCAAGAAGTAAAAAAAATTAAAGACCGCCGGCGGCCTAAGCCTATCGTACGGTACTGTTCTATGCCATAGTGGAGGCGGCGGCCGCAAGAAGGGAAAAGAAAATAAAGTCCGCCGACGATCTAAACCTATCGTACGGTACTGTACTATGCTATAGCGGAGACGGCAGCCGCAAGAAGTTAAAAGAAAATAAAAACCGCCGGCGGCCTGAGCCTACCGTACGGTACTGTACTGTATTGTACTATGCTATAGCGGAGGCGGCGGCCGCAAGACATAAAAAGAAAAGAAAGTCCGCCGGCGGCCTAAGCCTACCGTACGGTACTGTACTGTACTATGCTATAGCGGAGGCTGCGGCCGCAAGAAGTAAAAAGAAAATAAAGTACGACGGCGGCCTAAGCCTACCGTACGATACTGTACTGTACTATGCTATAGCGGAGGTGGCGGCCGGAAGAAGTAAAAGAAAAATAAAGTCCGCCGGCGGCCTAAGCCTACCGTACGGTACTGTACTGTACTATGCTATAGCGGAGACGGCGGCCGCAAGAAGAAAAAAGAAAATAAAGTCCGCCGGCGGCCTAAGCCTACCATACGGTACTGTACCCTATTGTACTATGCTATAGCGGAGGCGGCAGCCGCAAGAAGTTAAAAGAAAATAAACTCCGCCGGCGGCCAAAGCCTAACGTACGGTACTGTACTGTACTATGCTCTAGCGGAGATGGCAGCCGCAAGAAGTAAAAAGAAAATAAAGTCCACCGGCTGCCTAAGCCTACAGTACGGTACTGTAATATGCTATAGCGGAGGCTGCGGCCGCAAGAAGTAAAAAGAAAATATAGTCCGCCGGCGGCCTAAGCCTGCCGTATGGTACTGTACTGTACTATGCTAAAGCGGAGGTGGCGGCCGCAAGAAGTAAAAAGAAAATAAAGTCCGCCGGCGGCCTAAGCCTACTGTACGGGTACTTTACTGTACTGTGCTATAGCCTAGGCGGCGACCGCAAGAGGTAAAAAGAAAATAAAGACGCCAGCGGCCGAAGCCTACCGTACGGTACTGTACTGTACTATGCCATAGTGGAGGCGGCAGCCGCAGGAAGTGAAAAGAAAATAAAGTCCGCCGACGGCCTAAGCCTACCGTACGATACTGTACTGTACTATGCTATAGCGGAGGCGGCGGCCGCAAGAAGTAAAAAGAAAATAAAGTCCGCCGGCGGCTTAAGCCTACCGTACGGTACTGTACTATGCAATAGCGGAGGCGAGGGCCGCAAAAAGTAAAAAGAAAATAAAGTACGCCGGGGGCCTAAGCCGATTGTACGGTACTGTACTGTACTATGCTATAGCGGAAGGGTGGCGGCCGCAAGAAGTAAAAAAGAAAAATAGAGTCCGCCAGCGGCCTAAACCTACCGTACGGTACTGTACTGTACTATGCTATAGCGGAGGCGGCGGCGGCCGCAAGAAGTAAAAAAAATTAAAGTCCGCCGACGGCATAAGCCTACCGTATGGTACTGTTCTATGCCATAGTGGAGGCGGCGGACGCAAGAAGTGAAGAGAAAATAAAGTCCGCCGGCGGCCTAAGCCTACCGTACGGTACTGTACCATGCTATAGCAGAAGCAACGGCCGCAAAAAGTAAATAGAAAATAAAGTCCGCCGGCCGCCTAAGCCTACCGCACGGTACTGTACTATGCAATAGCGGAGGCGAGGGCCGCAAAAAGTAAAAAGAAAATAAAGTCCGCCGGCGGCCTAAACCTACCGTACGGTACTCTGTATTGTAATGTACTATGCTATAGCGGAGACGGCGGCCGCAAGAAGTGAAAAGAAAATAAAAACCGCCGGCGGCCTAAGCCTACCGTACGGTACTGTACTGTAGTATGCTATAGCGTAGGCGGCGGCCGCAAAAAGAAAAAAGAAAATAAAGTCCGTCGGCGGCTTAAGCCAACCGTACGGTACTGTACTCTACTATGCTATAGCAGAGGCGGCGGCCACAAGAAGTAAAAAAAAAATAAAGTCCACCGGCGACCTAAGCCTACCGTACGGTACTCTACTATGCTATAGCGGAGGCGGAGGCCCGCAAGAAGTAAAAAAGAAAATAAAACTCCGCCAGCGGCCTAAGCATACCGTACGGTACTGTACTGTACTATGCTATAGCCTACGCGGCGACCGCAAGAAGTAAAAAGAAAATAAAGATGCCAGCGGCCGAAGCCTACCGTACGGTACTGTACTGTACTATGCCATAGTGGAGGCGGCGGCAGCAGGAAGTGAAAAGAAAATAAAGTCCGCCGACGGCCTAAGCCTACCGTACGATACTGTACTGTACTATGCTATAGCGGAGGCGGCGGCCGCAAGAAGTAAAAAGAAAATAAAGTCCGCCGGCGGCTTAAGCCTACCGTACGGTACTGTACTCTACTATGCTATAGCAGAGGCGGCGGCCGCAAGAAGTAAAAAAAAAATAAAGTCCACCGGCGACCTAAGCCTACCGTACGGTACTGTACTATGCTATAGCGGAGGCGGAGGCCGCAAGAAGTAAAAAGAAAATAAACTCCGCCAGCGGCCTAAGCATACCGTACGACTATAGCGGAGAAAGCGGCCGGAAGAAGTAAAAAGAAAAGAAAATCCGCCGGCGGCCTGAGCCTACCGTACGGTACTGTACTATGTTATAGCGGAGTCTGCGGCCGCAGGAAGTTATAAGAAAATAAAGTCCGCCGGCGGCCTAAGCCTTCCGTACAGTACTGTACTGTACTGTACAAAGCTATAGCGGAGGCGGCGGCTGCAAGAAGTAAAAAGAAAATAAAGTCCGCCGGCGGCCTAAGCCTACTGTACGGTACTGCACTGTACTATGCTATAGCCTAGTCGGCGACCGCAAAAAGTAAAAAGAAAATAAAGTCGCCGCCGGCCAAAGCCTACCGTACGGTACTGTACTCTACTATGCTATAGCGGAGGCGGCGGCTGCAAGAAGTAAAAAGAAAATAAAGCCCGCCGGCGGCCTAAGCCTACCGTACGGTACTGTACTGTACTATGCTATAGCGAAGGTGGCGGCCGCAAGTAGTGAAAAAAAAATAAAGTCCGCCGGCGGCCTAAGCCTACCGTACGGTACTGTACTATGCCATAGTGGAGCCGGCGGCCGTAAGAAGTAAAAAGAAAATAAAAACCGCCAGCCGCCTAAGCCTACCTTACGGTACTGTACTGTACTATGCTATAGCGAAGGCAGCGGCCTCACGAAGTAAAAAAAATTAAAGACCGCCGGCGGCCTAAGCCTACCGTACGGTACTGTTCTATGCCATAGTGGAGGCGGCTGCAAGAAGTGAAAAGAAAATAAAGTCCGCCGGCGGCCTAAGCCTACCGTACGATACTGTACTGTACTATGCTATAGCGGAGGCGGCGGGCCGCAAGAAGTAAAAAAGCAAATAAAGTCTGCAGACGGCCTAAGCCTACCGTTCGATGCTGTACCATGCTATAGCGGAGACGGCAGCCGCAAGAAGTTAAAAGAAAATAAAAACCGCCGGCGGCCTGAGCCTACCGTACGGTACTGTACTCTAATGTACTATGCTATATCGGAGGCGGCGGCCGCAAGAAGTAGAAAGAAAGAAAAAAGTACGTCGGCGGCCTAAGCCTACCGTACGGTACTGTACTGTACTATTCTATAGCGGAGGTGGCGGGGCGGCCGCAAGAAGTAAAAAGAAAATAATGTCCGCCAGCGGCCTAAGCTTCCTGTACGGTACTGTACTGTACTATGCTGTAGCGGAGGCGACGGCCGCAAGAAGTAAAAAAAAAATGAAGTCCGCCGGCAGCAAAAGCCTGCCGTACTGTACTGTACTATAGAGAAGGCGACAGCTGCAGGAAGTAAAAAGAAAAAAAGTCTGCCGGCAGCCTAAGCCTACCGTACGGTACTGTACTATGCAATAGCGGAGGCGACGGCCGCAAAAAGTAAACAGAAAATAAAGTTTGCCGGCAGCCTAAACCTACCGTACGGTACTCTGTACTGTACTGTACTATGCTATAGCGAAGACGGCGGCAGCAAGAAGTGAAAAAAAAATAAAAACCGCCGGCGGACTCAGCCTACCGTACGGGACTGTACTGTAGTATGCCATAGTGGAGGCGGCGGCCGCAAAAAGTGAAAAGAAAATAAAGTCCGCCGACGGCCTAAGCCTACCGTACGATACTGTACTGTACTATGCTATAGCGGAGGCAGCGGCCGCAAGAAGTAAAAAAAAATAAAGTCCGCCGGCAGCCAAAGCCTGCCGTACTGTACTGTACTGTACTATAGCGGAGGCGACGGCCTCAAGAAGTAAAAAAGAAAAAAAGTCTGCCGACGGCCTAAGCCTACTGTACTGTACTGTACTATGCTATAGCGGAGGCAGCGGCCGCAAGAAGCAAAAAAAAATAAAGTCCGCCGGCGGCCTAAGCCTACCGTACGGTACTGTACTATGCATAGTGGGGGCGGCGGCCGTAAGAAGTAAAAAGAAAATAAAAACCGCCAGCCGCCTAAGCCTACCGTACGGTACTGTACTGTACTATGCTATAGCGAAGGAAGCGGCCTCAAGAAGTAAAAAAAATTAAAGACCGCCGGCGGCCTAAGCCTATCGTACGGTACTGTACTATGCTATAGCGGAGACGGCAGCCGCAAGAAGTTAAAAGAAAATAAAAACCGCCGGCGGCCTGAGCCTACCGTACGGTACTGTACTGTATTGTACTATGCTATAGCGGAGGCGGCGGCCGCAAGACATAAAAAGAAAAGAAAGTCCGCCGGCGGCCTAAGCCTACCGTACGGTACTGTACTGTACTATGCTATAGCGGAGGCTGCGGCCGCAAGAAGTAAAAAGAAAATAAAGTACGACGGCGGCCTAAGCCTACCGTACGATACTGTACTGTACTATGCTATAGCGGAGGTGGCGGCCGGCCGGAAGAAGTAAAAAAAAAATAAAGTCCGCCGGCGGCCTAAGCCTACCGTACGGTACTGTACTGTACTATGCTATAGCGGAGACGGCGGCCGCAAGAAGAAAAAAGAAAATAAAGTCCGCCGGCGGCCTAAGCCTACCATACGGTACTGTACTGTATTGTACTATGCTATAGCGGAGGCGGCAGCCGCAAGAAGTTAAAAGAAAATAAACTCCGCCGGCGGCCAAAGCCTAACGTACGGTACTGTACTGTACTATGCTCTAGCGGAGATGGCAGCCGCAAGAAGTAAAAAGAAAATAAAGTCCACCGGCTGCCTAAGCCTACAGTACGGTACTGTAATATGCTATAGCGAAGGCTGCGGCCGCAAGAAGTAAAAAGAAAATATAGTCCGCCGGCGGCCTAAGCCTGCCGTATGGTACTGTACTGTACTATGCTAAAGCGGAGGTGGCGGCCGCAAGAAGTAAAAAGAAAATAAAGTCCGCCGGCGGCCTAAGCCTACTGTACGGGTACTTTACTGTACTGTGCTATAGCCTAGGCGGCGACCGCAAGAGGTAAAAAGAAAATAAAGACGCCAGCGGCCGAAGCCTACCGTACGGTACTGTACTGTACTATGCCATAGTGGAGGCGGCAGCCGCAGGAAGTGAAAAGAAAATAAAGTCCGCCGACGGCCTAAGCCTACCGTACGATACTGTACTGTACTATGCTATAGCGGAGGCAGCGGCCGCAAGAAGTAAAAAGAAAATAAAGTCCGCCGGCGGCTTAAGCCTACCGTACGGTACTGTACTATGCAATAGCGGAGGCGAGGGCCGCAAAAAGTAAAAAGAAAATAAAGTACGCCGGGGGCCTAAGCCGATTGTTCGGTACTGTACTGTACTATGCTATAGCGGAGGTGGCGGCCGCAAGAAGTAAAAAGAAAATAGAGTCCGCCAGCGGCCTAAACCTACCGTACGGTACTGTACTGTACTATGCTATAGCGGAGGCGGCGGCCGCAAGAAGTAAAAAAAATTAAAGTCCGCCGACGGCATAAGCCTACCGTATGGTACTGTTCTATGCCATAGTGGAGGCGGCGGACGCAAGAAGTGAAGAGAAAATAAAGTCCGCCGGCGGCCTAAGCCTACCGTACGGTACTGTACCATGCTATAGCAGAAGCAACGGCCGCAAAAAGTAAATAGAAAATAAAGTCCGCCGGCCGCCTAAGCCTACCGCACGGTACTGTACTATGCAATAGCGGAGGCGAGGGCCGCAAAAAGTAAAAAGAAAATAAAGTCCGCCGGCGGCCTAAACCTACCGTACGGTACTCTGTATTGTAATGTACTATGCTATAGCGGAGACGGCGGCCGCAAGAAGTGAAAAGAAAATAAAAACCGCCGGCGGCCTAAGCCTACCGTACGGTACTGTACTGTAGTATGCTATAGCGTAGGCGGCGGCCGCAAAAAGAAAAAAGAAAATAAAGTCCGTCGGCGGCTTAAGCCTACCGTACGGTACTGTACTCTACTATGCTATAGCAGAGGCGGCGGCCACAAGAAGTAAAAAAAAAATAAAGTCCACCGGCGACCTAAGCCTACCGTACGGTACTGTACTATGCTATAGCGGAGGCGGAGGCCGCAAGAAGTAAAAAGAAAATAAACTCCGCCAGCGGCCTAAGCATACCGTACGGTACTGTACTGTACTATGCTATAGCCTACGCGGCGACCGCAAGAAGTAAAAAGAAAATAAAGACGCCAGCGGCCGAAGCCTACCGTACGGTACTGTACTGTACTATGCCATAGTGGAGGCGGCGGCAGCAGGAAGTGAAAAGAAAATAAAGTCCGCCGACGGCCTAAGCCTACCGTACGATACTGTACTGTACTATGCTATAGCGGAGGCGGCGGCCGCAAGAAGTAAAAAGAAAATAAAGTCCGCCGGCGGCTTAAGCCTACCGTACGGTACTGTACTCTACTATGCTATAGCAGAGGCGGCGGGCCCGCAAGAAGTAAAAAAAAAAATAAAGTCCACCGGCGACCTAAGCCTACCGTACGGTACGGTACTGTACTATGCTATAGCGGAGGCGGAGGCCGCAAGAAGTAAAAAGAAAAAATAAAACTCCGCCAGCGGCCTAAGCATTACCGTACGACTATAGCGGAGAAAAGCGGCCGGAAGAAGTAAAAAGAAAAGAAAATCCGCCGGCGGCCTGAGCCTACCGTACGGTACTGTACTATGTTATAGCGGAGTCTGCGGCCGCAGGAAGTTATAAGAAAATAAAGTCCGCCGGCGGCCTAAGCCTTCCGTACAGTACTGTACTGTACTGTACAAAGCTATAGCGGAGGCGGCGGCTGCAAGAAGTAAAAAGAAAAATAAAGTCCGCCGGCGGCCTAAGCCTACTGTACGGTACTGCACTGTACTATGCTATAGCCTAGTCGGCGACCGCAAAAAAGTAGAAAGAAAATAAAGTCGCCGCCGGCCAAAGCCTACCGTACGGTACTGTACTCTACTATGCTATAGCGGAGGCGGCGGCGGCTGCAAGAAGTAAAAAGAAAATAAAAGCCCGCCGGCGGCCTAAGCCTACCGTACGGTACTGTACTGTACTGTACTATGCTATAGCGAAGGTGGCGGCCGCAAGTAGTGAAAAAAAAATAAAGTCCGCCGGCGGCCTAAGCCTACCGTACGGTACTGTACTATGCCATAGTGGAGCCGGCGGCCGTAAGAAGTAAAAAGAAAATAAAAACCGCCAGCCGCCAAAGCCTACCTTACGGTACTGTACTGTACTATGCTATAGCGAAGGCAGCGGCCTCACGAAGTAAAAAAAATTAAAGACCGCCGGCGGCCTAAGCCTACCGTACGGTACTGTTCTATGCCATAGTGGAGGCGGCTGCAAGAAGTGAAAAGAAAATAAAGTCCGCCGGCGGCCTAAGCCTACCGTACGATACTGTACTGTACTATGCTATAGCGGAGGCGGCGGCCGCAAGAAGTAAAAAGCAAATAAAGTCTGCAGACGGCCTAAGCCTACCGTTCGATGCTGTACCATGCTATAGCGGAGACGGCAGCCGCAAGAAGTTAAAAGAAAATAAAAACCGCCGGCGGCCTGAGCCTACCGTACGGTACTGTACTCTAATGTACTATGCTATATCGGAGGCGGCGGCCGCAAGAAGTAGAAAGAAAGAAAAGTACGTCGGCGGCCTAAGCCTACCGTACGGTACTGTACTGTACTATTCTATAGCGGAGGTGGCGGCCGCAAGAAGTAAAAAGAAAATAATGTCCGCCAGCGGCCTAAGCTTCCTGTACGGTACTGTACTGTACTATGCTGTAGCGGAGGCGACGGCCGCAAGAAGTAAAAAAAAAATGAAGTCCGCCGGCAGCAAAAGCCTGCCGTACTGTACTGTACTATAGAGAAGGCGACAGCTGCAGGAAGTAAAAAGAAAAAAAGTCTGCCGGCAGCCTAAGCCTACCGTACGGTACTGTACTATGCAATAGCGGAGGCGACGGCCCGCAAAAAAGTAAACAAACAGAAAATAAAGTTTGCCGGCAGCCTAAACCTACCGTACGGTACTCTGTACTGTACTGTACTATGCTATAGCGAAGACGGCGGCAGCAAGAAGTGAAAAAAAAATAAAAACCGCCGGCGGACTCAGCCTACCGTACGGGACTGTACTGTAGTATGCCATAGTGGAGGCGGCGGCCGCAAAAAGTGAAAAGAAAATAAAGTCCGCCGACGGCCTAAGCCTACCCGTACGATACTGTACTGTACTATGCTATAGCGGAGGCAGCGGGCCGCAAGAAGTAAAAAAAAATAAAGTCCGCCGGCAGCCAAAGCCTGCCGTACTGTACTGTACTGTACTATAGCGGAGGCGACGGCCTCAAGAAGTAAAAAAGAAAAAAAGTCTGCCGACGGCCTAAGCCTACTGTACTGTACTGTACTATGCTATAGCGGAGGCAGCGGCGGGCCGCAAGAAGCAAAAAAAAAATAAAGTCCGCCGGCGGCCTAAGCCTACCGTACGGTACTGTACTATGCATAGTGGGGGCGGCGGCCGTAAGAAGTAAAAAGAAAATAAAAAAACCGCCAGCCGCCTAAGCCTACCGTACGGTACTGTACTGTACTATGCTATAGCGAAGGAAGCGGCCTCAAGAAGTAAAAAAAAATTAAAGACCGCCGGCGGCCCTAAGCCTATCGTACGGTACTGTACTATGCTATAGCGGAGACGGCAGCCGCAAGAAGTTAAAAGAAAATAAAAACCGCCGGCGGCCTGAGCCTACCGTACGGTACTGTACTGTATTGTACTATGCTATAGCGGAGGCGGCGCGGCCGCAAGACATAAAAAGAAAAAGAAAGTCCGCCGGCGGCCTAAGCCTACCGTACGGTACTGTACTGTACTATGCTATAGCGGAGGCTGCGGCCGCAAGAAGTAAAAAGAAAATAAAGTACGACGGCGGCCTAAGCCTACCGTACGATACTGTACTGTACTATGCTATAGCGGAGGTGGCGGCCGGAAGAAGTAAAAGAAAAATAAAGTCCGCCGGCGGCCTAAGCCTACCGTACGGTACTGTACTGTTACTATGCTATAGCGGAGACGGCGGCCGCAAGAAGAAAAAAAAAAATAAAGTCCGCCGGCGGCCTAAGCCTACCATACGGTACTGTACTGTATTGTACTATGCTATAGCGGAGGCGGCAGCCGCAAGAAGTTAAAAGAAAATAAACTCCGCCGGCGGCCAAAGCCTAACGTACGGTACTGTACTGTACTATGCTCTAGCGGAGATGGCAGCCGCAAGAAGTAAAAAGAAAATAAAGTCCACCGGCTGCCTAAGCCTACAGTACGGTACTGTAATATGCTATAGCGGAGGCTGCGGCCGCAAGAAGTAAAAAGAAAATATAGTCCGCCGGCGGCCTAAGCCTGCCGTATGGTACTGTACTGTACTATGCTAAAGCGGAGGTGGTGGCGGCCGCAAGAAGTAAAAAGAAAATAAAGTCCGCCGGCGGCCTAAGCCTACTGTACGGGTACTTTACTGTACTGTGCTATAGCCTAGGCGGCGACCGCAAGAGGTAAAAAGAAAATAAAGACGCCAGCGGGCCGAAGCCTACCGTACGGTACTGTACTGTACTGTACTATGCCATAGTGGAGGCGGCAGCCGCAGGAAGTGAAAAGAAAATAAAGTCCGCCGACGGCCTAAGCCTACCGTACGATACTGTACTGTACTATGCTATAGCGGAGGCGGCGGCCGCAAGAAGTAAAAAGAAAATAAAGTCCGCCGGCGGCTTAAGCCTACCGTACGGTACTGTACTATGCAATAGCGGAGGCGAGGGCCGCAAAAAGTAAAAAGAAAATAAAGTACGCCGGGGGCCTAAGCCGATTGTACGGTACTGTACTGTACTATGCTATAGCGGAGGTGGCGGCCGCAAGAAGTAAAAAGAAAATAGAGTCCGCCAGCGGCCTAAACCTACCGTACGGTACTGTACTGTACTATGCTATAGCGGAGGCGGCGGCCGCAAGAAGTAAAAAAAATTAAAGTCCGCCGACGGCATAAGCCTACCGTATGGTACTGTTCTATGCCATAGTGGAGGCGGCGGACGCAAGAAGTGAAGAGAAAATAAAGTCCGCCGGCGGCCTAAGCCTACCGTACGGTACTGTACCATGCTATAGCAGAAGCAACGGCCGCAAAAAAGTAAATAGAAAAAATAAAGTCCGCCGGCCGCCTAAGCCTACCGCACGGTACTGTACTATGCAATAGCGGAGGCGAGGGCCGCAAAAAAGTAAAAAAGAAAATAAAGTCCGCCGGCGGCCTAAAACCTACCGTACGGTACTCTGTATTGTAATGTACTATGCTATAGCGGAGACGGCGCGGCCGCAAGAAGTGAAAAGAAAATAAAAAACCGCCGGCGGCCTAAGCCTACCGTACGGTACTGTACTGTAGTATGCTATAGCGTAGGCGGCGGTGGCAGCCGCAAAAAGAAAAAAGAAAATAAAGTCCGTCGGCGGCTTAAGCCTACCGTACGGTACTGTACTCTACTATGCTATAGCAGAGGCGGCGGCCAACAAGAAGTAAAAAAAAAAAATAAAGTCCACCGGCGACCTAAGCCTACCGTACGGTACTGTACTATGCTATAGCGGAGGCGGAGGCCGCAAGAAGTAAAAAGAAAATAAACTCCGCCAGCGGCCTAAGCATACCGTACGGTACTGTACTGTACTATGCTATAGCCTACGCGGCGACCGCAAGAAGTAAAAAGAAAATAAAGACGCCAGCGGCCGAAGCCTACCGTACGGTACTGTACTGTACTATGCCATAGTGGAGGCGGCGGCAGCAGGAAGTGAAAAGAAAATAAAGTCCGCCGACGGCCTAAGCCTACCGTACGATACTGTACTGTACTATGCTATAGCGGAGGCGGCGGCCGCAAGAAGTAAAAAGAAAATAAAGTCCGCCGGCGGCTTAAGCCTACCGTACGGTACTGTACTCTACTATGCTATAGCAGAGGCGGCGGCCGCAAGAAGTAAAAAAAAAATAAAGTCCACCGGCGACCTAAGCCTACCGTACGGTACTGTACTATGCTATAGCGGAGGCGGAGGCCGCAAGAAGTAAAAAGAAAATAAACTCCGCCAGCGGCCTAAGCATACCGTACGACTATAGCGGAGAAAGCGGCCGGAAGAAGTAAAAAGAAAAGAAAATCCGCCGGCGGCCTGAGCCTACCGTACGGTACTGTACTATGTTATAGCGGAGTCTGCGGCCGCCGCAAGAAGTTATAAGAAAATAAAGTCCGCCGGCGGCCTAAGCCTTCCGTACAGTACTGTACTGTACTGTACAAAGCTATAGCGGAGGCGGCGGCTTCTGCAAGAAGTAAAAAGAAAATAAAGTCCGCCGGCGGCCTAAGCCTACTGTACGGTACTGCACTGTACTATGCTATAGCCTAGTCGGCGACCGCAAAAAGTAGAAAGAAAATAAAGTCGCCGCCGGCCAAAGCCTACCGTACGGTACTGTACTCTACTATGCTATAGCGGAGGCGGCGGCTGCAAGAAGTAAAAAGAAAATAAAGCCCGCCGGCGGCCTAAGCCTACCGTACGGTACTGTACTGTACTGTACTATGCTATAGCGAAGGTGGCGGCCGCAAGTAGTGAAAAAAAAATAAAGTCCGCCGGCGGCCTAAGCCTACCGTACGGTACTGTACTATGCCATAGTGGAGCCGGCGGCCGTAAGAAGTAAAAAGAAAATAAAAACCGCCAGCCGCCAAAGCCTACCTTACGGTACTGTACTGTACTATGCTATAGCGAAGGCAGCGGCCTCACGAAGTAAAAAAAATTAAAGACCGCCGGCGGCCTAAGCCTACCGTACGGTACTGTTCTATGCCATAGTGGAGGCGGCTGCAAGAAGTGAAAAGAAAATAAAGTCCGCCGGCGGCCTAAGCCTACCGTACGATACTGTACTGTACTATGCTATAGCGGAGGCGGCGGCCGCAAGAAGTAAAAAGCAAATAAAGTCTGCAGACGGCCTAAGCCTACCGTTCGATGCTGTACCATGCTATAGCGGAGACGGCAGCCGCAAGAAGTTAAAAGAAAATAAAAACCGCCGGCGGCATGAGCCTACCGTACGGTACTGTACTCTAATGTACTATGCTATATCGGAGGCGGCGGCCGCAAGAAGTAGAAAGAAAGAAAAGTACGTCGGCGGCCTAAGCCTACCGTACGGTACTGTACTGTACTATTCTATAGCGGAGGTGGCGGCCGCAAGAAGTAAAAAGAAAATAATGTCCGCCAGCGGCCTAAGCTTCCTGTACGGTACTGTACTGTACTGCTGCTGTAGCGGAGGCGACGGCCGCAAGAAGTAAAAAAAAAAAATGAAGTCCGCCGGCAGCAAAAGCCTGCCGTACTGTACTGTACTATAGAGAAGGCGACAGCTGCAGGAAGTAAAAAGAAAAAAAGTCTGCCGGCAGCCTAAGCCTACCGTACGGTACTGTACTATGCAATAGCGGAGGCGACGGCCGCAAAAAGTAAACAGAAAATAAAGTTTGCCGGCAGCCTAAACCTACCGTACGGTACTCTGTACTGTACTGTACTATGCTATAGCGAAAGGCGGCGGCAGCAAGAAGTGAAAAAAAAAATAAAAACCGCCGGCGGACTCAGCCTACCGTACGGGACTGTACTGTAGTATGCCATAGTGGAGGCGGCGGCCGCAAAAAGTGAAAAGAAAATAAAGTCCGCCGACGGCCTAAAGCCTACCGTACGATACTGTACTGTACTATGCTATAGCGGAGGGCAGCGGCCGCAAGAAGTAAAAAAAAAATAAAGTCCGCCGGCAGCCAAAGCCTGCCGTACTGTACTGTACTGTACTATAGCGGAGGCGACGGCCTCAAGAAGTAAAAAAGAAAAAAAGTCTGCCGACGGCCTAAGCCTACTGTACTGTACTGTACTATGCTATAGCGGAGGCAGCGGCCGCAAGAAGCAAAAAAAAATAAAGTCCGCCGGCGGCCTAAGCCTACCGTACGGTACTGTACTATGCATAGTGGGGGCGGCGGCCGTAAGAAGTAAAAAGAAAATAAAAACCGCCAGCCGCCTAAGCCTACCGTACGGTACTGTACTGTACTATGCTATAGCGAAGGAAGCGGCCTCAAGAAGTAAAAAAAATTAAAGACCGCCGGCGGCCTAAGCCTATCGTACGGTACTGTTCTATGCCATAGTGGAGGCGGCGGCCGCAAGAAGGGAAAAAGAAAATAAAGTCCGCCGACGATCTAAACCTATCGTACGGTACTGTACTATATAGCTATAGCGGAGACGGCAGCCGCAAGAAGTTAAAAGAAAATAAAAACCGCCGGCGGCCTGAGCCTACCGTACGGTACTGTACTGTATTGTACTATGCTATAGCGGAGGCGGCGGCCGCAAGACATAAAAAGAAAAGAAAGTCCGCCGGCGGCCTAAGCCTACCGTACGGTACTGTACTGTACTATGCTATAGCGGAGGCTGCGGCCGCAAGAAGTAAAAAAGAAAATAAAGTACGACGGCGGCCTAAGCCTACCGTACGATACTGTACTGTACTATGCTATAGCGGAGGTGGCGGCCGGAAGAAGTAAAAAAGAAAAATAAAGTCCGCCGGCGGCCTAAGCCTACCGTACGGTACTGTACTGTACTATGCTATAGCGGAGACGGCGGCCGCAAGAAGAAAAAAAGAAAATAAAGTCCGCCGGCGGCCTAAGCCTACCATACGGTACTGTACTGTATTGTACTATGCTATAGCGGAGGCGGCAGCCGCAAGAAGTTAAAAGAAAATAAAACTCCGCCGGCGGCCAAAGCCTAACGTACGGTACTGTACTGTACTATGCTCTAGCGGAGATGGCAGCCGCAAGAAGTAAAAAGAAAATAAAGTCCACCGGCTGCCTAAGCCTACAGTACGGTACTGTAATATGCTATAGCGGAGGCTGCGGCCGCAAGAAGTAAAAAGAAAATATAGTCCGCCGGCGGCCTAAGCCTGCCGTATGGTACTGTACTGTACTATGCTAAAGCGGAGGTGGCGGCCGCAAGAAGTAAAAAGAAAATAAAGTCCGCCGGCGGCCTAAGCCTACTGTACGGGTACTTTACTGTACTGTGCTATAGCCTAGGCGGCGACCGCAAGAGGTAAAAAGATAATAAAGACGCCAGCGGCCGAAGCCTACCATACGGTACTGTACTGTACTATGCCATAGTGGAGGCGGACGCCGCAGGAAGTGAAAAGAAAATAAAGTCTGCCGACGGCCTAAGCCTACCGTACGATACTGTACTGTACTATGCTATAGCGGAGGCGGCGGCCGCAAGAAGTAAAAAGAAAATAAAGTCCGCCGGCGGCTTAAGCCTACCGTACGGTACTGTACTCTACTATGCTATAGCAGAGGCGGCGGCCGCAAGAAGTAAAAAAAAAATAAAGTCCACCGGCGACCTAAGCCTACCGTACGGTACTGTACTATGCAATAGCGGAGGCGGCGGCCGCAAGAAGTAAAAAGAAAATAAACTTCGCCGGCGGCCTAAGCCTACCATACGATACTGTACTGTACAAAGCTATAGCGGAGGCGGCGGCTGCAAGAAGTAAAAAGAAAATAAAGTCCGCCGGCGGCCTAAGCCTACTGTACGGTACTGCACTGTACTATGCTATAGCCTAGTCGGCGACCGCAAAAAGTAAAAAGAAAATAAAGTCGCCGCCGGCCTAAGCCTACCGAACGGTACTGTACTCCACTATGCTATAGCGGAGGCGGCGCCTGCAAGAAGTAAAAAGAAAATAAAGTCCGCCGGCGGCCTAAGCCTACTGTACGGTACTGTACTGTACTATGCTATAGCGGAAGTGGCGGCCGCAAGTAGTGAAAAAAAAATAAAGTCCGCCGGCGGCCTAAGTCTACCGAACGGTACTGTACTATGCTATAGCGGAGGCAGCGGCCGCAAGAAGTAAAAAAAAATAAAGTTCGCCGGCGGCCTAAGCCTACCGTACGGTACTGTACTATGCCATAGTGGAGGCGGCGGCCGTAAGAAGTAAAAAGAAAAAAAAAAAACCGCCAGCCGCCTAAACCTACCGTACGGTACTGTACTGTACTATGCTATAGCGAAGGCAGCGGCCTCAAGAAGTAAAAAAAATTAAAGACCGCCGATGGCCTAAGCCTACCGTACGGTACTGTTCTATGCCATAGTGGAGGCGGCTGCAAGAAGTGAAAAGAAAATAAAGTCCGCCGGCGGCCTAAGCCTACCGTACGATACTGTACTGTACTATGCTATAGCGGAGGCGGCGGCCGCAAGAAGTAAAAAGCAAATAAAGTCCGCAGGCGGCCTAAGCCTAATGTTCGATGCTGTACCATGCTATAGCAGAGGCGACGGCCGCAAGAACTTAAAAGAAAATAAAAACCGCAGGAGGCCTGAGCCTACCGTACGGTACTGTACTCTAATGTACTATGCTATATCGGAGGCGGCGGCCGCAAGAAGTAGAAAGAAAGAAAAGTACGTCGGCGGCCTACCCTACCGTACGGTACTGTACTGTACTATGCTATAGCGGAGGTGGCGGCCGCAAGAAGTAAAAAGAAAATAATGTCCACCAGCGGCCTAAGCTTCCTGTACGGTACTGTACTGTACTATGCTGTAGCGGAGGCGGCGGCCGCAAGAAGTAAAAAGAAAATAAAGTCCGCCGGCGGCTTAAGCCTCCCGTACGGGACTGTACTCTACTATGCTATAGCAGAGGCGGCGGCCGCAAGAAGTAAAAAAAAAATAAAGTCCACCGGCGACCTAAGCCTACCGTACGGTACTGTACTATGCTATAGCGGAGGCGGCGGCCGCAAGAAGTAAAAAGAAAATAAACTTCGCCGGCGGCCTAAGCCTACCATACGATACTGTACTGTACAAAGCTATAGCGGAGGCGGCGGCTGCAAGAAGTAAAAAGAAAATAAAGTCCGCCGGCGGCCTAAGCCTACTGTACGGTACTGCACTGTACTATGCTATAGCCTAGTCGGCGACCGCAAAAAGTAAAAAGAAAATAAAGTCGCCGCCGGCCTAAGCCTACCGTACGGTACTGTACTCTACTATGCTATAGCGGAGGCGGCGCCTGCAAGAAGTAAAAAGAAAATAAAGTCCGCCGGCGGATTAAGCCTACTGTACGGTACTGTACTGTACTATGCTATAGCGGAAGTGGCGGCCGCAAGTAGTGAAAAAAAAATAAAGTCCGCCGGCGGCCTAAGTCTACCGAACGGTACTGTACTATGCTATAGCGGAGGCAGCGGCCGCAAAAAGTAAAAAAAAATAAAGTTCTCCGGCGGCCTAAGCCTACCGTACGGTACTGTACTATGCCATAGTGGAGGCGGCGGCCGTAAGAAGTAAAAAGAAAAAAAAAAAAACCGCCAGCCGCCTAAACCTACCGTACGGTACTGTACTGTACTATGATATAGCGAAGGCAGCGGCCTCAAGAAGTAAAAAAAATTAAAGACCGCCGATGGCCTAAGCCTACCGTACGGTACTGTTCTATGCCATAGTGGAGGCGGCTGCAAGAAGTGAAAAGAAAATAAAGTCCGCCGGCGGCCTAAGCCTACCGTACGATACTGTACTGTACTATGCAATAGCGGAGGCGGCGGCCGCAAGAAGTAAAAAGCAAATAAAGTCCGCAGGCGGCCTAAGCCTAATGTTCGATGCTGTACCATGCTATAGCAGAGGCGACGGCCGCAAGAACTTAAAAGAAAAAAAAAAAACCGCCGGAGGCCTGAGCCTACCGTACGGTACTGTACTCTAATGTACTATGCTATATCGGAGGCGGCGGCCGCAAGAAGTAGAAAGAAAGAAAAGTACGTCGGCGGCCTAAGCCTACCGTACGGTACTGTACTGTACTATGCTATAGCGGAGGTGGCGGCCGCAAGAAGTAAAAAGAAAATAATGTCCGCCAGCGGCCTAAGCTTCCTGTACGGTACTGTACTGTACTATGCTGTAGCGGAGGCGGCGGCCGCAAGAAGTAAAAAGAAAATAAAGTCCGCCGGCGGCTTAAGCCTCCCGTACGGGACTGTACTCTACTATGCTATAGCGGAGGCGGCGGCCGCAAAAAGTGAAAAGAAAATAAAGTACGGCGGGGGCCTAAGCCTACCGTACGGTACTGTACTGTACTATGCTATAGCGGAGGTGGCGGCCGCAAGAAGTAAAAAGAAAATAAAGTCCACCAGCGACCTAAGCCTACCCTACGGTACTGTTCTGTAATATGCTATAGCAGAGACGGCGGCAGCAAGAAGTAAAAAGAAAATAAAAACCACAAGAAGTAAAAAGAAAATAAACTCCGCCGGCGGCCAAAGCCTTCCGTACGGTACTGTACTGTACTATGCTATAGCGGAGATGGCAGCCGCAAGAAGTAAAAAGTAAATAAAGTCCGCCGGCGGCCTAAGCCTACAGTACGGTACTGTACTATGCTATAGCTGAGGCTGCGGCCGCAAGAAGTGAAAAGAAAATATAGTCCGCCGGCGGCCTTAGCCTGCCGTATGGTACTGTACTGTACTATGCTAAAGCGGAGGTGGCGGCCGCAAGAAGTAAAAAGAAAATAAAGTCCGCCGGCGGCCTAAGCCTACTGTACGGGTACTTTACTGTACTATGCTATAGCCTAGGCGGCGACCGCAAGAAGTAAAAAGAAAATAAAGACGCCAGCGGCCGAAGCCTACCGTACGGTACTGTACTGTACTATGCCATAGTGGAGGCGGCGGCCGCAAGAAGTGAAAAGAAAACAAAGTCCGCCGACGGCCTGAGCCTACCGTACAATACTGTACTGTACTATGCTATAGCGGAGGCGACGGCCACAAGAAGTAAAAAGAAAATAAAGTACGGCGGGGGCCTAAGCCTACCATACGGTACTGTACTGTACTATGCTATAGTGGAGGTGGCGGCCGCAAGAAGTAAAAAGAAAATAAAGTCCACCAGCGACCTATGCCTACCCTACGGTACTGTACTGTAATATGCTATAGCAGAGACGGCGGCCGCAAGAAGTGAAAAGAAAATAAAGACCGCCGGCAGCCTAAGCCTACCGTACGGTACTGTACTGTACTATGCTATAGCGGAGGCGGCGGCCGCAAGAAGTAAAAAAAATTAAAGTCCGCCGGCTGCGTAAGCCTACCGTATGGTACTGTTCTATGCCATAGTGGAGGCGGCGGACGCAAGAAGTGAAAAGAAAATAAAGTCCGCCGGCGGCCTAAGCCTACCGTACGGTACTGTACTATGCAATAGCGGAGGCGAGAGCGGCAAAAAGCAAAAAGAAAATAAAGTCTGCCGGCGGCCTAAACCTTCCGTACGGTACTTTGTACTGTACTGTACTATGCTATAGCGGAGACGGCGGCCGCAAGAAGTGAAAAGAAAATAAAAACCGCCGGCGGCCTAAGCCTACCGTACGGGACTGTACTGTATTATGCTATAGCGGAGGCGGCGGCCGCAAAAAGTGAAAAGAAAATAAAGGTGGCGGGGGCCTAAGCCTACCATACGGTACTGTACTGTACTATGCTATAGCGGAGGTGGCGGCCGCAAGAAGTAAAAAGAAAATGAAGTCCACCAGCGACCTATGCCTACCCTACGGTACTGTACTGTAATATGCTATAGCAGAGACGGCGGCCGAAAGAAGTAAAAAGAAAATAAAGTCCGCCGGCGGCCTAAGCCTACCGTACGGTACTGTACTGTACTATGCTATAGCGAAGGTAGCGGCCGCAAGAAGTAAAAAAAAAATAAAGTCCACCGGCGACCTAAGCCTACCGTACGGTACTGTACTATGCAATAGCGGAGGCGGCGGCCGTAAGACGTAAAAAGAAAATAAAAACCGCCAGCCGCCTAAGCCTACCGTACGGTACTGTACTGTACTATGCTATAGCGAAGGTGGCGGCCGCAAGAAGTAAAAAAAAAACAAAGTCCACTGGCGACCTAAGCCTACCGTACAGTACCGTACTGTACTATGCTACAGCGGAGAAGGCGGCCGCAAGAAGTAAAAAGAAACGAAAATCCGCCGGCGGCCTGAGCCTACCGTACGGTACTGTACTATGCCATAGTGGAGGCGGCGGCCGTAAGAAGTAAAAAGAAAATAAAAACCGCCAGCCGCCTAAGCCTAGCGTACGGTACTGTACTGTACTATGCTATAGCAGAGGCAGCGGCCTAAAAAGTTAAAAGAAAATAAACTCCGCCGGCGGCCTAAGCCTACCGTACGGTACTGTACTGTACTATGCTATAGCGGAGATGGCAGCCGCAAGAAGTAAAAAAAAAATAAAGTCCACCGGCGACCTAAGCCTACCGTACGGTACTGTAGTATGCTATAGCGGAGGCGGCGGCCGCAAGAAGTAAAAAGAAAATAAACTACGACGGCGGCCTAAGCCTACCGTACGGTACTGTACTGTACTATGCTATAGCGGAGGCGGCGGCCTAAAAAGTTAAAAGAAAATAAACTCCGCCGGCGGCCTAAGCCTACCGTACGGTACTGTACTGTACTATGCTATAGCGGAGATGGCAGCCGCAAGAAGTAAAAAGAAAATAAAGTCCGCCGGCGGCCTAAGCCTACAGTACGGTACTGTACTATGCTAAAGCGGAGGTGGCGGCCGCAAGAAGTAAAAAGAAAATAAAGTCCGCCGGCGGCCTAAACCTACTGTACGGGTATTTTACTGTACTATGCTATAGGCTAGGCGGCGTCCGCAAGAAGTAAAAAGAAAATAAAGACGCCAGCGGCCTAAGCCTACCGTACGGTACTGTACTGTACTATGCTATAGCGCAGGCGGTGGCCGCAAGAAGTTAAAAGAAAATAAAGTCCGCCGGCGACCTTAGCCTACCGTACGGTACTGTACTGTACTATGCTATAGCGGAAGTGTCGGCCGCAAGAAGTTAAAAGAAAATAAAGTCCGCCGGCGGCCTAAGCCTACCTTACGGTACTGTACTCTACTATGCTATAGCAGAGGCGGAGGCCGCAAGAAGTAAAAAATATAAAGTCCGCCGGCAGCCAAAGCCTGCCGTACTGTACTGTACTATAGCGGACGCGACGGCCTCAAGAAGTAAAAAGAAAAAAAGTCTGCCGACGGACTAAGCCTACCGTACGGTACTGTACTATGCAATAGCGGAGGCGAGGGCCGCAAAAAGTAAAAAGAAAATAAAGTACGCCGGGGGCCTAAGCCTACCGTACGGTACTGTACTGTACTATGCTATAGCGGAGGTGGCGGCCGCAAGAAGTAAAAAGAAAATAGAGTCCGCCAGCGGCCTAAGCCTACCGTACGGTACTGTACTGTACTATGCTATAGCGGAGGCGGCGGCCGCAAGAAGTAAAAAAAATTAAAGTTCGCCGACGGCATAAGCCTACCGTATGGTACTGTTCTATGCCATAGTGGAGGCGGCGGACGCAAGAAGTGAAAAGAAAATAAAGTCCGCCGGCGGCCTAAGCCTACCGTAATGTACTGTACCATGCTATAGCAGAAGCGACGGCCGCAAAAAGTAAATAGAAAATAAAGTCCGCCGGCCGCCTAAGCCTACCGCACGGTACTGTACTATGCAATAGCGGAGGCGAGGGCCGCAAAAAGTAAAAAAAAAATAAAGTCCGCCGGCGGCCTAAACCTACCGTACGGTACTCTGTATTGTAATGTACTATGCTATAGCGGAGACGGCGGCCGCAAGAAGTGAAAAGAAAATAAAAACCGCCGGCGGCCTAAGCCTACCGTACGGGACTGTACTGTAGTATGCTATAGCGTAGGCGGCGGCCGCAAAAAGAAAAAAGAAAATAAAGTACGCCGGCGGCCTAAGCCTACCGTACGGTACTGAACTGTACTATGCTATAGCGGAGACGGCGGTCGCAAGAAGTAAAAAGAAAATAAAGTCTGCCGGCGGCCTAAGCCTACCGTACGGTACTGTACTATGCTATAGCGGAGGCGGCGGCCGCAAGAAGTAAAAAGAAAATAAAGACGCCAGCGGCCGAAGCCTACCGTACGGTACTGTACTGTACTATGCCATAGTGGAGGCGGCGGCCGCAAGAAGTGAAAAGAAAATAAAGTCCGCCGACGGCCTAAGCCTACCGTACGATACTGTACTGTACTATGCTATAGCGGAGGCGGCGGCCACAAGAAGTAAAAAGAAAATAAAGTACGGCGGGGGCCTAAGCCTACCATACGGTACTGTACTGTACTATGCTATAGCGGAGGTGGCGGCCGCAAGAAGTAAAAAGAAAATAAAGTCCACCAGTGACCTATGCCTACCCTACGGTACTGTACTGTAATATGCTATAGCAGAGACGGCGGCCGCAAGAAGTGAAAAGAAAATAAAGACCGCCGGCAGCCTAAGCCTACCGTACGGTAAGGTACTGTACTATGCTATAGCGGAGGCGGCGGCCGCAAGAAGTAAAAAGAAAATAAAAACCGTCGGCGGCCAAAGCCTACCGTACTGTACTGTACTATGCTATAGCAGAGGCGGCGGCCGAAAGAAGTAAAAAGAAAATAAAGTCCGCCGGCGGCCTAAGCCTACCGTACGGTACTGTACTGTACTATGCTATAGCGAAGGTAGCGGCCGCAAGAAGTAAAAAAAAAATAAAGTCCACCGGCGACCTAAGCCTACCGTACGGTACTGTACTATGCAATAGCGGAGCCGGCGGCCGCAAGAAGTAAAAAGAAACGAAAATCCACCGGCGGCCTGAGCCTAACGTATGGTACTGTACTATGCCATAGGGGAGGCGGCGGCCGTAAGAAGTAAAAAGAAAATAAAAACCGCCAGCCGCCTAAGCCTACCGTACGGTACTGTACTGTACTATGCTATAGCGAAGGTGGCGGCCGCAAGAAGTAAAAAAAAAAACAAAGTCCACTGGCGACCTAAGCCTACCGTACAGTACTGTACTGTACTATGCTACAGCGGAGAAGGCGGAAGCGCCGCAAGAAGTAAAAAAAAAAAAAAAATCCCGCCGGCGGCCTGAGCCTACCGTACGGTACTGTACTATGCCCATATGTGGAGGCGGCGGCCCGTAAGAAGTAAAAAGAAAATAAAAACCGCCAGCCGCCTAAGCCTAGCGTACGGTACTGTACTGTACTATGCTATAGCAGAGGCAGCGGCCGCATGAAGTAAAAAAAAAATAAAGTCCACCGGCGACCTAAGCCTACCGTACGGTACTGTAGTATGCTATAGCGGAAGCGGCAGCCGCAAGAAGTAAAAAGAAAATAAACTACGCCGGCGGCCTAAGCCTACCGTACGGTACTGTACTGTACTATGCTATAGCGGAGGCGGCGGCCGCAAGAAGAAAAAAGAAAATAAAGTCCGCCGGCGTCCTAAGCCTACCGTACGGTACTGTACTGTATTGTTCTACGCTATAGCGGAGGCGGCGGCCTAAGAAGTTAAAAGAAAATAAACTCCGCCGGTGGCTTAAGCCTACCGTACGGTACTGTACTGTACTATGCTATAGCGGAGATGGCAGCCGCAAGAAGTAAAAAGAAAATAAAGTCCGCCGGCGGCCTAAGCCTACAGTACGGTACTGTACTATGCTAAAGCGGAGGTGGCGGCCGCAAGAAGTAAAAAGAAAATAAAGTCCGCCGGCGGCCTAAGCCTACTGTACGGGTATTTTACTGTACTATGCTATAGCCTAGGCGGCGACCGCAAGAAGTAAAAAGAAAACAAAGACGCCAGCGGCCTAAGCCTACCGTACGGTACTGTACTGTACTATGCTATAGCGGAAGTGTCGGCCGCAAGAAGTTAAAAGAAAATAAAGTCCGCCGGCGGCCTAAGCCTACCGTACGGTACTGTACTGTACTATGCTATAGCGGAAGTGTCGGCCGCAAGAAGTTAAAAGAAAATAAAGTCCGCCGGCGGCCTAAGCCTACCGTACGGTACTGTACTCTACTATGCTATAGCAGAGGCGGGGGCCGCAAGAAGTAAAAAATATAAAGTCCGCCGGCAGCCAAAGCCTGCCGTACTGTACTGTACTATAGCGGAGGCGACGGCCTCAAGAAGTAAAAAGAAAAAAAGTCTGCCGACGGACTAAGCCTACCGTACGGTACTGTACTATGCAATACCGGAGGCGAGGGCCGCAAAAAGTAAAAAGAAAATAAAGTACGCCGGGGGCCTAAGCCTACCGTACGGTACTGTACTGTACTATGCTATAGCGGAGGTGGCGGCCGCAAGAAGTAAAAAGAAAATAGAGTCCGCCAGCGGCCTAAGCCTACCGTACGGTACTGTACTGTACTATGCTATAGCGGAGGCGACGGCCGCAAAAAGTAAAAAAAATTAAAGTCCGCCGACGGCGTAAGCCTACCGTATGGTACTGTTCTATGCCATAGTGGAGGCGGCGGACGCAAGAAGTGAAAAGAAAATAAAGTCCGCCGGCCGCCTAAGCCTACCGCACGGTACTGTACTATGCAATAGCGGAGGCGACGGCCGCAAAAAGTAAAAAGAAAATAAAGTCCGCCGGCGGCCTAAACCTACCGTACGGTACTCTGTATTGTAATGTACTATGCTATAGCGGAAACGGCGGCCGCAAGAAGTGAAAAGAAAATAAAAACCGCCGGCGGCCTAAGCCTACCGTACGGGAGTGTACTGTAGTATGCTATAGCGTAGGCGGCGGCCGCAAAAAGAAAAAAGAAAATAAAGTACGCCGGGGGCCTAAGCCTACCGTACGGTACTGTACTATGCTATAGCGGAGGTGGCGGTCGCAAGAAGTAAAAAGAAAATAAAGTCCGCCGGCGGCCTAAGCCTACCGTACGGTACTGAACTGTACTATGCTATAGCGGAGACGGCGGTCGCAAGAAGTAAAAAGAAAATAAAGTCTGCCGGCGGCCTAAGCCTACCGTACGGTACTGTACTATGCTATAGCGGAGGCGGCGGCCGCAAGAAGTAAAAAGAAAATAAACTCCGCAGGCAGCCTAAGCCTACCGTACGGTACTGTACTGTACTATGCTATAGCGGAGAAGGCGGCCGCAAGAAGTAAAAAGAAACGAAAATCCGCCGGCGGCCTAAGCCTACCGTACGGTACTGTACTGTACTATGTTATAGCGGAGGCTGCGGCCGCAGGAAGTTATAAGAAAATAAAGTCCGCCGGCGGCCTAAGCCTGCCGTACGGTACTGTACTGTACTGTACAATGCTAAAGCGGATGCGGCGGCTGCAAGAAGTAAAAAGAAAATAAAAATAGCCGGCGGCCTAAGCCTACTGTACGGTACTGTACTGTACTATGCTATAGCGGAGACGGCGTCCGCAGGAAGTGAAAAGAAAATAAAAATAGTCGGCGGCCTAAGCCTTCCGTACAGGACTGTACTGTAGTATGCTATAGCGGAGGCGGCGGTCGCAAAAAGTAAAAAGAAAATGAAGTACGACGGCAGGCTAAGCCTACCGTACGGTACTGTACTATGCTATAGCGGAGGTGGCGGCCGCAAGAAGTAAAAGAAAAATAAAGTCCTCCAGCGGCCTAAGCCTACCGTACGGTACTGTACTGTACTATGTTATAGCGGAGGCGGCGGCCGCAAGAAGAAAAAAGAAAATAAAGTCCGCCGGCGTCCTAAGCCTACCGTACGGTACTGTACTGTATTGTACTATGCTATAGCGGAGGCGGCGGCCGCAAGAAGTTAAAAGAAATTAAACTCCGCCGGCGGCCTAAGCCTACCGTACGGTACTGTACTGTACTATGCTATAGCGGAGATGGCAGCCGCAAGAAGTAAAAAGAAAATAAAGTCCGCCGGCGGCCTAAGCCTACAGTACGGTACTGTACTATGCTATAGCGGAGGGCTGCGGGCCGCAAGAATTAAAAAGAGAAAATATAGTCCGCCGGCGGCCTAAGCCTGCCGTACGGTACTGTACTGTACTATGCTAAAGCGGAGGTGGCGGGGCCGCAAGAAGTAAAAAGAAAATAAAGTCCGCCGGCAGCCTAAGCCTACTGTACGGGTACTTTACTGTACTATGCTATAGCCTAGGCGGCGACCGCAAGAAGTAAAAAGAAAATAAAGACGCCAGCGGCCTAAGCCTACCGTACGGTACTGTACTGTACTATGCTATAGCGGAGGCGGTGGCCGCAAGAAGTTAAAAGAAAATAAAGTCCGCCGGCGACCTTAGCCTACCGTACGGTACTGTACTGTACTATGCTATAGCGGAAGTGTCGGCCGCAAAAAGTAAAAAGAAAATAAAGTACGCCGGGGGCCTAAGCCTACCGTAAGGTACTGTACTGTACTATGCTATAGCGGAGGTGGCGGCCGCAAGAAGTAAAAAGAAAATAGAGTCCGCCGGCGGCCTAAGCCTACCGTACGGTACTGTACTGTACTATGCTATAGCGGAGGCGGCGGCCGCAAGAAGTGAAAAGAAAATAAAGACCGCCGGCCGCCTAAGCCTACCGTACGGTACTGTACGGTACTATGCTATAACGGCGGCCTAAGCCTACCATACGGTACTGTACTGTACTATGCTATAGCGGAGATGGCGGCCGCAAGAAGTAAAAAGAAAATAAAGTCCGCCGGCCGCCTAAGCCTACCGTACGGTACTGTACTGTATTGTACTATGCTATAGCGGAGGCGGCGGCCGCAAGAAGTGAAAAGAAAATTAAGACCGCCGGCGGCCTAAGCCTACCGTATGGTACTGTACTGTACTATGCTATAGCGGAGGCGGCGGCCGCAAGAAGTAAAATGAAAATAAAATCCTTCGTCGGCCTAAGCCTACCGTACGGTACTGTACTGTACTATGCTATAGCGGAGACGGCGGCCGCAAGAAGTAAAAAAAATTAAAGTCCGCCGGCGGCGTAAGCCTACCGTATGGTACTGTTCTATGCCATAGTGGAGGCGGCGGGACGCAAGAAGTGAAAAGAAAATAAAAGTCCGCCGGCGGCCTAAGCCTAACGTACGGTACTGTACCATGCTATAGCAGAAGCGACGGCCGCAAAAAGTAAAAAGAAAATAAAGTTCGCCGACGACCTAAACCTATCGTACGGTACTGTACTGTATGCTATAGCGGAGACGGCGGCAGCCCGCAACAAGTTAGAAGAAAAAATAAAAAACCGCCGGCGGCCTGTGCCTACCAAACGGTACTGTACTCTAATGTACTATGCTATAGCGGAGGCGGCGGCGGCCGCATGAAGAATGAAGTAAAAAGAAAATAAGGTCCGCCGGCGGCCTAAGCCTACCGTACGGTAGTGTACTATGCTATAGCGGAGGCGGCGGCCGCAATACGTGAAAAAAAAAAAAAAAAGTCCGCCGGCAGCCAAAGCCTGCCGTACTGTACTGTACTGTACTGTACTATAGCGGAGGCGACGGCCGCAAAAAGTAAAAAGAAAGAAAGTCTGCCGGCGGCCTAAGCCTATTGTACTGTACGGTACTGTACTATGCTATAGCCTAGGCGGCGAGCGCAAGAAGTAAAAAGAATAAAAAGCCGCCGGCGGCCTAAGCCTACCGTACGGTACTGTACTGTACTATGCTATAGCGGAGGCGGCGGCCGCAAGAAGTAAAAAAAAAAATTAAAAGTCCGCCGGCAACCATAGCCTGCCGTACTGTACAGTACTATAGCGGAGGCGACAGCCGCAAGAGGTAAAAAGAAAAAAAGTCTGCCGGCGGCCTAAGCCTACCGTACGGTACTGTACTGTACTATGCTATAACGGCGGCCTAAGCCTACCATACGGTACTGTACTGTACTAAGCTATAGCGGAGATGGCGGCCGCAAGAAGTAAAAAGAAAATAAAGTCCGCCGGCCGCCTAAGCCTACCGTACGGTACTGTACTGTACTATGTTATAGCGGAGGCGGCGGCCGCAAGAAGAAAAAAGAAAATAAAGTCCGCCGGCGTCCTAAGCCTACCGTACGGTACTGTACTGTATTGTACTATGCTATAGCGGAGGCGGCGGCCGCAAGAAGTTAAAAGAAATTAAACTCCGCCGGCGGCCTAAGCCTACCGTACGGTACTGTACTGTACTATGCTATAGCGGAGATGGCAGCCGCAAGAAGTAAAAAGAAAATAAAGTCCGCCGGCGGCCTAAGCCTACAGTACGGTACTGTACTATGCTATAGCGGAGGCTGCGGCCGCAAGAATTAAAAAGAAAATATAGTCCGCCGGCGGCCTAAGCCTGCCGTACGGTACTGTACTGTACTATGCTAAAGCGGAGGTGGCGGCCGCAAGAAGTAAAAAGAAAATAAAGTCCGCCGGCAGCCTAAGCCTACTGTACGGGTACTTTACTGTACTATGCTATAGCCTAGGCGGCGACCGCAAGAAGTAAAAAGAAAATAAAGACGCCAGCGGCCTAAGCCTACCGTACGGTACTGTACTGTACTATGCTATAGCGGAGGCGGTGGCCGCAAGAAGTTAAAAGAAAATAAAGTCCGCCGGCGACCTTAGCCTACCGTACGGTACTGTACTGTACTATGCTATAGCGGAAGTGTCGGCCGCAAAAAGTAAAAAGAAAATAAAGTACGCCGGGGGCCTAAGCCTACCGTAAGGTACTGTACTGTACTATGCTATAGCGGAGGTGGCGGCCGCAAGAAGTAAAAAGAAAATAGAGTCCGCCGGCGGCCTAAGCCTACCGTACGGTACTGTACTGTACTATGCTATAGCGGAGGCGGCGGCCGCAAGAAGTGAAAAGAAAATAAAGACCGCCGGCCGCCTAAGCCTACCGTACGGTACTGTACGGTACTATGCTATAACGGCGGCCTAAGCCTACCATACGGTACTGTACTGTACTATGCTATAGCGGAGATGGCGGGCCGCAAGAAGTAAAAAGAAAAATAAAGTCCGCCGGCCGCCTAAGCCTACCGTACGGTACTGTACTGTATTGTACTATGCTATAGCGGAGGCGGCGGCCGCAAGAAGTGAAAAGAAAATTAAGACCGCCGGCGGCCTAAGCCTACCGTATGGTACTGTACTGTACTATGCTATAGCGGAGGCGGCGGCCGCAAGAAGTAAAATGAAAATAAAATCCTTCGTCGGCCTAAGCCTACCGTACGGTACTGTACTGTACTATGCTATAGCGGAGACGGCGGCCGCAAGAAGTAAAAAAAATTAAAGTCCGCCGGCGGCGTAAGCCTACCGTATGGTACTGTTCTATGCCATAGTGGAGGCGGCGGACGCAAGAAGTGAAAAGAAAATAAAGTCCGCCGGCGGCCTAAGCCTAACGTACGGTACTGTACCATGCTATAGCAGAAGCGACGGCCGCAAAAAGTAAAAAGAAAATAAAGTTCGCCGACGACCTAAACCTATCGTACGGTACTGTACTATGCTATAGCGGAGACGGCAGCCGCAACAAGTTAGAAGAAAATAAAAACCGCCGGCGGCCTGTGCCTACCAAACGGTACTGTACTCTAATGTACTATGCTATAGCGGAGGCGGCGGCCGCATGAAGTAAAAAGAAAATAAGGTCCGCCGGCAGCCTAAGCCTACCGTACGGTACTGTACTATGCTATAGCAGAGGCGGCGGCCGCAATACGTGAAAAAAAAAAAAAGTCCGCCGGCAGCCAAAGCCTGCCGTACTGTACTGTACTGTACTATAGCGGAGGCGACGGCCGCAAAAAGTAAAAAGAAAGAAAGTCTGCCGGCGGCCTAAGCCTTTTGTACTGTACGGTACTGTACTATGCTATAGCCTAGGCGGCGAGCGCAAGAAGTAAAAAGAATAAAAAGCCGCCGGCGGCCTAAGCCTACCGTACGGTACTGTACTGTACTATGCTATAGCGGAGGCGGCGGCCGCAAGAAGTAAAAAAAAAAATAAAGTCCGCCGGCAACCATAGCCTGCCGTACTGTACAGTACTATAGCGGAGGCGACAGCCGCAAGAGGTAAAAAGAAAAAAAGTCTGCCGGCGGCCTAAGCCTACCGTACGGTACTGTACTGTACTATGCTATAACGGCGGCCTAAGCCTACCATACGGTACTGTACTGTACTAAGCTATAGCGGAGATGGCGGCCGCAAGAAGTAAAAAGAAAATAAAGTCCGCCGGCCGCCTAAGCCTACCGTACGGTACTGTACGGTACTGTACTATGCTATAGCCTAGGCGGCGAGCGCAAAAAGTAAAAAGAAAATAAAGCCGCCGGCGGCCTAAGCCTACCGTACGGTACTGAACTGAACCATGCTATAGCAGAGGCGACGGCCGCCATAAGTATTAAGAAAATAAAGTTCGCCGACGACCTAAACCTATCAAACGGAACTGTACTGTACTATGCTATAGCGGAGGTGGCGGCCGCAAAAAGTAAAAGGAAAATAAAGTCCGCCGGCGGCCTAAGCCTACCGTACGGTACTGAACTGAACCATGCTATAGCAGAGGCGACGGCCGCCATAAGTATTAAGAAAATAAAGTTCGCCGACGACCTAAACCTATCAAACGGAACTGTACTGTACTATGCTATAGCGGAGGTGGCGGCCGCAAAAAGTAAAAGGAAAAAAAAATCCGCCGGCAGCCAAAGCCTATTGTACTGTACGGTACTGTACTATGCTATAGCCTAGGCGGCGAGCGCAAAAAGTAAAAAGAAAATAAAGCCGCCGGCGGCCTAAGCCTACCGTACGGTACTGTACTGTACTATGCTATAGCGGAGGCGGCTGCCGCAAGAAGTAAAATGAAAATAAAATCCTTCGTCGGCCTAAGCCTACCGTACGTTACTGTACTGTACTATGCTATAGCGGAGACGGCGGCCGCAAGAAGTAAAAAAAATTAAAGTCCGCCGGCGGCATAAGCCTACCGTATGGTACTGTTCTATGCCATAGTGGAGGCGGCGGACGCAAGAAGTGAAAAGAAAATAAAGTCCGCCGGCGGCCTAAGCCTACCGTACGGTACTGTACCATGCTATAGCAGAAGCGACGGCCGCAAAAAGTAAAAAGAAAATAAAGTTCGCCGACGACCTATACCTATCGTACGGTACTGTACTATGCTATATCGGAGACGGCAGCCGCAAGAAGTTAGAAGAAAATAAAAATCGCCGGCGGCCTGTGCCTACCAAACGGTACTGTACTCTAATGTACTATGCTATAGCGGAGGCGGCGGCCGCAAAAAGTAAAAGGAAAATAAAGTCCGCCGGCGGCCTAAGCCTACCGTACGGTACTGTACGGTACTATGCTATAGCGGAGGCGGCGGCCGCATGAAATAAAAAGAAAATAAAGTCCGCCGGCAGCCTAAGCCTACCGTACGGTACTGTACTATGCTATAGCAGAGGCGGCGGCCGCAATACGTGAAAAAAAAAAAAAAGTCCGCCGGCAACCAAAGCCTGCCGTACTGTACTGTACTATAGCGGAGGCGACGGCCGCAAAAAGTAAAAAGAAAAAAAGTCTGCCGGCGGCCTAAGCCTATTGTACTGTACGGTACTGTACTATGCTATAGCCTAGGCGGCGAGCGCAAGAAGTAAAAAGAAAATAAAGCCACCGGCGGCCTAAGCCTACCGTACGGTACTGTACTGTACTATGCTATAGCGGAGGCGGCGGCCGCAAGAAGTAAAAAAAAATAAAGTCCGCCGGCAACCATAGCCTGCCGTACTGTACAGTACTATAGCGGAGGCGACGGCCGCAAGAGGTAAAAAGAAAAAAAGTCTGCCGGCGGCCTAAGCCTACCGTACGGTACTGTACTGTACTATGCTATAACGGCGGCCTAAGCCTACCATACGGTACTGTACTGTACTATGCTATAGCGGAGATGGCGGCCGCAAGAAGTAAAAAGAAAATAAAGTCCGCCGGCCGCCTAAGCCTACCGTACGGTACTGAACTGAACCATGCTATAGCAGAGGCGACGGCCGCCATAAGTATTAAGAAAATAAAGTTCGCCGACGACCTAAACCTATCAAACGGAACTGTACTGTACTATGCTATAGCGGAGGTGGCGGCCGCAAAAAGTAAAAGGAAAATAAAGTCCGCCGGCGGCCTAAGCCTACCGTACGGTACTGAACTGAACCATGCTATAGCAGAGGCGACGGCCGCCATAAGTATTAAGAAAATAAAGTTCGCCGACGACCTAAACCTATCAAACGGAACTGTACTGTACTATGCTATAGCGGAGGTGGCGGCCGCAAAAAGTAAAAGGAAAAAAAAATCCGCCGGCAGCCAAAGCCTATTGTACTGTACGGTACTGTACTATGCTATAGCCTAGGCGGCGAGCGCAAAAAGTAAAAAGAAAATAAAGCCGCCGGCGGCCTAAGCCTACCGTACGGTACTGTACTGTACTATGCTATAGCGGAGGCGGCTGCCGCAAGAAGTAAAAAAAAAATAAATTCCGTCGGCAACCATAGCCTGCCGTACTGTACAGTACTATAGCGGAGGCGACGGCCACAAGAGGTAAAAAGAAAAAAAGTCTGCCGGCGGCCTAAGCCTACCGTACGGAACTGTACTATGCAATAGCGGAGGCGACGGCAGCAAAAAGTAAAAAGAAAATAAAGTACGCCTGAGGCCTTAGCCTACCGTACGGTACTGTACTATGCTATTACGGCGGCCTAAGCCTACCATACGGTACTGTACTGTACTATGCTATAGCGGAGGCGGCGGCCGCAAGAAGTAAAAAAAATTAAAGTCCGCCGGCGGAGTAAGCCTACAGTATGGTACTGTTCTATGCCATAGTGGAGGCGGCGGCTGCAAGAAGTAAAAAGAAAATAAAGTCGGCCGGCCGCCTGCCTAAGCCTACCGTACGGTACTGTACTGTATTGTACTATGCTATAGCGGAGGCGGCGGCCGCAAGAAGTGAAAAGAAAATAAAGACCGCCGGCGGCCTAAGCCTACCGTATGGTACTGTACTGTACTATGCTATAGCGGAGGCGGCGGCCGCAAGAAGTAAAATGAAAATAAAATCCTTTGTCGGCCCTAGCCTACCGTACGGTACTGTAATGTACTATGCTATAGCGGAGACGGCGGCCGCAAGAAGTAAAAAGAAAACAAAAACCACCCGCGACCTAAGCCTACTGTACGGTAGTGTACTATGCTATAGCGGAGGTGGGGGCCGCTGGAAGTAAAATGAAAATAAAGTCCGCCGGCGGCCAAAGCCTACCGTACGGTACTGAACTGAACCATGCTATAGCAGAGGCGACGGCCGCCAAAGTATTAAAAAAATATAGTTCGCCGACGACCTAAACCCATCAAACGGTACTGTACTGTACTATGCTATAGCAGAGACGGCAGCCGCAAGAAGTTAAAAGAAAATAAAGTCCGCCGGCGGAATAAGCCTGCCGTACGGTACTGTACTGTACTATGCTATAGCGGAGGCGGCGGCCGCAAAAAGTGAAAAAAAAATTAAGTCCGCCGGCAGCCAAATCCTGCCGTACTGTACTGTACTGTACTATAGCGGAGGCGACGGCCGCAAGAAGTAAAAAGAAAAAAATTCTGCCGGCGGCCTAAGCCTATCGTACTGTACGGTACTGTACTATGCTATAGCCTAGGCGGCGAGCGCAAGAAGTAAAAAGAAAATAAAGCCGCCGGCGGCCTAAGCCCACCGTACGGTACTGTACTGTACTATGCTATAGCGGAGGTGGCGGCCGCAAGAAGTAAAAAAAAATATAAAGTCCGCCGGCAACCAAAGCCTGCCGTACTGTACTGTACTACAGCGGAGGCGACGGCCGCAAAAGGTAAAAAGAAAAAAAGTGCCGGCGTCCTAAGCCTACCGTACGGTACTGTACTATGCAATAGCGGAGGCGACGGCCGCAAAAAGTAAAAAGAAAATAAAGTCCGCCGGCGGCCTAAACCTACCGTACGGTACTCTGTACTGTACTATGCTATAGCGGAGGCGGCGGCGGCCGCAAGAAGTGAAAAGAAAATAAAAACCGCCGGCGGCCTAAGCCTACCGTATGGGACTGTACTGTAGTATGATATAGCGGAGGCGGCGGCCACAAGAAGTAAAAAGAAAATAAACTCCGCCGGCGGCCTAAGCCTACCGTACGGTACAGTACTATACTATGCTATAGCGGAGGCGGCGGCCGCAAGAAGTAAAAAGAAAATAAAATCCTTCGGCGGCCTAAGCCTACCGTATAGTACTGTGCTGTACTATGCTATAGCGGAGATGGCGGCCGCAAGAAGTAAAAAGAAAACAAAAACCGCCCGCTACCTAAGCCTACTGTATGGTACTGTACTATGCTATAGCGGAGGTGGGGGTCGCAAGAAGTAAAATGAAAATAAAATCCGCCGGCGGCCTAAGCCTACCGTACGGTACTGTACTGAACCATGCTATAGCAGAGGCGAAGGCCGACAAAAGTAAAAAGAAAATAAAGTTCGCCGACGACCTAAACCTATCGTACGGTACTGTACTGTACTATGCTATATCGGAGACGGCAACCGCAAGAAGTTAAAAGAAAATGAAAACCGCCGGCGGCCTGAGCCTACCGTATGGTACTGTACTCTAATGTACTATGCTATAGCGGAGGCCGCGGCCGCAAGAAGTAGAAAGAAAGAAAAGTTTGTCGGCGGCCTAAGCGTACTGTACGGTACTGTACTGTACTATGCTATAGCGGAGGTGGCGGCCGCAAGAAGTAAAAAGAAAAATAAAGTTCGCGGACGACCTAAACCTATCGTACGGTACTGTACTATGCTATAGCGGAGACGGCAGCCGCAAGAAGTTAAAAAAAAATAAAAACCGCCGGCGGCCTGAGCCTACCGTACGGTACTGTACTCTAATGTACTATGCTATAGCGGAGGCGGCGGCCGCAAGAAGTAGAAAGAAAGAAAAGTTCGTCGGCGGCCTAAGCCTACCGTACGGTACTGTACTGTACTATCCTATAGCGGAGGTGGCGGCCGCAAGAAGTAAAAAGAAAATAATGTCCGCCAGCGGCCTAAGCTTCCCGTACGGTACTGTACTGTACTATGCTATAGCGGAGGCGACGGCCGCGAGAAGTAAAAAAAAAAATGAAGTCCGCCGGCAGCAAAAGCCTGCCGTACTGTACTGTACTATAGCGGAGGCGACAGCTGCAGGAAGTAAAAAGAATGAAAGTCTGCCGGCAGCCGAAGCCTACCGTACGGTACTGTACTATGCAATAGCGGAGGCGACGGCCGCAAAAAGTAAAAAGAAAATAAAGTCCGCCGGCGGCCCAAACCTACCGTACGGTACTCTGTACTGTACTGTACTATGCTATAGCGGAGACGGCGGCCGCAAGAAGTGAAAAGAAAATAAAAACCGCCGGCGGCCTAAGCCTACCGTACGGGACTGTACTGTTGTATGCTATAGCGGAGGCGGCGGCCGCAATAAGGAAAAAGAAAATAAAGTACGACGGCGGCCCAAGCCTACCGTACGGTACTGTACTATGCTATAGCGGAGGTGGCGGCCGCAAGAAGTAAAAAAAAAGTAAAGTCCGCCGGCGGCCTAAGCCTACCATACGGTACTGCACTATGCTATAGCAGAGGCGGCGGCAGCAGCAAGCAAGAAAAAAAAAGAAAATAAAGTCCGCCGGCGGCCTAAGCCTACCGTACGGTACTGTACTGTACTATGCTATAGCGGAGATGGTAGCTGCAACAAGTAAAAAGAAAATAAAGTCCGCCGGCGGCCTAAGCCTACAGTACAGTACTGTACTATGCTATAGCGGAGGCTGCGGCCGCTAGAAGTAAAAAGAAAATATAGTCCGCCGGCGGCCTAAGCCTGCCGTACGGTACTGTACTGTACTATGCTAAAGCGGAGGTGGCGGCCGCAAGAAGTAAAAAGAAAAAAAAAGCTCGCCGGCGGCCTAAGCCTACTGTACGGGTACTTTACTGTACTGTGCTATAGCCTAGGCGGCGACCGCAAGAAGTAAAAAGAAAATAAAGTCCGCCGGCGGCCTAAGCCTACCGTACGGTACTGTACTGTACTATGCTATAGCGGAAGTGTCGGCCGCAAGAAGTAAAAAGAAAAAATGTTCGCCGGCGGCCTAAGCCTACCGTACGGTACTGTAATCCACTATGCTATAACAGAGGCGGCGGCCGCAAGAAGTAAAAAAAAATAAAGTCCGCCGGCAATCAGTGCCTGCCGTACTGTACTGTACTATAGCGGAGGCGACGGCCTCAAGAAGTAAAAAGAAAAAAATTATGCCGACGGCCTAAGCCTACCGTACGGTACTGTACTATGCAATAGCGGAGGCGAGGGCAGCAAAAAGTAAAAAGAAAATAAAGTCCGCCGGCGGCCTAAACCTACCGTACGGTACTCTGTTCTGTACTGTACTATGCTATAGCGGAGACGGCGGCCGCAAGAAGTGAAAAGAAAATAAAAACCGCCGGCGGCCTAAGCCTATCGTACGGGACTGTACTGTAGTATGCTATAGCGAAGGCGGCGTCCGCAAAAAGTAAAGAGAAAATAAAGTACGTCAGGGGCCTAAGCCTATCGTACGGTACTGTACTGTACTATGCTATAGCGGAGGTGGCGGCCGCAAGAAGTAAAAAGAAAATAAAGTCCGCCGTCGTCCTAAGCCTACCGTACGGTAATGAACTGTACTATGCTATAGCGGAGGCGGCGGCCGCAAGAAGTAAAAAGAAAATAAAGTCTGCCGGCGGCCTTAGCCTACCGTACGGTACAGTACTATGCTATAGCGGAGGCGGCGGCCGCAAAAAGTAAAAAGAAAATAAACTCCGCCGGCGGCCTAAGCCTACCGTTCGGTACTGTACTGTACTATGCTATAGCGGAGAAGGCGGCCGCAAGAAGTAAAAAGAAACGGAAATCCGCCGGCGGTCTAAGCCTACCGTACGGCACTGTACTGTACTATGTTATAGCGGAGGCTGCGGCCGCAGGAAGTTATAAGAAAATAAAGTCCGCCGGCGGCCTAAGCCTGCCGTACGGTACTGTACTGTACTGTACAATGCTATAGCGGAGGCGGCGGCTGCAAGAAGTAAAAAGAAAATAAAGTCCGCCGGCGGCCTAAGCCTACTTTACGGGACTGTACTGTACTATGCTATAGCGGAGGCGGCGGCCGCAAAAAGAAAAAAGAAAATAAAGTCCGCCGGCGGCCTAAGCCTACCGTTCGGTACTGTACTATGCTATAGCGGAGACGGCGGCCGCAAGAAGTGAAAAGAAAATAAAAACCGCCGGCGGCCTAAGCCTACCGTATGGGACTGTACTGTAGTATGATATAGCGGAGGCGGCTTCCGCAAGAAGTAAAAAGAAAATAAACTCCGCCGGCGGCCTAAGCCTACCGTACGGTACTGTACTATTGCTATGCTATAGCGGAGGCGGCGGGCCGCAAGAAGTAAAAAGAAAATAAAAAATCCTTCGGCGGCCTAAGCCTACCGTATAGTACTGTACTGTACTATGCTATAGCGGAGATGGCAGCCGCAAGAAGTAAAAAGAAAACAAAAAAACCGCCCGCTACCTAAGCCTAAGCCTACTGTATGGTACTGTACTATGCTATAGCGGAGGTGGGGGTCGCAAGAAGTAAAATGAAAATAAAGTCCGCCGGCGGCCTAAGCCTACCGTACGGTACTGTACTGAACCATGCTATAGCAGAGGCGAAGGCCGACAAAAGTAAAAAGAAAATAAAGTTCGCCGACGACCTAAACCTATCGTACGGTACTGTACTGTACTATGCTATAGCGGAGACGGCAACCGCAAGAAGTTAAAAGAAAATGAAAACCGCCGGCGGCCTGAGCCTACCGTATGGTACTGTACTCTAATGTACTATGCTATAGCGGAGGCCGCGGCCGCAAGAAGTAGAAAGAAAGAAAAGTTTGTCGGCGGCCTAAGCGTACTGTACGGTACTGTACTGTACTATGCTATAGCGGAGGTGGCGGCCGCAAGAAGTAAAAAGAAAATAAAATCCTTCGGCGGCCTAAGCCTACCGTATAGTACTGTGCTGTACTATACTATAGCGGAGATGGCGGCCGCAAGAAGTAAAAAGAAAACAAAAACCGCCCGCTACCTAAGCCTACTGTATGGTACTGTACTGTGCTATAGCGGAGGTGGGGGTCGCAAGAAGTAAAATGAAAATAAAGTCCGCCGGCGGCCTAAGCCTACCGTACGGTACTCTACTGAACCATGCTATAGCAGAGGCGAAGGCCGACAAAAGTAAAAAGAAAATAAAGTTCGCCGACGACCTAAACCTATCGTACGGTACTGTACTGTACTATGCTATAGCGGAGACGGCAACCGCAAGAAGTTAAAAGAAAATGAAAACCGCCGGCGGCCTGAGCCTACCGTATGGTACTGTACTCTAATGTACTATGCTATAGCGGAGGCCGCGGCCGCAAGAAGTAGAAAGAAAGAAAAGTTTGTCGGCGGCCTAAGCGTACTGTACGGTACTGTACTGTACTATGCTATAGCGGAGGTGGCGGCCGCAAGAAGTAAAAAGAAAAATAAAGTTCGCGGACGACCTAAACCTATCGTACGGTACTGTACTATGCTATAGCGGAGACGGCAGCCGCAAGAAGTTAAAAAAAAATAAAAACCGCCGGCGGCCTGAGCCTACCGTACGGTACTGTACTCTAATGTACTATGCTATAGCGGAGGAGGCGGCCGCAAGAAGTAGAAAGAAAGAAAAGTTCGTCGGCGGCCTAAGCCTACCGTACGGTACTGTACTGTACTATGCTATAGCGGAGGCGACGGCCGCAAGAAGTAAAAAAAAAAATGAAGTCCGCCGGCAGCAAAAGCCTGCCGTACTGTACTGTACTATAGCGGAGGCGACAGCTGCAGGAAGTAAAAAGAATAAAAGTCTGCCGGCAGCCGAAGCCTACCGTACGGTACTGTACTATGCAATAGCGGAGGCGACGGCCGCAAAAAGTAAAAAGAAAATAAAGTCCGCCGGCGGCCCAAACCTACCGTACGGTACTCTGTACTGTACTGTACTATGCTATAGCGGAGACGGCGGCCGCAAGAAGTGAAAAGAAAATAAAAACCGCCGGCGGCCTAAGCCTACCGTACGGGACTGTACTGTTGTATGCTATAGCGGAGGCGGCGGCCGCAAAAAGTAAAAAGAAAATAAAGTACGACGGCGGCCCAAGCCTACCGTACGGTACTGTACTGTACTATGCTATAGCGGAGGTGGCGGCCGCAAGAAGTAAAAAAAAAGTAAAGTCCGCCGGCGGCCTAAGCCTACCATACGGTACTGTACTATGCTATAGCAGAGGCGGCGGCAGCAAGAAGAAAAAAGAAAATAAAGTCCGCCGGCGGCCTAAGCCTACCGTACGGTACTGTACTGTACTATGCTATAGCGGAGATGGTAGCTGCAACAAGTAAAAAGAAAATAAAGCCCGCCGGCGGCCTAAGCCTACAGTACAGTACTGTACTATGCTATAGCGGAGGCTGCGGCCGCTAGAAGTAAAAAGAAAATATAGTCCGCCGGCGGCCTAAGCCTGCCGTACGGTACTGTACTGTACTATGCTAAAGCGGAGGTGGCGGCCGCAAGAAGTAAAAAGAAAAAAAAAGCTCGCCGGCGGCCTAAGCCTACTGTACGGGTACTTTACTGTACTGTGCTATAGCCTAGGCGGCGACCGCAAGAAGTAAAAAGAAAATAAAGACGCCAGCGGCCTAAGCCTACCGTACGGTACTGTACTGTACTATGCTATAGCGGAGGCAGCGGCCGCAAGAAGTTAAAAGAAAATAAAGTCCGCGGCGGCCTAAGCCTACCGTACGGTACTGTACTGTACTATGCTATAGCGGAAGTGTCGGCCGCAAGAAGTAAAAAGAAAAAAATGTTCGCCGGCGGCCTAAGCCTACCGTACGGTACTGTAATCCACTATGCTATAACAGAGGCGGCGGCCGCAAGAAGTAAAAAAAAATAAAGTCCGCCGGCAGTCAGTGCCTGCCGTACTGTACTGTACTATAGCGGAGGCGACGGCCTCAAGAAGTAAAAAGAAAAAAATAATGCCGACGGCCTAAGCCTACCGTACGGTACTGTACTATGCAATAGCGGAGGCGAGGGCAGCAAAAAGTAAAAAGAAAATAAAGTCCGCCGGCGGCCTAAACCTACCGTACGGTACTCTGTTCTGTACTGTACTATGCTATAGCGGAGACGACGGCCGCAAGAAGTGAAAAGAAAATAAAAACCGCCGGCGGCCTAAGCCTATCGTACGGGACTGTACTGTAGTATGCTATAGCGAAGGCGGCGTCCGCAGAAAGTAAAAAAAAAATAAAGTACGTCAGGGGCCTAAGCCTAACGTACGGTACTGTACTGTACTATGCTATAGCGGAGGTGGCGGCCGCAAGAAGTAAAAAGAAAATAAAGTCCGCCGTCGTCCTAAGCCTACCGTACGGTACTGAACTGTACTATGCTATAGCGGAGGCGGCGGCCGCAAGAAGTAAAAAGAAAATAAAGTCTGCCGGCGGCCTTAGCCTACCGTACGGTACAGTACTATGCTATAGCGGAGGCGGCGGCCGCAAAAAGTAAAAAGAAAATAAACTCCGCCGGCGGCCTAAGCCTACCGTTCGGTACTGTACTGTACTATGCTATAGCGGAGAAGGCGGCCGCAAGAAGTAAAAAGAAACGGAAATCCGCCGGCGGTCTAAGCCTACCGTACGGTACTGTACTGTACTATGTTATAGCGGAGGCTGCGCGGCCGCAGGAAGTTATAAGAAAATAAAGTCCGCCGGCGGCCTAAGCCTGCTGTACGGTACTGTACTGTACTGTACAATTCTATAGCGGAGGCGGCGGCTGCAAGAAGTAAAAAGAAAATAAAGTCCGCCGGCGGCCTAAACCTACTTTACGGGACTGTACTGTACTATGCTATAGCGGAGGCGGCGGCCGCAAAAAGAAAAAACAAAATAAAGTCCGCCGGCGGCCTAAGCCTACCGTTCGGTACTGTACTGTACTATGCTATAGCGGAGACGGCGGCCGCAAGAAGTGAAAAGAAAATAAAAACCGCCGGCGGCCCAAGCCTACCGTATGGGACTGTACTGTAGTATGATATAGCGGAGGCGGCTTCCGCAAGAAGTAAAAAGAAAATAAACTCCGCCGGCGGCCTAAGCCTACCGTACGGTACTGTACTATGCTATGCTATAGCGGAGGCGGCGGCCGCAAGAAGTAAAAAGAAAATAAAATCCTTCGGCGGCCTAAGCCTACCGTATAGTACTGTACTGTACTATGCTATAGCGGAGATGGCGGCCGCAAGAAGTAAAAAGAAAACAAAAAACCGCCCGCTACCTAAGCCTACTGTATGGTACTGTACTATGCTATAGCGGAGGTGGGGGGTCGCAAGAAGTAAAAATGAAAATAAAGTCCGCCGGCGGCCAAAGCCTACCGTACCGTGCGGTACTGTACTGAACCATGCTATAGCAGAGGCGAAGGCCGACAAAAAGTAAAAAGAAAATAAAGTTCGCCGACGACCCTAAACCTATCGTACGGTACTGTACTGTACTATGCTATAGCGGAGACGGCAACCGCAAGAAGTTAAAAGAAAAATGAAAAACCGACCCGCCGGCGGCCTGAGCCTACCGTATGGTACTGTACTCTAATGTACTATGCTATAGCGGAGGCCGCGGCCTCAAGAAGTAAAAAGAAAGAAAAAGTTTGTCGGCGGCCTAAGCGTACTGTACGGTACTGTACTATGCTATAGCGGAGGTGGCGGCCGCAAGAAGTAAAAAGAAAAAATAAAGTTCGCGGACGACCTAAACCTATCGTACGGTACTGTACTATGCTATAGCGGAGACGGCAGCCGCAAGAAGTTAAAAAGAAAATAAAAAACCGCCGGCGGCCTGAGCCTACCGTACGGTACTGTACTCTAATGTACTATGCTATAGCGGAGGCGGCGGCCGCAAGAAAGTAGAAAGAAAGAAAAGTTCCGTCGGCGGCCTAAGCCTACCGTACGGTACTGTACTGTACTATGCTATAGCGGAGGTGGCGGCCGCCGCAAGAAGTAAAAAGAAAATAATGTCCGCCAGCGGCCCAAGCCTTCCCGTACGGTACTGTACTGTACTATGCTATAGCGGGAGGCGACGGCCGCGAGAGAAGTAAAAAAAAAAATGAAGTCCGCCGGCAGCAAAAAAGCCTGCCGTACTGTACTGTACTATAGCGGAGGCGACAGCTGCAGGAAGTAAAAAGAAAAAAAGTCTGCCGGCAGCCGAAGCCTACCGTACGGTACTTGTACTATGCAATAGCGGAGGGCGACGGCCGCAAAAAGTAAAAAGAAAATAAAGTCCGCCGGCGGCCCAAACCTACCGTACGGTACTCTGTACTGTACTGTACTATGCTATAGCGGAGAGGCGGCGGTCGCAAGAAGTGAAAAGAAAATAAAAACCGCCGGCGGCCTAAGCATAAGCGTACGGGGACTGTACTGTTGTACTATGCTATAGCGGAGGGCGGCGGCCGCAAAAAAGTAAAAAGAAAATAAAGTACGACGGCGGCCTAAGCCTACCGTACGGTACAGTACTGTACTATGCTATAGCGGAGGTGGCGGCCGCAAGAAGTAAAAAAAAAATAAAGTCCGCCGGCGGCCTAAGCCTACCATACGGTACTGTACTATGCTATAGCAGAGGCGACGGCAGCAAGAAGAAAAAAGAAAATAAAGTCCGCCGGCGGCCTAAGCCTACCGTACGGTACTGTACTGTACTATGCTATAGCAGAGATGGTAGCTGCAACAAGTAAAAAGAAAATAAAGTCCGCCGGCGGCCTAAGCCTACAGTACAGTACTGTACCATGCTATAGCGGAGGCTGCGGCCGCAAGAAGTAAAAAGAAAATATAGTCCGCCGGCGGCCTAAGCCTGCCGTACGGTACTGTACTGTACTATGCTAAAGCGGAGGTGGCGGCCGCAAGAAGTAAAAAGAAAAAAAAGTTCGCCGGCGGCCTAAGCCTACTGTACGGGTACTTTACTGTACTATGCTATAGCCTAGGCGGCGACCGCAAAAAGGAAAAAGAAAATAAAGACGCCAGCGGCCTAAGCCTACCGTACGGTACTGTACTGTACTATGCTATAGCGGAGGCAGCGGCCCGCAAGAAGTTAAAAGAAAATAAAAAGTCCGCCGCCGGCGGCCTAAGCCTACCGTACGGTACTGTACTGTACTGTACTATGCTATAGCGGAAGTGTCGGCCGCAAGAAGTAAAAAGAAAAAAAAGTTCGCCGGCGGCCTAAGCCTATCGTACGGTACTGTAATCCACTATGCTATAACAGAGGCGGCGGCCGCAAGAAGTAAAAAAAAATAAAGTCCGCCGGCAGTCAGTGCCTGCCGTACTGTACTGTACTATAGCGGAGGCGACGGCCTCAAGAAGTAAAAATGAAAAAAATTATGCCGACGGCCTAAGCCTACCGTACGGTACTGTACTATGCAATAGCGGAGGCGAGGGCAGCAAAAAGTAAAAAGAAAATAAAGTCCGCCGGCGGCCTAAACCTACCGTACGGTACTCTGTTCTGTACTGTACTATGCTATAGCGGAGACGGCGGCCGCAAGAAGTGAAAAGAAAATAAAAACCGCCGGCGGCCTAAGCCTATCGTACGGGACTGTACTGTAGTATGCTATAGCGAAGGCGGCGTCCGCAAAAAGTAAAAAGAAAATAAAGTACGTCAGGGGCCTAAGCCTAACGTACGGTACTGTACTGTACTATGCTATAGCGGAGGTGGCGGCCGCAAGAAGTAAAAAGAAAATAAAGTCCGCCGTCGTCCTAAGCCTACCGTACGGTACTGAACTGTACTATGCTATAGCGGAGGCGGCGGCCGCAAGAAGTAAAAAGAAAATAAAGTCTGCCGGCGGCCTTAGCCTACCGTACGGTACAGTACTATGCTATAGCGGAGGCGGCGGCCGCAAAAAGTAAAAAGAAAATAAACTCCGCCGGCGGCCTAAGCCTACTTTTCGGTACTGTGCTGTACTATGCTATAGCGGAGAAGGCGGCCGCAAGAAGTAAAAAGAAACTTAAATCCGCCGGCGGTCTAAGCCTACCGTACGGTACTGTACTGTACTATGTTATAGCGGAGGCTGCGGGCCGCAGGAAGTTATAAAGAAAATAAAGTCCGCCGGCGGCCTAAGCCTGCCGTACGGTACTGTACTGTACTGTACAATGCTATAGCGGAGGCGGCGGCGGCTGCAAGAAGTAAAAAGAAAATAAAGTCCGCCGGCGGCCTAAGCCTACTTTACGGGACTGTACTGTACTATGCTATAGCGGAGGCGGCGGCCGCATAAAGAAAAAAGAAAATAAAGTCCGCCGGCAGCCTAAGCCTACCGTTCGGTACTGTACTGTACTATGCTATAGCGGAGACGGCGGCCGCAAGAAGTGAAAAGAAAATAAAAACCGCCGGCGGCCTAAGCCTACCGTATGGGACTGTACTGTAGTATGATATAGCGGAGGCGGCTTCCGCAAGAAGTAAAAAGAAAATAAACTCCGCCGGCGGCCTAAGCCTACCGTACGGTACTGTACTATGCTATGCTATAGCGGAGGCGGCGGCCGCAAGAAGTAAAAAGAAAAAAAAAATCCTTCGGCGGCCTAAGCCTACCGTATAGTACTGTACTGTACTATGCTATAGCGGAGATGGCGGCCGCAAGAAGTAAAAAGAAAACAAAAAACCGCCCGCTACCTAAGCCTACTGTATGGTACTGTACTATGCTATAGCGGAGGTGGGGGGTCGCAAGAAGTAAAAATGAAAATAAAGTCCGCCGGCGGCCTAAGCCTACCGTACGGAACTGTACTGAACCATGCTATAGCAGAGGCGAAGGCCGACAAAAGTAAAAAGAAAATAAAGTTCGCCGACGACCTAAACCTATCGTACGGTACTGTACTGTACTATGCTATAGCGGAGGGCGGCGGCAACCGCAAGAAGTTAAAAAGAAAATGAAAACCGCCGGCGGCCTGAGCCTACCGTATGGTACTGTACTCTACTGTTACTATGCTATAGCGGAGGCCGCGGCCGCAAGAAGTAGAAAGAAAGAAAAGTTTGTCGGCGGCCTAAGCGTACTGTACGGTACTGTACTGTACTATGCTATAGCGGAGGTGGCGGCCGCAAGAAGTAAAAAGAAAAATAAAGTTCGCGGACGACCTAAACCTATCGTACGGTACTGTACTATGCTATAGCGGAGACGGCAGCCGCAAGAAGTTAAAAGAAAATAAAAACCGCCGGCGGCCTGAGCCTACCGTACGGTACTGTACTCTAATGTACTATGCTATAGCGGAGGTGGCGGCCGCAAAAGGTAACAAGAAAATAATGTCCGCCAGCGGCCTAAGCTTCCCGTACGGTACTGTACTGTACTATGCTATAGCGGAGGCGACAGCTGCAAGAAGTAAAAAGAAAAAAAGATCTGCCGGCAGCCGAAGCCTACCGTACGGTACTGTACTATGCAATAGCGGAGGCGACGGCCGCAAAAAGTAAAAAGAAAATAAAGTCCGCCGGCGGCCCAAACCTACCGTACGGTACTCTGTACTGTACTGTACTATGCTATAGCGGAGACGGCGGCCGCAAGAAGTGAAAAGAAAATAAAAACCGCCGGCGGCCTAAGCCTACCGTATGGGACTGTACTGTAGTATGATATAGCGGAGGCGGCTTCCGCAAGAAGTAAAAAGAAAATAAACTCCGCCGGCGGCCTAAGCCTACCGTACGGTACTGTACTATGCTATGCTATAGCGGAGGCGGCGGCCGCAAGAAGTAAAAAGAAAATAAAATCCTTCGGCGGCCTAAGCCTACCGTATAGTACTGTACTGTACTATGCTATAGCGGAGATGGCGGCCGCAAGAAGTAAAAAGAAAACAAAAACCGCCCGCTACCTAAGCCTACTGTATGGTACTGTACTATGCTATAGCGGAGGTGGGGGTCGCAAGAAGTAAAATGAAAATAAAGTCCGCCGGCGGCATAAGCCTACCGTACGGAACTGTACTGAACCATGCTATAGCAGAGGCGAAGGCCGACAAAAGTAAAAAAGAAAATAAAGTTCGCCGACGACCTAAACCTATCGTACGGTACTGTACTGTACTATGCTATGCTAGCGGAGACGGCAACCGCAAGAAGTAAAAAAGAAAATGAAAACCCGCCGGCGGCTTGAGCCTACCGTATGGTACTGTACTCTAATGTACTATGCTATAGCGGAGGCCGCGGCCGCAAGAAGTAGAAAGAAAGAAAAGTTTGTCGGCGGCCTAAGCGTACTGTACGGTGCTGTACTGTACTATGCTATAGCGGAGGTGGCGGCCGCAAGAAGTAAAAAGAAAAATAAAGTTCGCGGACGACCTAAACCTATCGTACGGTACTGTACTATGCTATAGCGGAGACGGCAGCCGCAAGAAGTTAAAAGAAAAATAAAAACCGCACCCCGCCGGCGGCCTGAGCCTACCGTACGGTACTGTACTCTAATGTACTATGCTATAGCGGAGGTGGCGGCCGCAAAAGGTAACAAGAAAATAATGTCCGCCAGCGGCCTAAGCTTCCCGTACGGTACTGTACTGTACTATGCTATAGCGGAGGCGACAGCTGCAAGAAGTAAAAAGAAAAAAAGATCTGCCGGCAGCCGAAGCCTACCGTACGGTACTGTACTATGCAATAGCGGAGGCGACGGCCGCAAAAAGTAAAAAGAAAATAAAGTCCGCCGGCGGCCCAAACCTACCGTACGGTACTCTGTACTGTACTGTACTGTACTATGCTATAGCGGAGACGGCGGCCGCAAGAAGTGAAAAGAAAATAAAAACCGCCGGCGGCCTAAGCATACCGTACGGGACTGTACTGTTGTATGCTATAGCGGAGGCGGCAGCCGCAAAAAGTAAAAAGAAAAAATAAAGTACGACGGCGGCCTAAGCCTACCGTACGGTACAGTACTGTACTATGCTATAGCGGAGGGCGGCGGCCGCAAGAAGTAAAAAAAAAAAAATAAAGTCCGCCGGCGGCCTAAGCCTACCATACGGTACTGTACTATGCTATAGCAGAGGCGGCGGCAGCAAGAAGAAAAAAGAAAATAAAGTCCGCCGGCGGCCTAAGCCTACCGTACGGTACTGTACTGTACTATGCTATAGCGGAGATGGTAGCTGCAAGAAGTAAAAAGAAAATAAAGTCCGCCGGCGGCCTAAGCCTACAGTACGGTACTGTACTATGCTATAGCGGAGGCTGCGGCCGCAAGAAGTAAAAAGAAAAAATATAGTCCGCCGGCGGCCTAAGCCTGCCGTACGGTACTGTACTGTACTATGCTAAAGCGGAGGGCGCGGCGGCCGCAAGAAGAAAGTAAAAAGAAAAAAAAGTTCGCCGGCGGCCTAAGCCTACTGTACGGGTACTTTACTGTACTATGCTATAGCCTAGGCGGCGACCGCAAGAAGTAAAAAGAAAATAAAGACGCCAGCGGCCTAAGCCTACCGTACGGTACAGTACTGTACTATGCTATAGCGGAGGCAGCGGCCGCAAGAAGTTAAAAGAAAATAAAGTCCGCCGGCGGCCTAAGCCTACCGTACGGTACTGTACTGTACTGTACTATGCTATAGCGGAAGTGTCGGCCGCAAGAAGTAAAAAGAAAAAAAAGTTCGCCGGCGGCCTAAGCCTACCGTACGGTACTGTACTCCACTATGCTATAGCAGAGGCGACGGCCGCAAGAAGTAAAAAAAAATAAAGTCCGGCGGCAGTCAGTGCCTGCCGTACTGTACTGTACTATAGCGGAGGCGACGGCCTCAAGAAGTAAAAAGAAAAAAATTATGCCGACGGCCTAAGCCTACCGTACGGTACTGTACTATGCAATAGCGGAGGCGAGGGCAGCAAAAAGTAAAAAAAAAATAAAGTCCGCCGGCGGCCTAAACCTACCGTACGGTACTCTGTACTGTGCTGTACTATGCTATAGCGGAGACGGTGGCCGCAAGAAGTGAAAAGAAAATAAAAACCGCCCGCGGCCTAAGCCTATCGTACGGGACTGTACTGTAGTATGCTATAGCGAAGGCGGCGTCCGCAAAAAGTAAAAAGAAAATAAAGTACGTCAGGGGCCTAAGCCTAACGTACGGTACTGTACTGTACTATGCTATAGCGGAGGTGGCGGCCGCAAGAAGTAAAAAGAAAATAAAGTCCGCCGTCGTCCTAAGCCTACCGTACGGTTCTGAACTGTACTATGCTATAGCGGAGGCGGCGGCCGTAAGAAGTAAAAAGAAAATAAAGTCTGCCGGCGGCCTAAGCCTACCGTACTGTACAGTACTATGCTATAGCGGAGGCGGCGGCCGCAAAAAGTAAAAAGAAAATAAACTCCGCCGGCGGCCTAAGCCTACCGTTCGGTACTGTACTGTACTATGCTATAGCGGAGAAGGCGGCCGCAAGAAGTAAAAAGATACGGAAATCCGCCGGCGGTCTAAGCCTACCGTACGGTACTGTACTGTACTATGTTATAGCGGAGGCTGCGGCCGCAGGAAGTTATAAGAAAATAAAGTCCGTTGGCGGCCTAAGCCTGCCGTACGGTACTGTACAATGCTATAGCGGAGGCGGCGGCTGCAAGAAGTAAAAAGAAAATAAAGTCCGCCGGCGGCCTAAGCCTACTTTACGGGACTGTACGGTACTATGCTATAGCGGAGGCGGCGTCCGCAAAAAGTAAAAAGAAAATAAAGTACGTCAGGGGCCTAAGCCTAACGTACGGTACTGTACTGTACTATGCTATAGCGGAGGTGGCGGCCGCAAGAAGTAAAAAGAAAATAAAGTCCGCCGTCGTCCTAAGCCTACCGTACGGTTCTGAACTGTACTATGCTATAGCGGAGGCGGCGGCCGCAAGAAGTAAAATGAAAATAAAGTCTGCCGGCGGCCTAAGCCTACCGTACGGTACAGTACTATGCTATAGCGGAGGCGGCGGCCGCAAAAAGTAAAAAGAAAATAAACTCCGCCGGCGGCCTAAGCCTACCGTTCGGTACTGTACTGTACTATGCTATAGCGGAGGCGGCGGCCGCAAAAAGAAAAAAGAAAATAAAGTCCGCCGGCGGCCTAAGCCTACCGTACGGTACTGTACTGTATTGTACTATGCTACAGCGGAGGCAGCTGCCGCAAGAAGTTAAAAGAAAATAAACTCCGCCGGCGGCCTAAGCCTACCGTACGGTACTGTACTGTACTATGCTATAGCGGAGGCGGCGGCCGCAAGAAGTAAAAAGAAAATAAAGTCCACCGGCGGCCTAAGCCTACCGTACGGTACTGTACTGTACTATGCTATAGCGGAGGCGGCGGCCGCAAAAAGTAAAAAGAAAATAAACTCTGCTGGCGGCCTAAGCCTACCGTACGGTTCTGTACTGTACTATGCTATAGCGGAGATGGCGGCCGCAAAAAGTAAAAAGAAAATAAAGACTGGCGGCGGCCTAAGCCTACCGTACGGTACTGTACTGTACTATGCTATAGCGAAGGCGGCGGCCGCAAGAAGTAAAAAAAAATAAAGTCCACCGGCGACCTAAGCCTACCCTACGGTACTGTACTGTATTATGCTATAGCAGAGACGGCGGCCGCAAGAAGTAAAAAGAAAATAAAAACCGCCGGCGGCCAAAGCCTACCGTACTGTACTGTACTGTACTATGCTATAGCAGAGGCGGCGGCCGCAAGAAGTAAAAAGAATATAAAAATCGCCAGCAGCCTAAGCCTACCGTACGGGACTGTACTGTAGTATGCTATAGCGGAGGCGGCGGCCGCAAAAAGTAAAAAGAAAATAAAGTACGCCGGCGGCCTAAGCCTACCGTACTGTACTGTACTGTACTATGCTATAGCAGAGGCGGCGGCCGCAAGAAGTAAAAAGAATATAAAAGCCGCCAGCAGCCTAAGCCTACCGTACGGACTGTACTGTAGTATGCTATAGCGGAGGCGGCGGCCGCAAAAAGTAAAAAGAAAATAAAGTACGCCGGCGGCCTAAGCCTACCGTACTGTACTGTACTGTACTATGCTATAGCAGAGGCGGCGGCCGCAAGAAGTAAAAAGAAAATAAAGTCCGCCGGCGGCCTAAGACTACTGTACGGTACTGTACTGTACTATGCTATAGCGGAGGCGAGGGCCACAAAAAGTAAAAAGAAAATAAAGTCCGCCCACGGCCTAAACCTACCGTATGGTACTCTGTACTGTACTGTACTATGCTATAGCGGAGACGGCGGCCGCAAGAAGTGAAAAGAAAATAAAAATAGGTGGCGGCCTAAGCCTACCGTACGGGACTGTACTGTAGTATGCTATAGCGAAGGAGGCGGCCGCAAAAAGTAAAATGAAAATGAAGTACGACGGCGGGCTAAGCCTACCGTACGGTACTGTACTGTACTATGCTATAGCGGAGATGGCAGCCGCAAGAAGTAAAAAGAAAATAAAGTCCGCCGGCGGCCTAAGCCTACAGTACGGTACTGTACTATGCTATAGCGGAGGCTGCGGCCGCAAGAAGTAAAAAGAAAATATAGTCCGGCGGCGGCCTAAGCCTGCCGTACGGTACTGTACTGTACTATGCTAAAGCGGAGGAGGCGGCCAAAAGAAGTAAATAGAAAATAAAGTCCGCCGGCGGCCTAAGCCTACTGTACGGGTACTTTACTATACTATGCTATAGCCTAGGCAGCGACCGCAAGAAGTAAAAAGAAAATAAAGACGCCAGCGGCCTAAGCCTATCGTACGGTACTGTACTGTACTATGCTATAGCGGAGGCGGTGGCCGCAAGAAGTTAAAAGAAAATAAAGTCCGCCGGCGGCCTTAGCCTACCGTACGGTACTGTACTGTACTGTACTATGCTATAGCGGAAGTGTCGGCCGCAAGAAGTAAAAAGAAAATGAAGTCCGCCGGCGGCCTAAGCCTACCGTACGGTACTGTACTCTACTATGCTATAGCAGAGGCGGCGGCCGCAAGAAGTAAAAAAAATAAAGTCCGCCGGCAGCCAAAGCCTGCCGTACTGTACTGTACTATACCGGAGGCGACGGCCTCAAGAAGTAGAAAGAAAAAAAGTCTGCCGACGGCCTAAGTCTACCGTACGGTACTGTACTATGCAATAGCGGAGGCGAGGGCCGCAAAAAGTAAAAAGAAAATAAAGTACGCCGGGGGCCTAAGCCTACCGTACGGTACTGTACTATACTATGCTATAGCGGAGGTGGCGGCCGCAAGAAGTAAAAAAAAAATAGAGTCCGCCGGCGGCCTAAGCCTACCGTACGGTACTGTACTGTACTATGCTATAGCGGAGAAGGCGGCCGCAAGAAGTAAAAAGAAACGAAAATCCGCCGGCGGCCTAAGCCTACCGTACGGTACTGTACTATGTTATAGCGGAGGCTGCGGCCGCAGGAAGTTATAAGAAAACAAAGTCCGCCGGCGGCCTAAGCCTGCCGTACGGTACTGTACAATGCTATAGCGGAGGCGGCGGCTGCAAGAAGTAAAAAGAAAATAAAGTCCGCCGGCGGCCTAAGCCTACCGTACGGTACTGTTCTATGCTATAGCGGAGGTGGCGGACGCAAGTAGTGAAAAGAAAATAAAGTCCGCCGGCGGCCTAAGCCTACCGAACGGTACTGTACTGTACTATGCTATAGCGGAGGCGGCGGCCGCAAGAAGTAAAAAAAATTAAAGTCCGCCGGCGGCCTAAGCCTACCGTATGGAACTGTTCTATGCCATAGTGGAGGCGGCGGCCGCAAGAAGTGAAAAGAAAATAAAGTCCGCCGGCGGCCTAAGCCTACTGTACGATACTGTACTATGCTATAGCGGAGGCGGCGGCCGCAAGAAGTAAAAAGAAAATAAAGTTTCCCGACGACCTAAACCTATCGTACGGTACTGTACTATGCTATAGCGGAGACGGCAGCCGCAAGAAGTTAGAAGAAAATAAAAACCGCCGGCGGCCTGTGCCTACCAAACGGTACTGTACTCTACTATGCTATAGCAGAGGCGGCGACCGCAAGAAGTAAAAAAAATAAAGTCCGCCGGCAGCAAAAGCCTGCCGTACTGTACTGTACTGTACTATAGCGGAGGCGACGGCCTCAAGAAGTAAAAAGAAAAAAAGTCTGCCGACGGCCTAAGCCTACCGTACGGTACTGTACTATGCAATAGCGGAGGCGAGGGCCGCAAAAAGTAAAAAGAAAATAAAGTACGCCGGGGCCTAAGCCTACTTACGGTACTGTACTGTACTATGCTATAGCGGAGGTGGCGGCCGCAAGAAGTAAAAAGAAAATAGAGTACGCCGGCGGACTAAGCCTACCGTACGGTACTGTACTGTACTATGCTATAGCGGAGAAGGCGGCCGCAAGAAGTTAGAAGAAACGAAAATCCGCCGGCGGCCTAAGCCTACCGTACGGTACTGTACTGTACTGTACTATGTTATAGCAGAGGCTGCGGCCGCAGGAAGTTATAAGAAAATAAAGTCCGCCGGCGGCCAAAGCCTGCCGTACGGTACTGTACAATGCTATAGCGGAGGCGGCGGCTGCAAGAAGTAAAAAGAAAATAAAGTCCGCAGGCGGCCTAAGCCTACCGTACGGTACTGTACTATGCTATAGCGGAGGTGGCGGACGCAAGTAGTGAAAAGAAAATAAAGTCCGCCGGCGGCCTTAGCCTACCGAACGGTACTGTACTATGCTATAGCGGAGGCAGCGGCGGCCGCAAGAAGTAAAAAAAAAATAAAGTCCGCCGGTGGCCTAAGCCTGCCGTACGGTACTGTACTATGCCATAGTGGAGGCAGCGGCCGTAAGAAGTAAAAAGAAAATAAAAACCGCCAGCCACCTAAGCCTACCGTATGGTACTGTTCTATGCCATAGTGGAGGCGGCGGCAGCAAGAAGTGAAAAGAAAATAAAGTCCGCCGGCGGCGTAAGCCTACCGTACGATACTGTACTATGCTATAGCGGAGGCGGCGGCCGCAAGAAGTAAAAAGAAAATAAAGTCCGCCGGCGGCCTAAGCCTACCGTACGGTACTGTACTGTACCATGCTATAGCAGAAGCGACGGCCGCAAAAAGTAAAAAGAAAATAAAGTTCGCCGACGACCTAAACCTACCGTACGGTACTGTACTATGCAATAGCGGAGGCGAGGGCCGCAAAAAGTAAAAAGAAAATAAAGTACGCCGGGGGCCTAAGCCTACCGTACGGTACTGTACTATACTATGCTATAGCGGAGGTGGCGGCCGCAAGAAGTAAAAAAAAAATAGAGTCCGCCGGCGGCCTAAGCCTACCGTACGGTACTGTACTGTACTATGCTATAGCGGAGAAGGCGGCCGCAAGAAGTAAAAAGAAACGAAAATCCGCCGGCGGCCTAAGCCTACCGTACGGTACTGTACTATGTTATAGCGGAGGCTGCGGCCGCAGGAAGTTATAAGAAAACAAAGTCCGCCGGCGGCCTAAGCCTGCCGTACGGTACTGTACAATGCTATAGCGGAGGCGGCGGCTGCAAGAAGTAAAAAGAAAATAAAGTCCGCCGGCGGCCTAAGCCTACCGTACGGTACTGTACTATGCTATAGCGGAGGTGGCGGACGCAAGTAATGAAAAGAAAATAAAGTCCGCCGGCGGCCTAAGCCTACCGAACGGTACTGTACTGTACTATGCTATAGCGGAGGCGGCGGCCGCAAGAAGTAAAAAAAATTAAAGTCCGCCGGCGGCCTAAGCCTACCGTATGGAACTGTTCTATGCCATAGTGGAGGCGGCGGCCGCAAGAAGTGAAAAGAAAATAAAGTCCGCCGGCGGCCTAAGCCTACTGTACGATACTGTACTATGCTATAGCGGAGGCGGCGGCCGCAAGAAGTAAAAAGAAAATAAAGTTTCCCGACGACCTAAACCTATCGTACGGTACTGTACTATGCTATAGCGGAGACGGCAGCCGCAAGAAGTTAGAAGAAAATAAAAACCGCCGGCGGCCTGTGCCTACCAAACGGTACTGTACTCTACTATGCCATAGCAGAGGCGGCGGCCGCAAGAAGTAAAAAAAATAAAGTCCGCCGGCAGCAAAAGCCTGCCGTACTGTACTGTACTATAGCGGAGGCGACGGCCTCAAGAAGTAAAAAGAAAAAAAGTCTGCCGACGGCCTAAGCCTACCGTACGGTACTGTACTATGCAATAGCGGAGGCGAGGGCCGCAAAAAGTAAAAAGAAAATAAAGTACGCCGGGGCCTAAGCCTACTGTACGGTACTGTACTGTACTATGCTATAGCGGAGGTGGCGGCCGCAAGAAGTAAAAAGAAAATAGAGTCCGCCGGCGGCCTAAGCCTACCGTACGGTACTGTACTGTACTATGCTATAGCGGAGAAGGCGGCCGCAAGAAGTTAGAAGAAACGAAAATCCGCCGGCGGCCTAAGCCTACCGTACGGTACTGTACTGTACTATGTTATAGCAGAGGCTGCGGCCGCAGGAAGTTATAAGAAAATAAAGTCCGCCGGCGGCCAAAGCCTGCCGTACGGTACTGTACAATGCTATAGCGGAGGCGGCGGCTGCAAGAAGTAAAAAGAAAATAAAGTCCGCAGGCGGCCTAAGCCTACCGTACGGTACTGTACTATGCTATAGCGGAGGTGGCGGACGCAAGTAGTGAAAAGAAAATAAAGTCCGCCGGCGGCCTTAGCCTACCGAACGGTACTGTACTATGCTATAGCGGAGGCAGCGGCCGCAAGAAGTAAAAAAAAATAAAGTCCGCCGGTGGCCTAAGCCTGCCGTACGGTACTGTACTATGCCATAGTGGAGGCAGCGGCCGTAAGAAGAAGTAAAAAAAGAAAATAAAAAAAACCGCCAGCCACCTAAGCCTACCGTATGGTACTGTTCTATGCCATAGTGGAGGCGGCGGCAGCAAGAAGTGAAAAGAAAATAAAGTCCGCCGGCGGCGTAAGCCTACCGTACGATACTGTACTATGCTATAGCGGAGGCGGCGGCCGCAAGAAGTAAAAAGAAAATAAAGTCCGCCGGCGGCCTAAGCCTACCGTACGGTACTGTACCATGCTATAGCAGAAGCGACGGCCGCAAAAAGTAAAAAGAAAATAAAGTTCGCCGACGACCTAAACCTATCGTACGGTACTGTACTATGCTATAGCGGAGACGGCAGCCGCAAGAAGTTAGAAGAAAATAAAAACCGCCGGCGGCCTGTGCCTACCAAACGGTACTGTACTCTTATGTTCCATGCTATAGCGAAGGCGGCGGCCGCAAGAAGTTGAAAGAAAGAAAAGTCCGTCGGCGGCCTAAGCCTACCGTACGGCACTGTACTGTAATATGCTATAGCGGAGGTGGCGGCCGCAAGAAGTAAAAAGAAAATAATGTCCGCCGGCGGCCTAAGCCTCCCGTACGGTACTGTACTGTACTATGCTAAAGCGGAGGCGACGGCCGCAAGAAGTAAAAAGAAAATAAAGACCGCCGGCGGCCTAAGCCTTCCATACGGTACTGTACCATGCTATAGCAGAAGCGACGGCCGCAAAAAGTAAAAAGAAAATAAAGTTTGCCGACGACCTAAACCTATCGTACGGTACTGTACTATGCTATAACGGAGACGGCAGCCGCAAGAAGTTAGAAGAAAATAAAAACCGCCGGCGGCCTGTGCCTACCAAACGGTACTGTACTCTACTATGCTATAGCAGAAGCGGCGGCCGCAAGAAGTAAAAAAAATAAAGTCCGCCGGCAGCAAAAGCCTGCCGTACTGTACTGTACTGTACTATAGCGGAGGCGACGGCCTCAAGAAGTAAAAAGAAAAAAAGTCTGCCGACGGCCTAAGCCTACCGTACGGTACTGTACTATGCAATAGCGGAGGCGAGGGCCGCAAAAAGTAAAAAGAAAATAAAGTACGCCGGGGGCCTAAGCCTACCGTACGGTACTGTACTGTACTATGCTATAGTGGAGGTGGCGGCCGTAAGAAGTAAAAAGAAAATAGAGTCCGCCGGCGGCCTAAGCCTACCGTACGGTACTGTACTGTACTATGCTATAGCGGAGGCTGCGGCCGCAGGAAGTTATAAGAAAATAAAGTCCGCCGGTGGCCTAAGCCTGCCGTGCCTAAGCCTACCATGCTATAACAGAAGCGACGGCCGCAAAAAGTAAAAAGAAAATAAAGTTTGCCGACGACCTAAACCTATCGTACGGTACTGTACTATGCTATAACGGAGACGGCAGCCGCAAGAAGTTAGAAGAAAATAAAAACCGCCGGCGGCCTGTGCCTACCAAACGGTACTGTACTCTACTATACTATAGCAGAAGCGGCGGCCGCAAGAAATAAAAAAAATAAAGTCCGCCGGCAGCAAAAGCCTGCCGTACTGTACTGTACTATAGCGGAGGCGACGGCCTCAAGAAGTAAAAAGAAAAAAAGTCTGCCGACGGCCTAAGCCTACCGTACGGTACTGTACTATGCAATAGCGGAGGCGAGGGCCGCAAAAAGTAAAAAGAAAATAAAGTACGCCGGGGGCCTAAGCCTACCGTACGGTACTGTACTGTACTATGCTATAGCGGAGGTGGCGGCCGCAAGAAGTAAAAAGAAAATAGAGTCCGCCGGCGGCCTAAGCCTACCGTACGGTACTGTACTGTACTATGCTATAGCGGAGGCTGCGGCCGCAGGAAGTTATAAGAAAATAAAGTCCGCCGGCGGCCTAAGCCTGCCGTACGGTACTGTACAATGCTATAGCGGAGGCGGCGGCTGCAAGAAGTAAAAAGAAAATAAAGTCCGCCGGCGGCCTAAGCCTACCGTACGGTACTGTACTGTACTATGCTATAGCGGAGGTGGCGGACGCAAGTAGTGAAAAGAAAATAAAGTCCGCCGGCGGCCTAAGCCTGCCGTACGGTACTGTACTGTACAATGCTATAGCGGAGGCGGCGGCTGCAAGAAGTAAAAAGAAAATAAAGTCCGCCGGCGGCCTAAGCCTACCGTACGGTACTGTACTATGCTATAGCGGAGGTGGCGGACGCAAGTAGTGAAAAGAAAATAAAGTCCGCCGGCGGCCTAAGCCTACCGAACGGTACTGTACTATGCTATAGCGGAGGCAGCGGCCGCAAGAAGTAAAAAAAAAATAAAGTCCGCCGGTGGCCTAAGCCTGCCGTACGGTACTGTACTATGCCATAGTGGAGGCGGCGGCCGTAAGAAGTGAAAAGAAAATAAAAACCGCCAGCCACCTAAGCCTACCGTATGGTACTGTTCTATGCCATAGTGGAGGCGGCGGCAGCAAGAAGTGAAAAGAAAATAAAGTCCGCCGGCGGCGTAAGCCTACCGTACGATACTGTACTATGCTATAGCGGAGGCGGCGGCCGCCAGAAGTAAAAAGAAAATAAAGTCCGCCGGCGGCCTAAGCCTACCGTACGGTACTGTACCATGCTATAGCAGAAGCGACGGCCGCAAAAAGTAAAAAGAAAATAAAGTTCGCCGACGACCTAAACCTATCGTACGGTACTGTACTATGCTATAGCGGAGACGGCAGCCGCAAGAAGTTAGAAGAAAATAAAACCGCCGGTGGCCTGTGCCTACCAAACGGTACTGTACTCTAATGTTCCATGCTATAGCGGAGGCGGCGGCCGCAAGAAGTTGAAAGAAAGAAAAGTCCGTCGGCGGCCTAAGCCTACCGTACGGCACTGTACTGTACTATGCTATAGCGGAGGTGGCGGCCGCAAGAAGTAAAAAGAAAATAATGTCCGCCGGCGGCCTAAGCCTCCCGTACGGTACTGTACTGTACTATGCTAAAGCGGAGGCGACGGCCGCAAGAAGTAAAAAGAAAATAAAGACCGCCGGCGGCCTAAGCCTTCCATACGGTACTGTACCATGCTATAGCAGAAGCGACGGCCGCAAAAAGTAAAAAGAAAATAAAGTTTGCCGACGACCTAAACCTATCGTACGGTACTGTACTATGCTATAACGGAGACGGCAGCCGCAAGAAGTTAGAAGAAAATAAAAAACCGCCGGCGGCCTGTGCCTACCAAACGGTACTGTACTCTACTATGCTATAGCAGAAGCGGCGGCCGCAAGAAGTAAAAAAAAAAAAAGTCCGCCGGCAGCAAAAGCCTGCCGTACTGTACTGTACTGTACTATAGCGGAGGCGACGGCCTCAAGAAGTAAAAAGAAAAAAAAAGTCTGCCGACGGCCTAAGCCTACCGTACGGTACTACGGTACTGTACTATGCAATAGCGGAGGCGAGGGCCGCAAAAAGTAAAAAGAAAATAAAGTACGCCGGGGGCCTAAGCCTACCGTACGGTACTGTACTGTACTATGCTATAGCGGAGGTGGCGGCCGTAAGAAGTAAAAAGAAAAATTATAGTCCGCCGGCGCCTAAGCCTACCTACGTACTGTACTGTACTATGCTATAGCGGAGCTGCGCGGCCGCAGGAAGTTATAAGAAAATAAAGTCCGCCGGTGGCCTAAGCCTGCCGTGCCTAAGCCTACCATGCTATAACAGAAGCGGACGGCCGCAAAAAGTAAAAAAAAGAAAATAAAGTTTGCCGACGACCTAAACCTATCGTACGGTACTGTACTATGCTATAACGGAGACGGCAGCCGCAAGAAGTTAGAAGAAGAAAAAAAAAAACCCGGCGGCCTGTGCCTACCAAACGGTACTGTACTCTACTATACTATAGCAGAAGCGGCGGCCGCAAGAAGTAAAAAAAATAAAGTCCGCCGGCAGCAAAAGCCTGCCGTACTGTACTGTACTGTACTATAGCGGAGGCGACGGCCTCAAGAAGTAAAAAGAAAAAAAGTCTGCCGACGGCCTAAGCCTACCGTACGGTACTGTACTATGCAATAGCGGAAGCGAGGGCCGCAAAAAGTAAAAAGAAAATAAAGTACGCCGGGGGCCTAAGCCTACCGTACGGTACTGTACTGTACTATGCTATAGCGGAGGTGGCGGCCGCAAGAAGTAAAAAGAAAATAGAGTCCGCCGGCGGCCTAAGCCTACCGTACGGTACTGTACTGTACTATGCTATAGCGGAGGCTGCGGCCGCAGGAAGTTATAAGAAAATAAAGTCCGCCGGCGGCCTAAGCCTGCCGTACGGTACTGTACAATGCTATAGCGGAGGCGGCGGCTGCAAGAAGTAAAAAGAAAATAAAGTCCGCCGGCGGCCTAAGCCTACCGTACGGTACTGTACTATGCTATAGCGGAGGTGGCGGACGCAAGTAGTGAAAAGAAAATAAAGTCCGCCGGCGGCCTAAGCCTGCCGTACGGTACTGTACAATGCTATAGCGGAGGCGGCGGCGGCTGCAAGAAGTAAAAAAAAAAAATAAAGTCCGCCGGCGGCCTAAGCCTACCGTACGGTACTGTACTATGCTATAGCGGAGGTGGCGGACGCAAGTAGTGAAAAGAAAATAAAGTCCGCCGGCGGCCTAAGCCTACCGAACGGTACTGTACTATGCTATAGCGGAGGCAGCGGCCGCAAGAAGTAAAAAAAAAATAAAGTCCGCCGGTGGCCTAAGCCTGCCGTACGGTACGGTACTGTACTATGCCATAGTGGAGGCGGCGGCCGTAAGAAGTGAAAAGAAAATAAAAACCGCCAGCCACCTAAGCCTACCGTATGGTACTGTTCTATGCCATAGTGGAGGCGGCGGCAGCAAGAAGTGAAAAGAAAATAAAGTCCGCCGGCGGCGTAAGCCTACCGTACGATACTGTACTATGCTATAGCGGAGGCGGCGGCCGCCAGAAGTAAAAAGAAAATAAAGTCCGCCGGCGGCCTAAGCCTACCGTACGGTACTGTACCATGCTATAGCAGAAGCGACGGCCGCAAAAAGTAAAAAGAAAATAAAGTTCGCCGACGACCTAAACCTATCGTACGGTACTGTACTATGCTATAGCGGAGACGGCAGCCGCAAGAAGTTAGAAGAAAATAAAACCGCCGGTGGCCTGTGCCTACCAAACGGTACTGTACTCTAATGTTCCATGCTATAGCGGAGGCGGCGGCCGCAAGAAGTTGAAAGAAAGAAAAGTCCGTCGGCGGCCTAAGCCTACCGTACGGCACTGTACTGTACTATGCTATAGCGGAGGTGGCGGCCGCAAGAAGTAAAAAAGAGAAAATAAAGTCCGCCGGCGGCCTAAGCCTCCCGTACGGTACTGTACTGTACTATGCTAAAGCGGAGGCGCGCGGCCGCAAGAAGTAAAAAGAAAATAAAAACCCCGCCGGCGGCCTAAGCCTTCCATACGGTACTGTACTGTACCATGCTATAGCAAATAAAGCGACGGCCGCAAAAAGTAAAAAAGGAAAATAAAGTTTGCCGACGACCTAAACCTATCGTACGGTACTGTACTATGCTATAACGGAGACGGCAGCCGCAAGAAGTTAAAAAGAAAATAAAAAACCGCCGGCGGCCTGTGCCTACCAAACGGTACTGTACTCTACTATGCTATAGCAGAAGCGGCGGCCGCAAGAAGTAAAAAAAAATAAAGTCCGCCGGCAGCAAAAGCCTGCCGTACTGTACTGTACTGTACTGTACTATAGCGGAGGCGACGGCCGGCAAGAAGTAAAAAGTAAAAAGAAAAAAAGTCTGCCGACGGCCTAAGCCTACCGTACGGTACTGTACTATGCAATAGCGGAGGCGAGGGCCGCAAAAAGTAAAAAGAGGAAATAAATAAAGTACGCGCCGGGGGGCCTAAGCCTACCGTACGGTACTGTACTGTACTATGCTATAGCGGAGGCGGCGGCCGTAAGAAAGTAAAAAAAGAAAATAGAGTCCGCCGGCGGCCTAAGCCTACCGTACGGTACTGTACTGTACTATGCTATAGCGGAGGCTGCGGCCGCAAGGAAGTAAAAAGAAAATAAAGACCGCCGGCGGCCTAAGCCTGCCGTGCGGTACCTGTACCACTATGCTATAGCAGAAGCGACGGCCGCAAAAAGTAAAAAGAAAATAAAGTTTGCCGACGACCTAAACCTATCGTACGGTACTGTACTATGCTATAACGGAGACGGCAGCCGCAAGAAGTTAGAAGAAAATAAAAACCGCCGGCGGGCCTGTGCCTACCAAACGGTACTGTACTCTACTATGCTATAGCAGAGGCGGCGGCGGCCGCAAGAAGTAAAAAAAAAATAAAGTCCGCCGGCAGCAAAAGCCTGCCGTACTGTACTGTACTGTACTATACTATAGCGGAGGCGACGGCCTCAAGAAGTAAAAAGAAAAAAAAGTCTGCCGACGGCCTAAGCCTACCGTACGGTACGTACTGTACTATGCAATAGCGGAGGCGAGGGCCGCAAAAGTAAAAAGAAAATAAAGTACGCCGGGGGCCTAAGCCTACCGTACGGTACTACTGTACTGTACTATGCTATAGCGGAGGGCGGCGGCCGCAAGAAGTAAAAAGAAAATAGAGTCCGCCGGCGGCCTAAGCCTACCGTACGGTACTGTACTGTACTATGCTATAGCGGAGCGGAGGCTGCGGCCGCAGGAAAGTTATAAGAAAATAAAGTCCGCCGGCGGCCTAAGCCTGCCGTACGGTACTGTACACATGCTATAGCGGAGGCGGCGGCTGCAAGAAGTAAAAAAGAAAAATAAAGTCCGCCGGCGGCCTAAGCCTACCGTACGGTACTGTACTATGCTATAGCGGAGGTGGCGGACGCAAGTAGTGAAAAGAAAATAAAGTCCGCCGGCGGCCTAAGCCTGCCGTACGGTACTGTACAATGCTATAGCGGAGGCGGCGGCTGCAAGAAGTAAAAAGAAAATAAAGTCCGCCGGCGGCCTAAGCCTACCGTACGGTACTGTACTATGCTATAGCGGAGGTGGCGGACGCAAGTAGTGAAAAGAAAATAAAGTCCGCCGGCGGCCTAAGCCTACCGAACGGTACTGTACTATGCTATAGCGGAGGCAGCGGCCGCAAGAAGTAAAAAAAAATAAAGTCCGCCGGTGGCCTAAGCCTGCCGTACGGTACTGTACTATGCCATAGTGGAGGCGGCGGCCGTAAGAAGTAAAAAGAAAATAAAAACCGCCAGCCACCTAAGCCTACCGTATGGTACTGTTCTATGCCATAGTGGAGGCGGCGGCGGCAGCAAGAAGTGAAAAGAAAATAAAGTCCGCCGGCGGCGTAAGCCTACCGTACGTACTACTGTACTATGCTATAGCGGCGGAGGCGGCGGCCGCCAGAAGTAAAAAGAAAATAAAGTCCGCCGGCGGCCTAAGCCTACCGTACGGTACTGTACCATGCTATAGCAGAAGCGACGGCCGCAAAAAGTAAAAAGAAAATAAAGTTCGCCGACGACCTAAACCTATCGTACGGTACTGTACTATGCTATAGCGGAGACGGCGGCCGCCGCAAGAAGTTAGAAGAAAATAAACCCGCCGGTGGCCTGTGCCTACCAAACGGTACTGTACTCTAATGTTCCATGCTATAGCGGAGGCGGCGGCCGCAAGAAGTTGAAAGAAAGAAAAGTCCGTCGGCGGCCTAAGCCTACCGTACGGCACTGTACTGTACTATGCTATAGCGGAGGTGGCGGCCGCAAGAAGTAAAAAGAAAATAATGTCCGCCGGCGGCCTAAGCCTCCCGTACGGTACTGTACTGTACTATGCTAAAGCGGAAAGCGTGGCGACGGCCGCAAGAAGTAAAAAGAAAATAAAGACCGCCGGCGGCCTAAGCCTTCCATACGGTACTGTACCATGCTATAGCAGAAGCGACGGCCGCAAAAAGTAAAAAGAAAATAAAGTTCGCCGACGACCTAAACCTATCGTACGGTACTGTACTATGCTATAGCGGAGACGGCAGCCGCAAGAAGTTAGAAGAAAATAAAAACCGCCGGCGGCCTGTGCCTACCAAACGGTACTGTACTCTACTATGCTATAGCAGAGGCGGCGGCCGCAAGAAGTAAAAAAAATAAAGTCCGCCGGCAGCAAAAGCCTGCCGTACTGTACTGTACTGTACTATAGCGGAGGCGACGGCCTCAAGAAGTAAAAAGAAAAAAAGTCTGCCGACGGCCTAAGCCTACCGTACGGTACTGTACTATGCAATAGCGGAGGCGAGGGCCGCAAAAAGTAAAAAGAAAATAAAGTACGCCGGGGGCCTAAGCCTACCGTACGGTACTGTACTGTACTATGCTATAGCGGAGGTGGCGGCCGCAAGAAGTAAAAAGAAAATAGAGTCCACCGGCGGCCTAAGCCTACCGTACGGTACTGTACTGTACTATGCTATAGCGGAGAAGGCGGCAGCAAGAAGTAAAAAGAAACGAAAATCCGCCGGCGGCCTAAGCCTACCGTTCGGTACTGTACTGTACTATGTTATAGCGGAGGCTGCGGCCGCAGGAAGTTATAAGAAAATAAAGTCCGCCGGCGGCCTAAGCCTGCCGTACGGTACTGTACAATGCTATAGCGGAGGCGGCGGCTGCAAGAAGTAAAAAGAAAATAAAGTCCGCCGGCGGCCTAAGCCTACCGTACGGTACTGTACTATGCTATAGCGGAGGCAGCGGCCGCAAGAAGTAAAAAAAATAAAGTCCGCCGGTGGCCTAAGCCTGCCGTACGGTACTGTACTATGCTATAGCGGAGGCAGCGGCCGCAAGAAGTAAAAAAAAATAAAGTCCGCCGGTGGCCTAAGCCTGCCGTACGGTACTGTACTATGCCATAGTGGAGGCGGCGGCCGTAAGAAGTAAAAAGAAAATAAAAACCGCCAGCCACCTAAGCCTACCGTATGGTACTGTTCTATGCCATAGTGGAGGCGGCGGCAGCAAGAAGTGAAAAGAAAATAAAGTCCGCCGGCGGCGTAAGCCTACCGTGCGATACTGTACTATGCTATAGCGGAGGCGGCGGCCGCAAGAAGTAAAAAGAAAATAAAGTCCGCCGGCGGCCTAAGCCTACCGTACGGTACTGTACCATGCTATAGCAGAAGCGACGGCCGCAAAAAGTAAAAAGAAAATAAAGTTCGCCGACGACCTAAACCTATCGTACGGTACTGTACTATGCTATAGCGGAGACGGCAGCCGCAAGAAGTTAGAAGAAAATAAAAACCGCCGGCGGCCTGTGCCTACCAAACGGTACTGTACTCTAATGTTCCATGCTCTAGCGGAGGCGGCGGCCGCAAGAAGTTGAAAGAAAGAAAAGTCCGTCGGCGGCCTAAGCCTACCGTACGGCACTGTACTGTACTATGCTATAGCGGAGGTGGCGGCCGCAAGAAGTAAAAAGAAAATAATGTCCGCCGGCGGCCTAAGCCTCCCGTACGGTACTGTACTGTACTATGCTAAAGCGGAGGCGACGGCCGCAAGAAGTAAAAAGAAAATAAAGACCGCCGGCGGCCTAAGCCTTCCATACGGTACTGTACCATGTTATAGCAGAAGCGACGGCCGCAAAAAGTAAAAAGAAAATAAAGTTCGCCGACGACCTAAACCTATCGTACGGTACTGTACTATGCTATAGCGGAGACGGCAGCCGCAAGAAGTTAGAAGAAAATAAAAAACCGCCGGCGGCCTGTGCCTACCGTACGGTACTGTACTCTAATGTACTATGCTATAGCGGAGGCGGCGGCCGCAAGAAGTTGAAAGAAAAAAAAGTCCATCTGCGGCATAAGCCTACTGCACGGCACTGTACTATACTATGCTATAGCGGAGGTGGCGGCCACAAGAAGTAAAAAAAAAATAATGTCCGCCGGCGGCCTAAGCTTCCCGTACGGTACTGTAATGTACTATGCTAAAGCGGAGGCGACGGCCGCAAGAAGTAAAAAGAAAATAAAGTCCGCCGGCGGCCTAAGCCTACCGTACGGTTTTGTACTATGCTATAGCGGAGGTGGCGGACGCAAGTAGTGAAAAGAAAATAAAGTCCGCCGGCGGCCTAAGCCTACCGAACGGTACTGTACTATGCTATAGCGGAGGCTGCGGCCGCAAGAAGTAAAAAAAAATAAAGTCCGCCGGTGGCCTAAGCCTGCCGTACGGTACTGTACTATGCCATAGTGGAGGCAGCGGCCGTAAGAAGTAAAAAAGAAAATAAAAACCGCCAGCCACCTAAGCCTACCGTATGGTACTGTACTATGCCATAGCGGGAGGCGGCGGCAGCAAGAAGTAAAAGAAAAATAAAGTCCGCCGGCGGCGTAAGCCTACCGTACAATACTGTACTATGCTATAGCGGAGGCGGCGGCCGCAAGAAGTAAAAAGAAAATAAAGTCCGCCGGCGGCCTAAGCCTACCGTACGGTACTGTACTGTACAATGCTATAAGCAGAAGCGTCGCCGCAAAAAGTAAAAAGAAAATAAAGTTCGCCGACGACCTAAACCTATGGTACGGTACTGTACTATGCTATAGCGCGGAGACGGCAGCCGCAAGAAGTTAGAAGAAAATAAAAAAAAACCGCCGGCGGCCTGTGCCTACCAAACGGTACTGTACTCTTATGTTCCATGCTATAGCGAAGGCGGCGGCCGCAAGAAGTTGAAAGAAAGAAAAGTCCGTCGGCGGCCTAAGCCTACCGTACGGCACTGTACTGTACTATGCTATAGCGGAGGTGGCGGCCGCAAGAAGTAAAAAGAAAATAATGTCCGCCGGCGGCCTAAGCCTCCCGTACGGTACTGTACTGTACTATGCTAAAGCGGAGGCGACGGCCGCAAGAAGTAAAAAGAAAATAAAGACCGCCGGCGGCCTAAGCCTTCCATACGGTACTGTACCATGCTATAGCAGAAGCGACGGCCGCAAAAAGTAAAAAGAAAATAAAGTTTGCCGACGACCTAAACCTATCGTACGGTACTGTACTATGCTATAACGGAGACGGCAGCCGCAAGAAGTTAGAAGAAAATAAAAACCGCCGGCGGCCTGTGCCTACCAAACGGTACTGTACTCTACTATGCTATAGCAGAAGCGGCGGCCGCAAGAAGTAAAAAAAATAAAGTCCGCCGGCAGCAAAAGCCTGCCGTACTGTACTGTACTGTACTATAGCGGAGGCGACGGCCTCAAGAAGTAAAAAGAAAAAAAGTCTGCCGACGGCCTAAGCCTACCGTACGGTACTGTACTATGCAATAGCGGAGGCGAGGGCCGCAAAAAGTAAAAAGAAAATAAAGTACGCCGGGGGCCTAAGCCTACCGTACGGTACTGTACTATGCTATAGCGGAGGTGGCGGCCGCAAGAAGTAAAAAGAAAATAGAGTCCGCCGGCGGCCTAAGCCTACCGTACGGTACTGTACTGTACTATGCTATAGCGGAGGCTGCGGCCGCAGGAAGTTATAAAAAAAATAAAAGTCCGCCGGCGGCCTAAGCCTGCCGTACGGTACTGTACAATGCTATAGCGGAGGCGGCGGCTGCAAGAAGTAAAAAGAAAATAAAGTCCGCCGGCGGCCTAAGCCTACCGTACGGTACTGTACTGTACTATGCTATAGCGGAGGTGGCGGACGCAAGTAGTGAAAAGAAAATAAAGTCCGCCGGCGGCCTAAGCCTGCCGTACGGTACTGTACAATGCTATAGCGGAGGCGGCGGCTGCAAGAAGTAAAAAGAAAATAAAGTCCGCCGGCGGCCTAAGCCTACCGTACGGTACTGTACTATGCTATAGCGGAGGTGGCGGAAGCAAGTAGTGAAAAGAAAATAAAGTCCGCCGGCGGCCTAAGCCTACCGAACGGTACTGTACTATGCTATAGCGGAGGCAGCGGCCGCAAGAAGTAAAAAAAAATAAAGTCCGCCGGTGGCCTAAGCCTGCCGTACGGTACTGTACTATGCCATAGTGGAGGCGGCGGCCGTAAGAAGTAAAAAAAAAAATAAAAAAACCGCCAGCCACCTAAGTCTACCGTATGGTACTGTTCTATGCCATAGTGGAGACGGCGGCAGCAAGAAGTGAAAAGAAAATAAAGTCCGCCGGCGGCGTAAGCCTACCGTACGATACTGTACTATGCTATAGCGGAGGCGGCGGCCGCCAGAAGTAAAAAGAAAATAAAGTCCGCCGGCGGCCTAAGCCTACCGTACGGTACTGTACCATGCTATAGCAGAAGCGACGGCCGCAAAAAGTAAAAAGAAAATAAAAGTTCGCCGACGACCTAAAACCTATCGTACGGTACTGTACTATGCTATAGCGGAGACGGCAGCAGCCGCAAGAAGTTAGAAGAAAAATAAAACCCGCCGGTGGCCTGTGCCTACCAAACGGTACTGTACTCTAATGTTCCATGCTATAGCGGAGGCGGCGGCCGCAAGAAGTTGAAAGAAAGAAAAGTCCGTCGGCGGCCTAAGCCTACCGTACGGCACTGTACTGTACTATGCTATAGCGGAGGTGGCGGCCGCAAGAAGTAAAAAGAAAATAATGTCCGCCGGCGGCCTAAGCCTCCCGTACGGTACTGTACTGTACTATGCTAAAGCGGAGGCGACGGCCGCAAGAAGTAAAAAGAAAATAAAGACCGCCGGGGGCCTAAGCCTTCCATACGGTACTGTACCATGCTATAGCAGAAGCGACGGCCGCAAAAAGTAAAAAGAAAATAAAGTTCGCCGACGACCTAAACCTATCGTACGGTACTGTACTATGCTATAGCGGAGTCGGCAGCCGCAAGAAGTTAGAAGAAAATAAAAACCGCCGGCGGCCTGTGCCTACCAAACGGTACTGTACTCTACTATGCTATAGCAGAGGCGGCGGCCGCAAGAAGTAAAAAAAATAAAGTCCGCCGGCAGCAAAAGCCTGCCGTACTGTACTGTACTGTACTATAGCGGAGGCGACGGCCTCAAGCAAGTAAAAAGAAAAAAAAAGTCTGCCGACGGCCTAAGCCTACCGTACGGTACTGTACTATGCAATAGCGGAGGCGACGGCCGCAAAAAGTAAAAAGAAAATAAAGTACGCCGGGGGCCTAAGCCTACCGTACGGTACTGTACTGTACTATGCTATAGCGGAGGTGCGACGGCCGCAAAAAAGTAAAAAGAAAATAAAAGTTCGCCGGCGGCCTAAGCCTACCGTACGGTACTGTACTGTACTATGCTATAGCGGAGAAGGCGGCCGCAAGAAGTAAAAAGAAAAAAATTCCGCCGGCGGCCTAAGCCTATCGTACGGTACTGTACTGTAATGTTGTTATAGCGGAGGCGGCGGCCGCAAGGAAGTTTAAAAGAAAAAAAAGTCCGCCGGCGGCCTAAGCCTACCGTACGGTACTGTACAATGCTATAGCGCGGAGGCGGCGGGCGGCCGCAAGAAGTAAAAAGAAAATAAAGTCCGCCGGCGGCCTAAGCCTACCGTACGGTACTGTACTGTACTATGCTATAGCGGAGGGTGGCGGCCGCAAGAAGTAAAAAAAGAAAATAAAGTCCGCCGGCGGCCTAAGCCTACCGAACGGTACTGTACTATGCTATAGCGGAGGCGAGCGGCCGCAAAAAGTAAAAAAAAAATAAAGTCCGCCGGTGGCCTAAGCCTATCGTACGGTACTGTACTATGCTATAGTGGAGGCGGCGGCCGCAAGAAGTAAAAAAAAAATAAAAACCGCCGCGGCCTAAGCCTACCGTACGGGTACTGTACTCTAATGTACTATAGTATAGCGGAGGCGGCGGCCGCAAGAAGTGAAAAGAAAAAAGTCCAGTCCGCCGGCGGCGTAAGCCTACCGTGCGATACTGTACCATGCTATAGCGGAGGCGACGGCCGCAAAAAGTAAAAAGAAAATAAAGTCCGCCGGCGGCCTAAACCTACCGTACGGTACTGTACTATGCTATAGCGGAGACGGCAGCCGCAAGAAGTTAAAAGAAAATAAAAAACCGCCGGCGGCCTTAAGCCTACCAAACGGTACTGTACTCTAATGTTCCATGCTATAGCAGGAGGCGGCAGGCCGCAAGAAGAAGTTGAAAAGAAAAAAAAGTCCGCCGGCGGCCTAAGCCTATACCGTACGGCACTGTACTGTACTATGCTATAGCGGAGGTGGCGGCCGCAAGAAGTAAAAAGAAAATAAAGTCCGCCGGCGGCCTAAGCCTACCGTACGGTACTGTACTGTACTATGCTATAGCGGAGGCGGCGGCCGCAAGAAGTAAAAAGAAAATAAAGTCCGCCGGCGGCCTAAGCCTTCCATACGGTACTGTACCATGTGCTATAGCAGAAGCGGCGGCCGCAAAAAGTAAAAAGAAAATAAAGTTCGCCGACGACCTAAACCTATCGTACGGTACTGTACTACTATGCTATAGCGGAGACGGCAGCCGCAAGAAGTTAAAAGAAAATAAAAAACCGCCGGCGGCCTGTGCCTACCGTACGGTACTGTACTCTACTGTACTATGCTATAGCGGAGGCGGCGGCCGCAAGAAGTAAAAAGAAAAAAAAGTCCAAAGTAAAGCGGCCTAAGCCTACCGTACGGCACTGTACTATACTATGCTATAGCGGAGGCGGCGGCCGTAAGAAGTAAAAAAAAAATAAAAAACCCGCCGGCGGCCTAAGCCTACCCGTACGGTACTGTACTGTACTATGCTATAAGCGGAGGCGACGGCCGCAAGAAGTAAAAAGAAAATAAAGTACGCCGGCGGCCTAAGCCTACCGTATAGTACTGTACTGTTCTATGCCATAGTGGAGGCGGCGGCCGCGCAAGAAGTAAAAAGAAAATAAAGTCCGCCGGCGGCCTAAGCCTACCGTAAACGGTACTGTACTGTACTATGCTATAGCGGAGAAGGCGGCCGCAAGAAGTAAAAAGAAACGAAAATCCGCCGGCGGCCTAAGCCTACCGTACGGTACTGTACTGTACTATGTTATAGCGGAGGCTGCGGCCGCAGGAAGTTATAAGAAAATAAAGTCCGCCGGCGGCCTAAGCCTGCCGTACGGTACTGTACAATGCTATAGCGGAGGCGGCGGCTGCAAGAAGTAAAAAGAAAATAAAGTCCGCCGGCGGCCTAAGCCTACCGTACGGTACTGTACTATGCTATAGCGGAGGTGGCGGACGCAAGTAGTGAAAAGAAAATAAAGTCCGCCGGCGGCCTAAGCCTACCGAACGGTACTGTACTATGCTATAGCGGAGGCAGCGGCCGCAAGAAGTAAAAAAAAATAAAGTCCGCCGGTGGCCTAAGCCTGCCGTACGGTACTGTACTGTACTATGCCATAGTGGAGGCGGCGGCCGTAAGAAGTAAAAAGAAAATAAAAACCGCCAGCCACCTAAGCCTACCGTATGGTACTGTTCTATGCCATAGTGGAGGCGGCGCGGCAGCAAGAAGTGAAAAGAAAATAAAGTCCGCCGGCGGCGTAAGCCTACCGTGCGATACTGTACTATGCTATAGCGGAGGCGGCGGCGCCGCAAGAAGTAAAAAGAAAATAAAGTCCGCCGGCGGCCTAAGCCTACCGTACGGTACTGTACCATGCTATAGCAGAAGCGACGGCCGCAAAAAGTAAAAAGAAAATAAAGTTCGCCGACGACCTAAACCTATCGTACGGTACTGTACTATGCTATAGCGGAGACGGCAGCCGCAAGAAGTTAGAAGAAAAATAAAAACCCCGCCGGCGGCCTGTGCCTACCAAACGGTACTGTACTCTACTGTTCCATGCTATAGCGGAGGCGGCGGCCGCAAGAAGTTGAAAAAAAATAAAGTCCGTCGGCGGCCTAAGCCTACCGTACGGCTGTACTGTACTATGCTATAGCGGAGGTGGCGGCCGCAAGAAGTAAAAAGAAAATAATGTCCGCCGGCGGCGGCTAAGCCTACCGTACGGTACTGTACTATGTTATAGCAGAAGCGACGGCCGCAAAAAGTAAAAAGAAAATAAAGTTCGCCGGCCTAAACCTATCGTACGGTACTGTACTATGCTATAGCGGAGAAGCGGCAGCCCGCAAAAAGTAAAAGAAAATAAAAATCGCCGGCGGCCTGTGCCTACCGTATGGTACTACTGTACTGTACTATGCTATAGCGGAGGCGGCGGCCGCAAGAAGTTAAAGAAAATAAAAGACCGCCTGCGGGCCTAAGCCTACTGCGGCACTGTACTCTACTATGCTATAGAGGAGGCGGCGGCCGCAAGAAGTAAAAAAAAAAAAAAATGTCCCCGGCGGCCTAAGCCTTCCCGTACGGTACTGTACTGTACTATGCTAAAGCGGAGGCGGCGGCCGCAAGAAGTAAAAAGAAAATAAAGTCCGCCGGCGGCCTAAGCCTACCGTACGGTACTGTACTATGCTATAGCGGAGGCGGCGGCGACGGCCGCAAGAAGTGAAAAGAAAATAAAGTCCGCCGGTGGCCTAAGCCTACCGAACGGTACTGTACTATGCTATAGCGGAGGCGCGGCCGCAAAAAAGTAAAAAAAAAATAAAGTCCGCCGGTGGCCTAAGCCTACCGTACGGTACTGTACTATGCTATAGCGGAGGAGGCAGCGGCCGTAAGAAGTAAAAAGAAAATAAAAACCGCCAGCCACCTAAGCCTACCGTACGGTACTGTACTGTACTGTTCTATGCTATAGCGGAGGCGGCGGCAGCAAGAAGTGAAAAGAAAAATAAAGTCCGCCGGCGGCGTAAGCCTACCGTACGGTACTGTACTGTACTATGCTATAGCAGAGGCGGCGGCCGCAAGAAGTAAAAAGAAAATAAAGTCCGCCGGCGGCCTAAGCCTACCGTACGGTACTGTACTGTACTATGCTATAGCAGAGGCGATGGCCGCAAATAGTATAAAGAAAATAAAGTCCGCCGGCGGCCTAAACCTACCGTACGATACTGTACTATGCTATAGCAGAGACGGCAGCCGCAAGAAGTTAGAAGAAAATAAAAACCGCCCGGCGGCCTGTGCCTACCAAACGGTACTGTACTCTTATGTTCCATGCTATAGCGAAGGCGGCGGCCGCAAGAAGTTGAAAAAGAAAATAAAAGTCCGTCGGCGGCCTAAGCCTACCGTACGGGTACTGTACTGTACAATGCTATAGCGGAGGTGGCGGCCGCAAGAAGTAAAAAAGAAAATAAAGTCCGCCGGCGGCCTAAGCCTACCGTACGTACGGTACTGTACTGTACTATGCTAAAGCGGAGGCGGCGGCCGCAAGAAGTAAAAAGAAAATAAAGACCGCCGGCGGCCTAAGCCTACCATACGGTACTGTACTGTACTATGCTATAGCAGAAGCGACGGCCGCAAAAAGTAAAAAGAAAATAAAAATTGCCGACGACCTAAACCTACCGTCGTACGGTACTGTACTGTACTATAATAGCGGAGACGGCAGCCCGCAAGAAGTAAAAAGAAAATAAAAACCGCCGGCGGCCTGTGCCTACCAAACGGTACTGTACTGTACTATGCTATAGCAGAGGCGGCGGCCGCAAGAAGTAAAAAAAAAAAATAAAGTCCGCCGGTGCAGCCTAAGCCTACCGTACCGTACTGTACTGTACTATACTATAGCGGAGGCGACGGCCTCAAGAAGTAAAAAGAAAAAAAGTCTGCCGACGGCCTAAGCCTACCGTACGGTACTGTACTGTACTATGCAATAGCGGAGGCGAGGGCCGCAAAAAGTAAAAAGAAAAATAAAGTACGCCGGGGGCCTAAGCCTACCGTACGGTACTGTACTGTACTATGCTATAGCGGCGGAGGTGGCGGCCGCAAGAAGTAAAAAGAAAATAAAGTCCGCCGGCGGCCTAAGCCTACCGTACGGTACTGTACTGTACTATGCTATAGCGCGGAGGCTGCGGCCGCGCAAGAAGTTAAAAAGAAAATAAAGTCCGCCGGCGGCCTAAGCCTGCCGTACGGTACGGTACTGTACTATGCTATAGCGGAGGCGGCGGCTGCAAGCAAGAAGTAAAAAGAAAATAAAAGTCCGCCGGCGGCCTAAGCCTACCGTACGGTACTGTACTATGCTATAGCGGAGGTGGCGGACGCAAGAAGTAAAAAGAAAATAAAGTCCGCCGGCGGCCTAAGCCTACCGTACGGTACTGTACTATGCTATAGCGGAGGCGGCGGACGCAAGAAGTAAAAAGAAAATAAAGTCCGCCGGCGGCCTAAGCCTACCGTACGGTACTGTACTACTATGCTATAGCGGAGGTGGCGGGCGCAAGTAGTAAAAAAAAATAAAGTCCGCCGGTGGCCTAAGCCTGCCGTACGGTACTGTACTATGCCATAGTGGAGGCAGCGGCCGTAAGAAGTAAAAAGAAAATAAAAACCGCCAGCCACCTAAGCCTACCGTATGGTACTGTTCTATGCCATAGTGGAGGCGGCGGCAGCAAGAAGTGAAAAGAAAATAAAGTCCGCCGGCGGCGTAAGCCTACCGTACGATACTGTACTATGCTATAGCGGAGGCGGCGGCCGCAAGAAGTAAAAAGAAAATAAAGTCCGCCGGCGGCCTAAGCCTACCGTACGGTACTGTACCATGCTATAGCAGAAGCGACGGCCGCAAAAAGTAAAAAGAAAATAAAGTTCGCCGACGACCTAAACCTATCGTACGGTACTGTACTATGCTATAGCGGAGACAGCAGCCGCAAGAAGTTAGAAGAAAATAAAAACCGCCCGCGGCCTGTGCCTACCAAACGGTACTGTACTCTTATGTTCCATGCTATAGCGAAGGCGGCGGCCGCAAGAAGTTGAAAGAAAGAAAAGTCCGTCGGCGGCCTAAGCCTACCGTACGGCACTGTACTGTACTATGCTATAGCGGAGGTGGCGGCCGCAAGAAGTAAAAAGAAAATAATGTCCGCCGGCGGCCTAAGCCTCCCGTACGGTACTGTACTGTACTATGCTAAAGCGGAGGCGACGGCCGCCGCAAGAAGTAAAAAAGAAAATAAAAAAGACCGCCGGCGGCCTAAGCCTTCCCGTACGGTACTGTACCATGCTATAGCAGAAGCGACGGCCGCAAAAAGTAAAAAGAAAATAAAGTTTGCCGACGACCTAAACCTATCGTACGGTACTGTACTATATGCTATAGCGGAGACGGCAGCCGCAAGAAGTTAGAAGAAAATAAAAACCCGCCGGCGGCCTGTGCCTACCAAACGGTACTGTACTGTACTATGCTATAGCAGAAGCGGCGGCCGCAAGAAGTAAAAAAAAAATAAAGTCCGCCGGCAGCAAAAGCCTGCCGTACTGTACTGTACTGTACTATAGCGGCGGAGGCGACGGCCTCAAGAAGTAAAAAGAAAAAAAGTCTGCCGACGGCCTAAGCCTACTACCGTACGGTACTGTACTATGCAATAGCGGAGGCGGCGGGCCGCAAAAAGTAAAAAGAAAAAAATAAAGTACGCCGGGGGCCTAAGCCTACCGTACGGTACTGTACTATGCTATAGCGGAGGTGGCGGCCGCAAGAAAGTAAAAAGAAAATAAAGTCCGCCGGCGGCCTAAGCCTACCGTACGGTACTGTACTGTACTATGCTATAGCGGAGGCTGCGGCCCGCAAGAAGTTAAAAAAAAAAATAAAGTCCGCCGGCGGCCCTAAGCCTAAGCCTACCGTACGGTACTGTACTATGCTATAGCGGAGGCGGCGGCCGCAAGAAGTAAAAAGAAAATAAAGTCCGCCGGCGGCCTAAGCCTACCGTACGGTACTGTACTGTACTATGCTATAGCGGAGGCCGACGGCGGACGCAAGTAGTGAAAAAGAAAATAAAGTCCGCCGGCGGCCTAAGCCTGCCGTACGGTACTGTACTATGCTATAGCGGAGCGGAGGCGGCGGCCGCAAGAAGTAAAAAGAAAATAAAAGTCCGCCGGCGGCCTAAGCCTACCGTACGGTACTGTACTGTACTATGCTATAGCGGAGGTGGCGGACGCAAGTAGTAAAAAGAAAATAAAGTCCGCCGCGGCCTAAGCCTACCGAACGGTACTGTACTATGCTATAGCGGAGGCAGCGGCCGCAAGAAGTAAAAAAAAAAAAAAAGTCCGCCGGTGGCCTAAGCCTGCCGTACCGTACGGTACTGTACTATGCCATAGTGGAGGCGGCGGCCGTAAGAAGTGAAAAGAAAATAAAAACCCGCCAGCCACCTAAGCCTACCGTACGGTACTGTACTCTATGCCATAGCGGAGACGGCGGCCGCAAGAAGTAAAAGAAAAAATAAAGTCCGCCGGCGGCCTAAGCCTACCGTACGATACTGTACTATGCTATAGCGGAGGTGGCGGCCGCAAGAAGTAAAAAGAAAATAAAGACCGCCGGCGGCCTAAGCCTACCCGTACGGTACTGTACTGTACTATGCTATAGCAGAAGCGACGGCCGCAAAAAGTAAAAAAGAAAATAAAGTTCCGCCGACGACCTAAACCTATCGTACGGTACTGTACTATGCTATAGCGGAGGACGGCAGCCGCAAGAAGTTAGAAGAAAATAAAAACCCGCCGGCGGCCTGTGCCTACCAAACGGTACTGTACTCTAATGTTCCATGCTATAGCGGAGGCGGCGGCCGCAAGAAGTTGAAAGAAAGAAATGTCCGTCGGCGGCCTAAGCCTACCGTACGGCACTGTACTGTACTATGCTATAGCGGAGGTGGCGGCCGCAAGAAGTAAAAAGAAAATAATGTCCGCCGGCGGCCTAAGCCTCCCGTACGGTACTGTACTGTACTATAGCGGAGGCGGCGGCCGCAAGAAGTAAAAAGAAAATAAAGTCCGCCGGCGGCCTAAGCCTACCGTCCAGTACGGTACTGTACCATGCTATAGCAGAGGCGACGGCCGCAAAAAGTAAAAAGAAAATAAAGTTCGCCGACGACCTAAACCTATCGTACGGTACTGTACTGTACTATGCTATAGCGGAGACGGCAGCCGCAAGAAGTAAAAAGAAAATAAAAACCGCCGGCGGCCTGTGCCTACCAAACGGTACTGTACTCTACTATGCTATAGCAGAGATGGCGGCCGCAAGAAGTAAAAAAAAAAATAAAGTCCGCCGGCAGCAAAAGCCTACCGTACTGTACTGTACCATGCTATAGCGAAGGCGACGGCCGCAAAAAAGTAAAAAGAAAATAAAGTTCGCCGACGGCCTAAACCTATCGTACGGTACTGTACTATGCTATAGCGGAGACGGCGGCCGCAAGAAGTAAAAAGAAAATAAAAACCCGCCGGTGGCCTAAGCCTACCAAACGGTACTGTACTCTAATGTTCCATGCTATAGCGGAGGCGGCGGCCGCAAGAAGTAAAAAGAAAGAAAAAGTCCGTCGGCGGCCTAAGCCTACCGTACGGTACTGTACTGTACTATGCTATAGCGGAGGTGGGCGGCCGCAAGAAGTAAAAAGAAAAATAATGTCCGCCGGCGGCCTAAGCTTACCGTACGGTACTGTACTGTACTATGCTAAAGCGGAGGCGGCGGCCGCAAGAAGTAAAAAGAAAATAAAGACCGCCGGGGGCCTAAGCCTTCCATACGGTACTGTACCATGCTATAGCAGAAGCGACGGCCGCAAAAAGTAAAAAGAAAATAAAGTTCGCCGACGACCTAAACCTATCGTACGGTACTGTACTATGCTATAGCGGAGTCGGCAGCCGCAAGAAGTTAGAAGAAAATAAAAACCGCCGGCGGCCTGTGCCTACCAAACGGTACTGTACTCTACTATGCTATAGCAGAGGCGGCGGCCGCAAGAAGTAAAAAAAATAAAGTCCGCCGGCAGCAAAAGCCTGCCGTACTGTACTGTACTATAGCGGAGGCGACGGCCTCAAGCAGTAAAAAGAAAAAAAGTCTGCCGACGGCCTAAGCCTACCGTACGGTACTGTACTATGCAATAGCGGAGGCGAGGGCCGCAAAAAGTAAAAAGAAAATAAAGTACGCCGGGGGCCTAAGCCTACCGTACGGTACTGTACTGTACTATGCTATAGCGGAGGTGGCGGCCGCAAGAAGTAAAAAGAAAATAGAGTCCGCCGGCGGCCTAAGCCTACCGTACGGTACTGTACTGTACTATGCTATAGCGGAGAAGGCGGCCGCAAGAAGTAAAAAGAAACGAAAATCCGCCGGCGGCCTAAGCCTATCGTACGGTACTGTACTGTACTATGTTATAGCGGAGGCTGCGGCCGCAGGAAGTTATAAGAAAATAAAGTCCGCCGGCGGCCTAAGCCTGCCGTACGGTACTGTACAATGCTATAGCGGAGGCGGCGGCTGCAAGAAGTAAAAAGAAAATAAAGTCCGCCGGCGGCCTAAGCCTACCGTACGGTACTGTACTATGCTATAGCGGAGGTGGCGGACGCAAGTAGTGAAAAAAGAAAATAAAAAGTCCGCCGCCGGCGGCCTAAGCCTACCGAACGGTACTGTACTATGCTATAGCGGAGGCAGCGGCAGCGGCCGCAAGAAGTAAAAAAAAAAATAAAAGTCCGCCGGTGGCCTAAGCCTGCCCGTACGGTAATGTACTATGCCATAGTGGAGGAGGCGGCGGCCGTAAGAAGTAAAAAGAAAATAAAAAACCGCCAGCCACCTAAGCCTACCGTATGGTACTGGTACTGTTCTATGCCATAGTGGAGGCGGCGGCAGCAAGAAGTGAAAAGAAAATAAAGAAAGTCCGCCGGCGGCGTAAGCCTACCGTGCGATACTGTACTATGCTATAGCGGAGGCGGCGGCCGCAAGAAGTAAAAAGAAAATAAAGTCCGCCGGCGGCCTAAGCCTACCCTACCGTACTGTACTGTACCATGCTATAGCAGAAGCGACGGCCGCAAAAAGTAAAAAAAAAAAATAAAGTTCGCCGACGACCTACCTAAACTATCGTACGGTACTGTACTATGCTATAGTGGAGACGGCAGCCGCGCAAGAAGTTAGAAGAAAATAAAAAAAAACGCCGGCGGCCTGTGCCTACCAAATGGTACTGTACTCTAATGTTCCATGCTCTAGCGGAGGCGGCGGCCGCAAGAAGTTGAAAGAAAGAAAAGTCCGTCGGCGGCCTAAGCCTACCGTACGGCACTGTACTGTACTATGCTATAGCGGAGGTGGCGGCCGCAAGAAGTAAAAAGAAAATAATGTCCGCCGGCGGCCTAAGCCTCCCGTACGGTATGGTACTGTACTATGCTAAAGCGGAGGCGACGGCCGCAAGAAGTAAAAAGAAAATAATGTCCGCCGGCGGCCTAAGCCTTCCATACGGTACTGTACCATGTTATAGCAGAAGCGACGGCCGCAAAAAGTAAAAAGAAAATAAAGTTCGCCGACGATCTAAACCTATCGTACGGTACTGTACTATGCTATAGCGGAGACGGCAGCCGCAAGAAGTTAGAAGAAAATAAAAACCGCCGGCGGCCTGTGCCTACCGTACGGTACTGTACTCTAATGTACTATGCTATAGCGGAGGCGGCGGCCGCAAGAAGTTGAAAGAAAGAAAAGTCCATCTGCGGCATAAGCCTACTGCACGGCACTGTACTATACTATGCTATAGCGGAGGTGGCGGCCACAAGAAGTAAAAAAAAAATAATGTCCGCCGGCGGCCTAAGCTTCCCGTACGGTACTGTACTGTACTATGCTAAAGCGGAGGCGACGGCCGCAAGAAGTAAAAAGAAAATAAAGTACGCCGGCGGCCTAAGCCTACCGTATGGTACTGTACTGTTCTATGCCATAGTGGAGGCGGCGGCCGCAAGAAGTGAAAAGATAATAAAGTCCGCCGGCGGCCTAAGCCTACCAAACGATACTGTACTGTACTATGGCGGCCGCAAGAAGTAAAAAGAAACGAAAATCCGCCGGCGGCCTAAGCCTACCGTACGGTACTGTACTGTACTATGTTATAGCGGAGGCTGCGGCCGCAGGAAGTTATAAGAAAATAAAGTCCGCCGGCGGCCTAAGCCTGCCGTACGGTACTGTACAATGCTATAGCGGAGGCGGCGGCTGCAAGAAGTAAAAAGAAAATAAAGTCCGCCGGCGGCCTAAGCCTACCGTACGGTACTGTACTATGCTATAGCGGAGGTGGCGGACGCAAGTAGTGAAAAGAAAATAAAGTTCGCCGACGATCTAAACCTATCGTACGGTACTGTACTATGCTATAGCGGAGACGGCAGCCGCAAGAAGTTAGAAGAAAATAAAAACCGCCGGCGGCCTGTGCCTACCGTACGGTACTGTACTCTAATGTACTATGCTATAGCGGAGGCGGCGGCCGCAAGAAGTTGAAAGAAAGAAAAGTCCATCTGCGGCATAAGCCTACTGCACGGCACTGTACTATACTATGCTATAGCGGAGGTGGCGGCCACAAGAAGTAAAAAAAAAATAATGTCCGCCGGCGGCCTAAGCTTCCCGTACGGTACTGTACTGTACTATGCTAAAGCGGAGGCGACGGCCGCAAGAAGTAAAAAGAAAATAAAGTACGCCGGCGGCCTAAGCCTACCGTATGGTACTGTACTGTTCTATGCCATAGTGGAGGCGGCGGCCGCAAGAAGTGAAAAGATAATAAAGTCCGCCGGCGGCCTAAGCCTACCAAACGATACTGTACTGTACTATGCTATAGCGGAGGCGGCGGCCGCAAGAAGTAAAAAGAAAATAAAGTCCGCCGGCGGCCTTAGCCTACCGTACGGTACTGTACCATGCTATAGCATAAGCGACAGCCGCAAAAAGTAAAAAGAAAATAAAGTTCGCCGACGACCTAAACCTATCGTACGGTACTGTACTATGCTATAGCGGAGACGGCAGCCGCAAGAAGTAAAAAGAAAATAAAGTCCGCCGGCGGCCTAAGCCTACCGTATGGTACTGTACTGTACTATGCTATAGCGGAGGCGGCGGCCGCAAGAAGTAAAAAGAAAATAAAGTCCACCGGCGGCCTAAGCCTACCGTATGGTACTGTACTGTACTATGCTATAGCGGAGATGGCGGCCGCAAGAAGTAAAAAGAAAATAAACTCCGCCGGCGGCCTAAGCCTACCATACGGTACTGTTCTGTACTATGCTATAGCGGAGATGGCGGCCGCAGGAAGTAAAAAGAAAATAAAGTCCGCCGACGGCCTAAGCCTACCGTACGGTACTGTACTGTACTGTACTATACTATAGCAGAGGCGGCGGCCGCAAGAAGTAAAAAAAAATAAAGTCCGCCGGTGGCCTAAGCCTACCGTACGGTACTGTACTATGCCATAATGGAGGCGGCGGCAGTAAGAAGTAAAAAGAAAATAAAAACCGCCAGCCGCCTAAGCCTACCGTACGGTACTGTACTGTACTATGCTATAGCGGAGGCAGCGGCCGCAAGAAGTAAAAAGAAAATAAAGTCCGCCGGCGGCCTTAGCCTACCGTACGGTACTGTACCATGCTATGGCATAAGCGACGGCCTCAAAAAGTAAAAAGAAAATAAAGTTCGCCGACGACCTAAACCTATCGTACGGTACTGTACTATGCTATAGCGGAGACGGCAGCCGCAAAAAGTTAGAAGAAAATAAAAACCGCCGGCGGCCTGTGCCTACCGTACGGTACTGTACTCTAATGTAATATGCTATAGCGGAGGCGGCGGCCGCAAGAAGTAGAAAGAAAGAAAAGTCCGTCGGCGGCCTAAGCCTACCACACGGCACTGTACTGTACTATGCTATAGCGGAGGTGGCGGCCGCAAGAAGTAAAAAGAAAATAATGTCCACTGGCGGCCTAAGCCTCCTGTAAGGTACTGTACTGTACTATGCTATAGCGGAGGCGACGGACGCAAGAAGTAAAAAGAAAATAAAGTCCGCCAGCGGCCTAAGCCTACCGTATGGTAATGTACTGTACTATGCTATAGCGGAGATGGCGGCCGCAAGAAGTAAAAAGAAAATAGAGTCCGCCGGCGGCCTAAACCTACCGTACGGTACTTTACTGTACCATGCTATAGCGGTGGCGACGGCCGCAAAAAGTAAAAAGGAAATAAAGTTCGCCGACGACCTAAACCTATCGTACGGTACTGTACTGTACTATGCTATAGCGGAGACGGCAGCCGCAAGAAGTTAAAAGAAAATAAAAACCGCCGGCGGCCTGAGCCTACCGTACGGTACTGTACTCTAATGTATTATGCTATAGCGGAGGTGGCGGCCGCAAGAAGTAGAAAGAAAGAAAAGTCCGTCGGCGGCCTAAGCCTACCGTACGGTACTGTACTGTACTATGCTATAGCGGAGGTGGCGGTCGCAAGAAGTAAAAAGAAAATAAAGTCCTCCGGCGGCCTAAGCCTTCTGTACGGTACTCTGCTGTGTACTATGCTATAGCAGAGGCGACGGCCGCAAGAAGTAAAAAGAAAATAAAGTCCGCGCGGCGGTCTAAAGTCTACTGTACGGTACTGTTACTGTACTATGCTATAGCCTAGGCGGTGACCGCAAGATGTAAAGAGAAAATAAAGCCGCCGGCGGCCTAAGCCTACCGTACGGTACTGTTCTGTACTATGCTATAGCGGAGATGGCGGCCTACCGTAGCCTACCGTACGGTACTGTACTGTACTATAGCGGAGGCGGCGGCCGCAAGAAGTAAAAAGAAAATAGAGTCCGCCGGCGGCCTAAACCTACCGTACGGTACTTTACTGTACCATGCTATAGCGGTGGCGACGGCCGCAAAAAGTAAAAAGGAAATAAAGTTCGCCGACGACCTAAACCTATCGTACGGTACTGTACTGTACTATGCTATAGCGGAGACGGCAGCCGCAAGAAGTTAAAAGAAAATAAAAACCGCCGGCGGCCTGAGCCTACCGTACGGTACTGTACTCTAATGTATTATGCTATAGCGGAGGTGGCGGCCGCAAGAAGTAGAAAGAAAGAAAAGTCCGTCGGCGGCCTAAGCCTACCGTACGGTACTGTACTGTACTATGCTATAGCGGAGGTGGCGGTCGCAAGAAGTAAAAAGAAAATAAAGTCCTCCGGCGGCCTAAGCCTTCTGTACGGTACTCTGCTGTACTATGCTATAGCAGAGGCGACGGCCGCAAGAAGTAAAAAGAAAATAAAGTCCGCCGGCGGTCTAAGTCTACTGTACGGTACTTTACTGTACTATGCTATAGCCTAGGCGGTGACCGCAAGATGTAAAGAGAAAATAAAGCCGCCGGCGGCCTAAGCCTACCGTACGGTACTGTACTGTACTATGCTATAGCGGAGGCGGCGGCCGCAAGAAGTAAAAAGAAAATAAAGTCCGCCGGCGGCCTAAGCCTACCGTACGGTACTGTACTGTACAGTACTATGCTATAGCGGAGGTGGCGGCCGCAAGAAGTAAAAAGAAAATATACTCCGCCGGCGGCCTAAGCCTACCGTACGGTACGGTACTGTACTGTACTATGCTATAGCGGAGATTGCAGCCGCAAGAAGTAAAAAGACAATAAAAGTCCGCCGGCGGCCTAAGCCTACCCCGTACGGTAACTGTATTGTACTATGCTATAGCGGAGGTTGCGGCCGCAAGAATTAAAAAGAAAAAAAAAAAAAAAAAAAACGCCGACGGCCTAAGCCTACCGTATGGTACTGTACTGTACTATGCTATAGCGGAAGCGGCGGCCCCAAGAAGTAAAAAGAAAATTAAGTCCGCCGGCAGCCTAAGCCTGCCGTACGGTACTTTACTATGCTATAGCGGAGGCGGCGGCCGCAAGAAGTAAAAAGAAAATCAAGTCCGCCAGCGGCCTAAGCCTACCATACTGTACTATGTTATAGCGGAGGCGACGACCGCAAGAAGTAAAAAGAAAATCAAGTTCGCCGGCGGCCTAATCCTACCCTACTGTACTATGCTATAGCGGAGGCGGCGGCCGCAAGAAGTAAAAAGAAAATCAAGTCCGCCAGCGGCCAAAGCCTACAGTACGGTACTGTACTATGCTATAGCAGAGGCAGCGGCCGCAAGAAGTAAAAAAGAAAATAAAGTCCGCCGGCGGCCTAAGCCTACCGTACGGTACTGTACTATGCTATAGCGGAGGCGGCGGCCGCATGAAGTGAATTTTCATATTCGTCGGCGAATAGTGATAAAAAGCTTGAAAGAAGCGTAACAAAGTTTGTGACACAAAACCCATCACTTCGTGCAATTTGTTTGATAAAGGTCTCCGAAGAGAAAACAGAATTATTCGAAAGTTGTCGTTATTTATCTTTGTATATATTATTTTTTCAAACTGTCATGAAATCATGTATGGATATGAATTGAATATGAAATATAAAATATATGAATAATCTTCCTCAAGTAACCTTTGAAAACACATCAAAATATGCTGAATCAAAATATGCATCACTACACTGAGGAAGATTATCGATCTTGTACTAAGCATTGATTTATTTTGTACGGATTTGTGAAGGAATCTGATGCACAGGGGTGACACAATGCAATAATCCCAACTGCAAAGGCTGGTTTAATGCTCGTTGGTCTAGGGGTATGTTTATTGCTTTGGTTGCGAGAGTCCCCAGATTCAAATCCCGGACAGCTCTGCGCACCGCTTTACTTGTTAATGCGCCCCTGATCCAATAGGAAAATATTTTACAACATCCAATATATATGCATGCTAACAAGAGTCTATGCACGAAAGTGGACTTTCGTGTTCAATTGATGGATGCTTTCGAGGCACCAATTTCAGTTACACTTGGATGCGTTGTATTCATTCATCAGAGAGATTTTTTAAAAACTGCAAGTCAAAACAAGTCCACGCCGTCCTAAATCTGGCTGGTTGGTCTAAGCTATTATTCACACTTAGTGTGCGGAAAGTCCCGGGTTCAAATCCCCTTCGAGACTTTTATCGAAAAAATTGCACGTAGTGGTGGGGTTAGTGCCACAAATTTTGTTACGCTACTTTCAAGCTTTTTATCATTATTCGCCGACAAATACGAAAATGAAAGAATTCATCACAATCGCTCCCTCTCTTACACTTGTTTACGCAGAAATTTACACAGACCTTCGCGATAGGTTAGTCAAGATGGGGTATTGGTAACAGTTTTCAACTAGCAATAATAACGCCTCGGATTTACCTCACTGGTTACGATATTGCCACTGCGCATACCTGAAGAGTCTAGTTGAAATTTATTTCTCAAATTTTTCACCTGTGCCAACCTTTGTAGAAAGTTGGCAAGTCAGACTATTGTGCTGATCGTACTTTAAAAATGCCTTCTCTTTCACGGTATAAAATATATAAACATTCTTATCTTTTTACTTTGTTGAAATGTATCTCCGAAAAAAAAAACAGATTAATCGAAACTTGTCGTTATTTATCTTTATTAATTTTCTTTTTGCAAACTGTCATGAAATCATGTATGAATATGAATTGATTATGAAACATAAAATGAATGAATAGTCTTCCTCGAGTAACTTTTGAAAACACTTGTGAAAATCCGTATTTATTATGTGCCAAGCTTTCTGAGGAGATAACTTGGCCGGTTGGTCTAATGGTATGATTCTCGCTTTGGGTTCGAGAGGTCCCGGCTTCAAATCCCGGACAAGCCGTTTTCGAACAAATGGTGCGAAGTGATGGAATTTGTGTCACCAACTTTGTTTCGCTGCTTTCAAGCTTTTTATCAGTATTCGTTGACAAATATGAAAATAGAAGCATACATCATATTACGTTGAGTCAAAATGCGCATCACTACACTGAGGAAGATTATCGATCTTGGGCTAAGCATTGATTTACTTTGTACGGATTTGAAAAGGAATCTGATGCAATGTGGTGATACCATGTAATAATCTCAACTGCAAAATCTGGTTTATGGCTCGTTGGTCTAGGTTTCTGATTCTCGTTAGGGTGCGAAAAGTCCCGAGTTCAAATCCCCTACGAGCCCTTTTTCGAACAAATGACGCGAAGTTTTGGGGTTTGTGTCATAAACTTTGCTACGCTGCTTTCAAGGTTTTTAAAATTATTCGAAGAAAAAAGAAAATAGAAGCATCCATCAAAATACTGTCCGCCCCTTTTCCATGTAAAAAAATAGTGATTTCATTGGAACCCTACAGAAATTGCTACTGACCTCGCGATAGTTTAGTCAGGGCGGGGTGTTGTTAATAGTTTTCAACTATCAATAATCGCACCTCGGATTTACCTCATTGGTTACGATACTGCCACTGCGCAAAGCTACAGATTTGAGTTGAAATATAGTTCCAAAGTGTTACACCAGTGCTAACATTTGTGGCGAGTTGGCAAGTCAGACTATTATGCTGATCGTCTTTTGAAATGCCTTCTATTCCATGGTACTAAATATTTAAACATTCTTATATTTTTCTTTGTTTAAAGGTATCTCCGAAAAAAAGACAGAATTAATCGAAAGTTTTCGTTATTTTTCTTTATTTATTTTCTACTGGCAAACTGTCATAAAATCATGTAGGAATATGAATTGAATATGAAATATTAAATGAATGAATAGTCTACCTCGAGTAACCTTCGAAAACCCCTTGCTTGAAAATCAGTATTTATTATCTGTCGCATTTTACAAAGAAAAGCTCATGGTTCGTTTGTCTAGGGGTATGATTCTCTCTTCGGGTGCGGTAGGTCCCGGTTTCAAATCCCGGTCGAGCCCTGCGCACCGCTCTGTTTGTTAATACGCTCCTAATCCAATAAGAAAATATTTTACAACATCCAATACACATGCATGCTAACAAGAGTCTATGTACGAAAGTGGACTTTCGTGTTCAAATGATTAATGCTTCCGAGGCGCCTATTTCAGATGCGCATCGAAGCGTTGTTTTCAACCACACTAGAGATTTTTTGAAAACTACAAGTCAAAACAAGTCGACGCCGTCTTAATTCGGGCTCGTTGGTCTAGGCTATTATTCTCCCTTAGTGTGCGGGAAGTCCGGGGTTCAAATCCCTTGCGAAACCTTTATCGAACAAATTGCACGAAGTGATGGGTAGTTATCATTATTCGACGGCAAATATAAAAATGGAAGCATTCATCACAATACTCTCCCTTTCCTTCACTTGTTAAAAATAATATGTTCAATAAAAACCAGCAGAAATTGTCACATACCTCGCGATAGCTTAGTTAGGGCGGGGCATTGGTGATAGTTTTCAACTAGCAATATCAACGCCGCGGATTTACCTCACTGGTTACGATATTGCCACTGCGCAAAGCTGAAGAGTCTAGTTGAAATTTATTTCTTAAATTTTTTACCTGTGCCAACCTTTCTAAAGAGTTGGCAAGTCAGACTATTGTGCGGATCGTCCTTTGACAATGCCTTTTATTCCAAAGTACAAAATAATTAAGCATTCTTTGATTGTTCTTTGTTTAAAGGTATCTCCGAAGGAAAAAAATGGAATTGATCGAAAGTTGTCGTTATTTATCTTCATTTATTTTCTTTTTGCAAAATCTCATGAAATCGTGTATAAGGAATAGTCGACCTCAAGTAATCCTCGAAAACACTTGTGAAAATCCGTATTTAATAACCCTCAAATTTCTTGGGCTAAACTGCTTGGCTTGTGGTCTAGGGGTATGATTCTCGCTTTGGGTGCGAGAGGTCCCGGGTTCAAATCCCGAACGAGCCCTGCGCAACAGTTAATTTGTAAATGCTTTCATAATCCAAAAAGAAAACATTCAATATACATGCATTATTAACAAGAGTGTACGTAAGAGAGTGGCCTTACGTGTTCAAATTATTAATGCTTCCGAGGCGCCAATTTCTGATAAGCATCGCAGCGTTGTATTCAATCACCAGTGATATCTTTTGAAAACTACAAAACAATTCAGTGTCGTCTTAAATCTGGCTCTTTGTTTCAGCCGTACGATTCTCACCCTCGGTGGGAGATGTCCCGAGTTTAAATCCCGGACGATCCCTTTCAAGTAACGTGGTTTTTGCGAAGAATATACTTTCACTACACTGAGGATGGTTATCGATCTTGGACTAAGCATTGATATATTTTGTACGGATTTGAAAAGGAATCTGATGCAACGTGGTGATACCATGTAATAATCTCAACTGCAAAGGCTGGTTTATAGCTCGTTTGTCTAGGTTTATGATTTTCGTTAGGGTGCGAGAGGTCCCAGGTTCAAATCCCGCACGAGCCTTTTTTCGAACAAATGACGCGAAGTTGTGGGGTTTGTGTCATAAACTTTGCTACGCTGCATTCAAGGTTTTTATCATTATTCGAAGAAAAATAAGAAAATGTAAGCATTCATCAAAATACTGCCCGCCCCTTTTCCATGTAAAAAAAAAAAACAATAAGTTCATTAGAATCCAAAAGAAATTGCCACTGACTTCGCGATAGCTTAGTCAGGTCGGGGTATTGGCGATAGTTTTCAACTAGCGATGATTGCACCTCGGATTTACTTCATTGGTTACGATACTGCCAATGCACAAAGCTAGAGGTTCCAGTTTAAATATAGTTCTAATGTGTTTCACCAGTGCTAACCTTTGTGGTGAGTTGGCAAGTCAGACCATTATGCGGATCTTCTTTTGAAAATACCTTCTATTCCATGGTACAAAATATTTAAAAATTCTTATATTTTTCTTTGTTTAAAGGTATCTCCGAAAAAAACAGAATTAATCGAAAGTTTTCGTTCTTTTTCTTTATTTATTTTCTTCTGGCAAACTGTCATGAAATCATGTATGAATATGAATTGAATAAGAAATATTAAATGAATGAATAGTCTACTTCGAGTAACCTTCGAAAACCACTTGTGAAAATCCGTATATATTATCTGTCTAATTTTTTAAAGAAAAGCCCTTGACTCGTTGGTCTAGGGGTATGATTCTCGCTTCGGGTGCGATAGGTCTCGGTTTCAAATCCCGGACGAGCCCTGCGCACCTCTTTGTTTGTTAATGCGCTCCTAATCCAATAAGAAAATATTTTACAACATCAAATACACATGCATGCTAACAAGAGTCTTTGTACGAAAGTGGACTTTCGTGTTCCAATGATTGATGCTTCCGAGGCGCCAATTTCAGATACGCATCGAAGCGTTGTTTTCAATCACCCGAGAGATTTTTTAAAACTACAAGTCAAAACAAGTCGAGTGATGGGATGTGTATCACAAACTTTGTTAAGCTACTTTCAAGCTTTTATCATTATTCGACGACAAATATAAGAATGGAAGCATTCATCAAACTACTCTCCCTCTCTTTCACTTATTAACAATAATGAGTTCAATAAAAAATAGCAGAAATTGTCACAGACCTCTCGATAGCTTAGTCAGGGCGGGAATTGGTAATAGTTTTCAACTAGCAATATTAACGCCTCGGTTTTACCTCACTGGTTATGATATTGCCACTGCACAAAGCTGAAGAGTCTAGTTGAAATATATTTCTAAAATTTTTTACCTCTGCCAACCTTTTCAGAGAGTTGGCAAGTCAGACTATTGTGCGGATCGTCCTTTGTCAATGCCTTTTACTCCAAAGTAAAAATATTTAAGCATTCTTTGATTGTTCTTTGTTTAAAGGTATCTCCGAAGAAAAAATGGAATTAATCGAAAGTTGTCGTTATTTATCTTCATTTATTTTCTTTTTGCAAAATCTCATGAAATCGTGTATAAGGAATAGTCGACCTCAAGTAATCCTCGAAAACACTTGGGAAAATCCGTATTTATTAACCCTCAAATTTCTTGGGCTAAACTGCTTGGCTTGTGGTCTAGGGGTATGATTCTCGCTTTGGGTGCGAGAGGTCCCGGGTTCAAATCCCGAACGAGCCCTGCGCAACAGTTTATTATTAAATGCTTTCATAATCCAAAAAGAAAACATTCAATATACATGCATTACTAACAAGAGTGTACGTAAGAGAGTGGCCTTACGTGTTCAAATTATTAATGCTTCCGAGGCGCCAATTTCTGATACGCATCGAAGCGTTGTATTCAATCACCAGTGATATCTTTTGAAAACTACAAAACAATTCAGTGTCGTCTTAAATCTGGCTCGTTGTTTCAGCCGTACGATTCTCACCCTCGGTGGGAGATGTCCCGAGTTTAAATCCCGGACGATCCCTTTCAAGTAACGTGGTTTTTGCGAAAAATATACTTTCACTACACTGAGGATGGTTATCGATCTTGGACTAAGCATTGATATATTTTGTACGGATTTGAAAAGGAATTTGATGCAAAGTGGTGATACCATGTAACAAGCATTGATTTATTTTGAACGGATTTGAAAAGGAATCTGATGCAACGTGGTGATACCATGTAATAATCTCAACTGCAAAGGCTGGTTTATAGCTCGTTTGTCTAGGTTTACGATTCTCGTTGGGGTGCGAGAGGTCCCAGGTTCAAATCCCGCATGAGCCCTTTTTCGAACAAATGACGCGAAGTTGTGGGGTTTGTATCATAAACTTTGCTACGCTGCATTCAAGGTTTTTATCATTATTCGAAGAAAAATACGAAAATGTAAGCATCCATCAAAATACTGTCCGCCCCTTTTCCATGTAAAAAAAACAATAAGTTCATTAGAATCCAGCAGAAATTGCCACTGACTTCGCGATAGCTTAGTCAGGTCGGGGTATTGGCGATAGTTTTCAACTAGCGATAATCGCACCTCGGATTTACTTCATTGGTTACGATACTTTCACTTGTTAACAATAATGAGTTCAAAAAAAAAGCAGAAATTGTCACAGACCTCGCGATAGCTTAGTCAGGGCGGGAATTGGTAATAGTTTTCAACTAGCAATATTAACGCCTCGGTTTTACCTCACTGGTTATGATATTGCCACT